>CM038144.1:483468444-483998444 GCA_021437245.1 Aegilops speltoides
TTTTGGACGGACCGAGTGAGGAGCACTTTCGGAGCCACCGATCCGTCAAAAGCCTAACTTCCAAAACCTTCTAAGTACTTTCGGTCAAACCGATATACTCAAATCGGACAGACCGAAATCACTTGGATTGATCTAGGTTTTCACCTCGGTGAAACCGAGTTACAAATTCGGCGTGACGAAGTGTGTAACTGCTGCGATTAACCATCTCGGTCCCACCGAGTTTTCAACTTCGGTCCCACCGACCGCCGAAGGTATATATACCGAGGACGGTAGCGTTGATTACTTCTTCAAAGCGCTCCGCCCTCAAACCCTTATTGCCGTCGCCTTGGTCTCGGATCGTCTCCGCCATCATCATGCGCCCTCGCCGCGGTCTCCATCGCCGTCAGCGGTCTTTCTCATCGCGCCGTTGCCGCCGTGGTGAAACTCCACCGCATTGGGTGAGTTTCATCCCTCTCGTGCTCAACCACTGATTCTTCATGCGATAGGTTTTGCCTGGTTTCTTGCCAAGATTGAAATCTTCTATCCAGCCGTTTAGGTCATAGAACAAAATTCAGTGAAAATTTTAGGGTTAGGTTTCCACGAACACATCTCGGTGTGACCGATTCGACATTCTCGGATGACCGATTTGGCCTCTGGTCATTGCCTTTGCACTTTTCGGTTAAACCGAGTTGTGCCGTCGGTAAGACCGAGTAAGGATTTAGTGAAACCCTAGTGCTCTCGGCTGGGCCGAAACCCATTTCGGTCCAACGAAAGTGGTGTATGTGGTGCTGTTTAGACACTTGGATTCACGAATTTGAGACTTCGGTCGAGACCGACATGTATACATGAAAACCTAAAACTAAAGTTTGAACTCATTTTTTGCAAAATCCTCTGCGGTTTGTGATAACTCTTCTATTACGCCTATACCTATTCTATTCACGGGTTGTCGGTCATATGCGATGGAAGTAGACAGTCGAGAACAGTCTGAGTTGCAGTTGAGATTCTGAGGCGATGACAAGTCGAGAAAAGCAGTTTTTGGATGATGGAGAAAGCACTCCAAGTGGACTGCCTGCGGCTGCTACGAGGGCAGGAAGAAGAAATTCGATGAGGAGGATTAGACTTTGTTGCGAGATGAGGAGATATCTTCAAAGCCAAAAAGGCAAGTGGTTGCCAAGGGATATCAAGAAGCAGAGTCAAAGAAAGGCACAAGCAAAGTGAAGAAGTCCTTTGTTGCAAAGAAGCTCGGCATGGAAGAAGAAACCTCCGGCAAGATCAAGAAAACTTCCAAGAGGAAGAGACTAGTTCATGAAGAAGGCGATGATGATGATTACGATGAGAAGCACCCAGCCTCCTCGAAGCGAAGTTGATGGGAGATGCCATCGAGGCGGGAGCACCCACAAAAGCTAAGCCATCAGCTCAAGCAAAGGCAGCCCAAGCCAAACCTGCTGCCAAGCCAAAAGAAGGCTAAGGAACATACACCTTGAGAGAAGAAGAAGGAAAATGTGCCACTGCGAGAATCAGATGATGAGGCTCATGTTTTCTTTGAAGCTCGAGGCGAAGCTGCCGATTCATAATGATGCTCATCCTCGAGCTGAAAATATGAAGGAGAGGAAGGATAAAGGACTCGAGGCTATGGAGGCAAGTTGATCCATATGCCACGGAGAAGAAGGACAGCGATTGACCCAAGATTCCACACAAGAAGCAACAAGACTTTTATGAGGCAGTGCTCATGGACAAGAAGCCAATTATTCTTGACACGGATATATGGGCGGAAATACATCGGCGGTGAAAACACGAGACTATTTCCCACATGTGCATAAGCTTCATTGCTTGTGGGATTGCGAGTTTGTTGGTCGAAATTTGCTTGGAATGATGAGATGATCATGCGGTTCTATGCCACCGCACTTCTATCCGGATGGCGAATTGTATGGATGACGAAGGCGAGATTCCATTCAGCAGTTGAAGAATGGAGGCGTTCTGAATGCACCGATATCAAGGGATGATGATGTTGATGTCTATGGCATTCCAAAGAAAAATCATGAGTCGATGAGGAACATGTACAATGAGGTACGACAAGGATGTAGAGATATGGAAGCTTGGTTGAGTCTATTATCTTGAGCAGGTCTCCCAACCACCAACACTATTACGAGGCATACTTTGATGCCTAAGTCGAGAGACCACCGCATGATAAGAGGTATTCTATCAACATGCTGCACATTCTAGATCGAAGACACCTTTTAAGGTGATGGACACGATAGTAGAGACTATCAAGAGGACGTGACCAGACGAGAGAAGAAGGTCGTGTGGGTTTGCTCGCATATTCGGATGCTCATTAATGCCAAGTTTGGCACGGACACCTACATTGGATAGACCCCACTTGCCACTTCAGCTGAACACGAGGATAATGAAGTTGTGATGGTGAGGATGCTCCCACATCTGTCGAAGGACATGCTAAGTCTGAAGCTGCCAAACAAGCTAAAGCTGAGAAGGAAGCAATGACAAAGCCCAAGGCGTTGCAGAACAACTTGAAGCCACTCGGAGAATTGAGCTCGCTTTGGCCAGCATAGTGCAATCTCGGAGAGCCTTGAGAGGATAGTTGAAGATAAGTTCCATGCTCTGGACGTCAAAGTGGTGAAGTGCAGTCACCGTCAACAAGCTTGAGGCGGACATCGAGGAAGCTAAGAGGAGAAAGCGAGAACTCATGAGAGAGATGGAAGGTGATATGGTCGAGGATGACTATGAGCAGCTGCTGCGGTGCCTACAAAGCCCAGATCATTGCTATTCTGTGGCAGACCCAGGGCTACTACATCGGCACCTCCTACAGCTCCGTCGGTTCCGGCACCAGCTCCACAGACATCAGCGAAGCTTTTGCGGATCAGCTATCTCCACCCCATCGGCCTTGAGCGAGGGCCCGAGAGTCCCGAGTGGCGATTAGCTCTATACTTTTGAACTTTTGGTAACTTGTTGCCAAAGGGGAAAGTGTATAGATCATAGGACTTCGAGAGAGAGTGCTCGTTTTGCTCTTTCGTTTGCGGTTTTCCTTGAGATACTTTTGAGTTTTTGAGACATTTCGTGTGTTTGATACTCGTTTGCTCTATCTTGATGAGTGCTTGATCATACTATGCTTAATGTGTGCTTATGCTTATCATATTCCATTCATATCTTGTATGATCATTTACTCATGTCTTGGTGATTGGGTGCATGTTATTCATTCTTATCATTTTGTGCGCTCCACCAAGATGTATGTGACATGGAAGAGTAACCCATGATCCTAATCGATTGTGCATTTGCATTCAAGCATAAATCTTAAATAATGCACAAATTTAGGGGGCTCTTGCTTATCACATACTTCTCAAAGCGACGATGTTATTCATTGATTACATCATTTGTGAAGCTTTGATCTATATGTTGTCATCAATTACCAAAAGGGGAGATTGAAAGTGCAACTAATCCCGGGTGGTTTTGGTAATTAATAACAACATATATATCATTGAACTAATCATTTCTTGAGAATATTTCAGAAAGTTCGTTGATATGGGTATGGCAATGGTGATGATGTGGACCCCTCAAAATGCTAAGGAAAACATTGGCAAAAGCTCAAGACTCCATTTTGGTTTAGTGATCCAAGATCACATTGAGTCCATAGGAAAGCCAATACTATTAAAGGGGATGAGGTTATGATGATGATCTGGTTGCTCTAAGTGCTTAGTGATTTATCTCTCAAACTATCAGCAATCTTTCATTCCAACATAAACCCATAAGTAATCTCGGTCCCACCGATTCCATAAACTCAGTCACAAGAGATGAACCACCTCAGCCATATACCCAAACCCTAAAATTTGGATTTTCGATTCCAAACTCGGTCATACGAAATTGGTGTTGCCAAGCCTGTAACATACGTACTCAAATCGGTGTCACCGAGATGAGAAAATCGGTCCCACCGAGATTGGCAAACCCTAGACTTTGGAAGAATCGGACTAGCAAGAGATTGTATTTTCGGTCCCACGAAAATCCCAACGTTCTAAGATTTGAACTTTCGGTTTCACCGAGTTGTCAACTTCAGTCGGCCGAGATTGGTCAAATGTGTGTAGCAGTTGGATTTTGTGTGGAGGCTATAAATACCCTCCACCTCCTCTTCATTAGTGGAGAGAGCCATCGAGAAGAACTACCACTCCTACCTTACATTTACGAGAGAAAACTACCTACCCTTGTGTTGAAATCAAGTTGCTCCACTCCCACCATATGAAACTTGATTTCTAGCCTTCCCAAGTTGCTTTCCACTCAATCCTTTCTTCCACCACAGCCAAATCGGTGAGGAGAGTTGAGTGTTGGGGAGATTATCATTTGAAGCACAAGAGCAAGGAGTTCATCATCACCAACCCCATCTATTACCTTTTGGAGGTGGTGCCTCCTAGATTAGTTAGGTGTCACTTGGGAGCCTCCGTCATGATGTGGAGTTGAACCAAGGAGTTTGTAAGGGCAAGGAGATCGCCTACTTCGTGAAGATCTACCCGAGTAAGGCTAGTCCTCCGTGGGCGTAAGCCATGATGGCATAGACAAGGTTGCTTCTTCGTGGACCCTTAGTGGGTGGAGCCCTCCGTGGACTCTCGCGGCCGTTACCCTCCGTGGGTTGAAGTCTCCATCAGCGTGGATTGGCGATAGCACCACCTATCGGAACCACGAGAAAAATCTCCGTGTCTCCAAATTGCGTTTGCTCTTCTCCCCCTCTCATTTACTATCGTGCAATTTACTTTCCGCTGCCACAACTCTAGAATTGCATGTGTAGGGTGATACTTGACTTGGTTATCATTGTGAACTTGCTAAAATCTACTCCAACCAAAAGGCAAAACTTTTAAGTTGTCAAGTAGTCTAATCACCCCCCCTCTAGACATACTTCGATCCTACAGCTACCTTAGCCCAGCCGGAGCGGGCGTAAGGCACCAAAACATAGGGCAGGGCAAACCCAACTATTGACCCAAGACATGATTAGGAGCTGATTCATATAATGCTATAAGTTAGGGTGCCGCACTTGTGAAAGTGTTAGGACTTAATCACACCGTAATATAGAGACGAAGCCCTGGTGTATTCGACCGTACCAAAGTGTCTGGGGTGCAATATGTCATATAGTGAACATTTGTAAAGGATAGCGATTGCCGTGAAAAGGTAATAAAGTTGTAAAAAGGTAAGTGTTGCGTTATTTATGACGAAGTTACGCTAATAAGCGGACTCATACAAATAGTCGCGGTAAGCAAGGGATTCGGACTAAATTAACGTGTCCCCTTGAGGATAAGGCTGCAGACTTGGTGTATGTAATTGAATTTAATGCTCGTAATGGAGACCACACGAGTGTTAAATGCAGCCTTCTTTAATCCACATTGTTGTATCGTGAGTTGACAAGTTACGCCCGTGGGCAGGCGAGGCTTCTATTTGGTAGAGTCCTGCATATATAAAAGAAAAGATAAAAATAACACCAAGGGGCGCTAATCACGAGCCTGAGTGCGGTCGAGCCGCACTCTTCCATCCTTGAGGTTAAGCCCCTCCCTGCGCCCATGGTATCTCAAAGCGTAATGATGTCTGTAGTGTTATTCTTGTGGTCATCTGTGAGGCGAGGTGGGGGCAGCGTTGCTATGCATGCTCCGATCGCGCCGGGTGGTCTTGGTTAGTGTTGCTCGGTAGCGCTTTAATGTGTCCGGCTTTTTAGTTGCGGACTAGAGAATACCGTAGAGAAGGCTGCTCTGTATACCGCGAGAGCATTGTATGTTCCTCCGTGCGGAGGGCGTTCCGTATTCCCATTGACCGTAATGACTCCATGAGGGCCCGGCATTTTGAGCTTTAGGTATGCATAATGCGGCACGCGTTGAATTTTACAAGCGATGTTCGTCCGAGCAGGGCATGATAGCCGCTTCTGAGCAGGGACTATATCGAAGATTAACTCTTAACCCGGAAATTATCAGGGATCGAAGACCACTTCGGTGTGAGAGCTGTGCTGGTTGGCTTCCACTCACAGGATGACACCTTTAAAGGTTGTCTTAGTAGGTTTGATCCTTGATGGGTCTATGCCCATTTTGCGCCTTGTGTCTGATAAAGCGAGGTTCGAGGCTGCTTGCCGCCGATCCATCGGGACTCTTGTGAGTGAAATCCATCGGCGATTGGGTCTAAGACCAATGCGGCGAATCCGCCATAAGGCGTATGCTAGTCGGATGGTCTCGTCAATCGAAGGTGATCGGACGGGAGGACCATGGATTGAACTTGAGGCGGCTCCATCGCATAGGCGTCCGTAGTCGGCGCTTCCTCTCCCTCTTGGGTATATGGGTCGCGTAGATCATATTCACCGTTCGCGCTTGCGAGAAACCATACATCCTCTGTTGTTCGGTGGCGGGTCTCTTCCTCGTCGTCGCTATTTAGCCCCTTGTCATTGTGTTCGGCAATTAACTTGCGGCCTGCTGAACACCCAACAATCTCTATTGGTGTGATTAGGCGGCTTTTGAAGTGCCATGTATCGGCATGGCGGTCGAGTATTCTATCCAGATTGGGCGGGCCGGGGTTGTTCTTTTAAATGGCTTCCTCCGTTGGCGGGTTTGGAGCCTCGGAATCCGGCATTGACTGCCGTATCCTCTTTAATAAATGCGCCGTTAATCGGCGCTTGTTTTGATTCGGCGTGACCTACCGTTATTGTCCTTGGAGTCGGACTGCGGAAATTTTGCGGAGATTATTGCTGCGGGCTAGCCAGCTATCCTCTCCAGCATAAGCGTGTCATTAATGATGTGAGGGCTGCCATGGATTTGGCTTCTCCTGCCCAGTGCCGGGCTAGCCATTCGTCCGGATGTTGTGTTTGAAGGCTGCAAGGGCCTCCGCATCCGGACGATCTCGATTTGATTTTCTTCGTCAGAACCGCGTCGAACTATGCGGCGATTAAATGCAGCTGCTGAATAATGTGGCTTAGGTAAATCGGCGTCAGGGGTTACGCGTATGTACCTTGGAAGTTATCGAGAGCGGCCTCGAGTCTTCCCAACACCCAATCGACTCTGCGGGCAGGCTGTTAAGCCAATGCCGAGCTGGTCCTTTAAGCAGTGGGAGATATTTTATGGCGTGTAGATCGTGCGCGGGGCCATATGGATGTGGAGAAGATAATCTTTGATCCACACCGCGGGATCTGTTGTATCATCGTAAGATTCGATGTTCCGGGTTTAAACCCTTGAGGGATCTGGTGATCCATTACTTCATCGGTGAAGCATAGCGGGTGTCTTGGCGCCCTGTATTGAGCAATATCGCGGCGCAGCTCGAGGGCGCTACTGCTTTGTGTTCGGCTCGGCGGCGTTATGTCGGTCGGACGGTATTAAATCGTGGATCGTAGGCGCCACGTGATCCATAGATGGATCTGGATTGCCTTGCTTTGTCCTCAAGATGTCTCGCAAAGTCGGTAGCGTTCCTTTTGGCCGTACTCTGGATCGATGTCGAGTGCGGTCTTGGCTGGGGCCTTGAATGCTTCTCTGTCGCGACCACGGGGTGGTCGGTCAGCCATGTCGTCTTGTTGGTGATAAAGGTATGTATGCTTCCTCCTCTAATCGGGGAGCAGCTTGCGTCTTAGGTAACTTTTGGAGGGAGTTGAGTTTATACTCTTGACGCGAGGACCTCGGTCCATCGATCGGCTAGCAGATCTTGATCAGCTTGAAGCTGTTGCTGCTTTTTCTTTAAGCTATTTCTTTGTGGCTCTGAGCTGCGCTGAAGCGCTCTTGTTGGCGGGATCCTCGAGTATGAAGAATTCGTCATCGTTGAGGCTCGCTTCGTCTTAGGAGGGAGGCATATAGTTATCGTCCTCAACCCCTTCGTCAGTCTCCCTATCGTGAGGGCTTGCTTCTGCGTCCTCCTGCGCTAAGTCTTGCAGGAGGAGGTCGTCTTCGGCACTCTCCGGAGTATTATTGTCTCCCGTGCCGGATTCTCCATTCTTGTTTTGGCGGGATTTGGAGCGGTGCGGCCGGCGCTTGGCGTTTAGGCTGCTTCTTCAAGAATCTTCCTCCGCTGCTTTTTCGCCATCCCTTCTTTCGGGTGTCCACCATGTAGGCGTCGTATGGCGGGTGGCTTTCGGTGTCCGTGGTATTTGGGTCTGATCGTCTCGGCGTCATCGTCCATAGCGTCGATGTCGCCGAGTCGTAGTCTAGCATGTCGGTTAGATCCTCGGCAGTGGCTACAAAGTGGGTGGTGGGTGGGCTCGAATTTATTCGTCGTCAAACTCCAACCATCACAGCCATAGTCGGGCGAGATTCTCGATAGCGAGAGATGCTTGAGAGAATTCAAGATATCGCCAAAAAGCGAGTGTTGAAAGATGTCATGGCGGTGAATTCCATAACCGGCGCCCAATCTGGTTTTAATTAACGAGGCGCGGGAGGCTCGGGGTCCGGCGAGTCCGGCGCCTCGGGATCACGAGTTCGCGAGGGACAAGATTGGTATTGGCTCCATCGCCGTAGATGTTGAAGCCCGGTGGCGTCTATCCACCGACCCTCGTCATGGGCGATCGGCTCGGGCAAGTGGCAGGCGGATTCAAGTCTGACCACCAAAGCCTTGTCTTGTGGCGAGCTAGATCATGCCCATAAATCACGGTCTGGCGGCGCTTGGCTTGTGGCTCGAGTCCGTCGAAGATCAAGTCTCCGCGATCGTCGGCCGTGAAGTTTAAACTTCAAATCTGACTGACGGCGGGGCGTAGCTTCGATCTGCTCGGATGGCCAAGAGAGTTGGCCCGGTGCAAAGCCGCCAAATATGAAGATCTGTCCGGGAGGAAAGTCTGCATACAGGACAGCGTCAAGGTTGAAGATGCCATCGAGCCTATTGGTGACGACACATAGGAACTCTCAATGAAAGCACCAATGTCGATTGTCAAAACCGGCGGATCTCGGGTAGGGGTCCCAGGCTGTGCGTCTAGGCGGATGGTAACGAGGAGGCGAGGACACAATGTTTTACCCAGTTCAGGCCCTCTCGATGGAGGTAATACCCTCGTCTGCTTGATTAATATTGATGATATGGGTAGTACAAGAGTAGATCTACCACGAGATCAATGAGGCTAAACCCTAGAAGCTAGCCTATGGTATGATTGTTGAGATGTAATGTTGTGTCCTCTGGTACTGACCTTCAGGTTTATATAGACACCTTGGAGGGCTAGGGTTACAGTCGGTTACAATGGTAGGAGATCTACATATCCGTATTGCCAAGCTTTCCTTCCGCCAAGTAAAGTACCTTCGGACACGAGCGAGTCTTCAATCTTCTATCTTCGTGATGCAGGGAGTCCGGCGGATATTGATAGTCCGGCTGTCCGGACACCCCTAGTCGAGGACTCCTCGGTTAGCTTCGACCATCTCCGCCCGACGGCTTACCATAGTGCATACTCTATTTCTTTGAAATATGCAAGTATCGGTATCAAAGAATGGAGCAAACTAATGAATATGTGCACGCTATCGATTGGAGACAATATGCATGTGCGCAAGCCAGAAGTTGGCGACGGGTGGATCTCCATTCTCCATTTTGAAGATCGACCGAGTTACCTGTTTTATGCTATTTTATCTAGGAGAGAGGACTAGGTCCTAGGTAGTAAGAACAATTAGCTAGTGTTGATTTTGACTATGATGATGATGATTAGTTATTATGATGATGATGAGTTATGTGCTACAATGTGTTAGCTAGAATGATGAGTTGTCATATGACTCATAGATGATGATTATGAGGAGTTGTTATGATGATGCATGAGTTGTTATGACTATGATGATGATCATGATGAGTAATATATTATGATGAAGATGATGATGATGATTGTTATTATGACCATGATGAGTTATTATATCATTGGATGAAAAAACGTGGATTAGATTCAAGTGGATGGATCCAAAGTGACCAAGTCGGATTAGTAGGACGTTCGACATCGTCGGACGTCCTACTCGGATGTCCTACTAATCCAACTTGGTCACTTTAGATCCATCCACTTCAATATAATCGCGTTTCTTCACTGGATCCATCCGATTACGGCTTTGAACTACATCGCTGATATCCGAGGAGATTTGATCTTTGAAGGGTTCTCGGCCTCGACCGTTGTTCCTCATCTACAAAAAGGAAACCTGTTGGATCCATCATCAGGCTTCGTTCAAGAATCAACTATCGCTCCTGCCCCAGCCTTAGATCCAAAGCGGACCACCCTGTCCGAAGAAGGAAGTATGAACTCCATCAGACCCTCTCCTACTACGGAGCTCCCTGTCGAAGACCCAGAGGTGACTGTGCTATCGGCAGGACTGGAAACAAGCGGGACTCTCCCTATTATCGGCAAGCCGGACTCACCTCTGGACATTAACTCCGAACTCTCGAGGACTATGTTCATTAAGCACTGTCAGGCGGCGTTCACTATGCCCAGCTCCGTAGGTCCTCGGTCACCCGTCCAACCTTCGCTCCTAAACGAGGCTCTGGACCTAATGCGATCGCTCGCCATTACAGAAGTATCACCTCTGAACTATGCCCAGCCCGAACTAGGGGCTGAGAGCGGGGAATTTTGTGTCTCACCCACCACCCACTTGGTATCCACTGTCGAGGACTTAACAGACAGGCTAGACTATGCCTCCTAGGACATCGACGGTATGGCGATGATGCCGGAGCCGACCCAGGCCAAAACCCGCCTATCACCGAGCATTGGACGGCCACCTCTACATACGACGTGTGTATGGTGGATACACCCAAAAAGGACAACAACGACGGCATGCAAGACCCGATTGAGGACAAGCCCGTCGAAGCACCAGCAAAGCACCGATGTTAGCGGTGCTGCTCACGGCCGCGTCGGGAAAAACATAGTAACACCGGCACCGGAGACAATAATACCCCGGATAACGCCGAAGACTCCGACCACCCCGTCAAGCCTGCTCTCGAGCAGGATGAGTGGGAAGAAGGACAAGTCAACCCAGACGAACCTATCAATCATGAAGATTCAGAGGATAGTAACTATTTACCAATCTCCGAGGAGGATGTTAGCCTCGGTAACAAGGAATTCATCATACCAGAGGAACCCCTCGAACAAGAATGCTTCAAGCGGCAGCTCATCGCCACCACGAGGAGCCTTAAAAAGAAACAACAACAGCTTCAAGACCAACAACATACAGTCAACGACAAATGGACCAAGGTCCTGGCTCCCGAAGAATACAGCCTCGAGCGTCCAGCAAAAAGCTATCCAAAATGAAGGCTGTCGGTGTCAAAACCGGCGGATCTCAGGTAGGGGGTAACTGTGCGTCTAGGTGGATGGTAACAGGAGACAAGGGACACGATGTTTTTACCCAGTTCGGCCCTCTCGATGGAGGTAAAACCCTACTCTTGCTTGATTGATATTGATGATATGGGTAGTACAAGAGTAGATCTACCACGAGATCGAGGCTAAACCTAGAAGCTAGCCTATGGTATGATTATTGTTAGTCCTCTGGGACTAAAACCCTCCGGTTTATATAGGCACCAAAGAGGGTTAGGGTTACACAGAGTCGGTTACAATGGTAGGAGATCTACATATCCGTATCGCCAAGCTTGCCTTCCACGCCAAGGAAAGTCCCATCCGGACACGGGACAAATTCTTCAATCTTGTATCTTCATAGTCCAGGAGTCCGGCCGAAATGATAGTTCGGCTATCCGGACACCCCCTAGTCCGGGACCCCCTCGGTAGCCCTGAACCGAGGCTTCAATGACGAGCGAGTCCGGTAGCGCATTGTCTTGACATTGCAAGGCGGGTTCCTCCTCTGAATACTTCATAGAAGATTTTGAACACAAGGATAGTGTTTGGCTTTGCAAAATAAGTTCCACATACCACCGTAGAGAATAATATTTACACAAATTTAATCTCTTGGCGTATTTAGTGGCGTGACATCACACCACGGCCAAGCCTTTATTGAATCATTTTCTTGTCCCACCTCGGTAGCGTTTAGCGGCGGTTTCCTTAACGTCTCTTGTCAAAGCGAGATCGTGTCCCCTTATTCAGGATTCTCATCAATACGGGCGTGGGTAACCCAACCTGCCATTGATTATGGCGCTTGGGAGATAGCGAGTTTTACCGGGCTGGTGGGGACGCATAACCGTCCGTCCATATAAGGGATAAGGATCCACTTTTCACACACGCCTTCTTCCTCCTTTGCTCATCCATCTCCGCGTACTCGAGCTCTAGCGCCCAAGTCCGTACATCTCGCCTCAACCTTCCCCAGCCATGTCGGGAGGCGGGAGGCAAGTGGATAGCCTCCTCCGTCACCAAGGGCACATCAAAAGTTGAGAAAGCGGATACACTGCTGCGACATTGTGCACGGCTTCGAGACGAGGACAGCTCGTCCCCACCCCGAGCCCCATGAGAGGTGGTGTTCCTCCCCATTTCCTCCGTGGACTGGGCTTCCGGCTCATGTTCCTCCACCCATTTGTCCAGGGGCTCATGTTCTACTATGGCACAGATTTCCACGATCGGCCCGAACTTCATCCTCAACATCTCGGCGTTTATCGTGGTGTGTGAGAACCTTCCTCCGTATCAAGCCCCACTTTGGCTTATGGCTGAAGACCTCAATGTCAAGCGAAGGTAGTGGGTGGCCAGCGGTAGTCTTGAGGCGCCATGGTGGGCAAGATGCCCAACGTTATATGGCTCGAGGCTCCTTTGTGGAAACCATCAAAGGGTGGCAATCGGGGTGGTTCTACATCACCAAGCCAGCGTGACCCTGAATGGGCAGCGGGCCCCGAATTCCGATCTGGCATCCCCACATGGCTCACCTCCTGGAAAGAGAAGGGTCGGACATGCGGTAATTTGGAGGAGCTGACCGGACTCCAAACCTGCGTCCAAAACCTTGTGAACAAGAAGATCAAGCTCGTCAACGTAGTCCAGGTCATGCTCATCTGCCGGATCCTCCCGTGCCAACAACGGGCCTTCAACTTGTGGGAGTTTGATCCGGCACAGAACCAAACCTTGAGCGGGCTCTTTGACACTCGTCACGAAGATGCAGGAAGGTGCTGTTCAAGGGCGCAGAGGCTCCCGCAACCGCTACCGAAGATCGCGGATTCAGCTCGCAACGTCAAGCCGGCGAGGTAAGCGATTTAACCCTTTATAGGACACTTGTGTTTCATAGTTTGACTCTATCGGGATCTAAACTCCCTACCTTTGTGAGCTGGCGAGAAGAAGTCCGGAAGGTTAACTGTCGGCTCCCTTACCGAAGACCAGTGGGCGCCCGATTGATGGGGGCTGCTGGTTTCGGCACCTCACGTGGTGCGGAGAAGAAAAACAAGAAAGAAGGCCACGGGGACCCGAAAGAGTTCCCGGCGTCAGGTGTTATCGGACTCATTGTCTGATGACTCCAAGGCGGACTCCTCCCGTGAAGACGAGGAGGAGAAAAAAGAGGCATCTCCCTCAGCAGGGGGAGAGAAGAAAAGGAAGGCCTCCCCAACTAGGGAGGCCGGAGGGTCCAAGAAGGGAAGGACCCTTCATCCGGACTACTCCACCAACGCCGACGACGGTGAAGAGGAGTGGCCACCAAGGGCTAAGCCCCTGGCGACGTCGTAAGTGTCCGGATACCAGAATAACTCATGGCGTTTTGTTTGTCGCATAGAATCTCCTAACGCTGAATACAACCCTGCGGCCCGCCCAAGGACGGGCTCGACATTTCAACGAGCGGCTCCCTGGCTCCGTCGGACGTGAATAGCACTTCACTTCCGGCCGCCACCTCTCCTCGCGCTGCGGATGATCTTGAGGCGGGGTCCCAAAGGGGCCCAGCTAGGAGGAGGTCCCGGAGGTGCCGCAAGGCAACCTCCGGACTTTGGGTGCGAGGATCAAACCCCAAAGGGCTCTAAGTCCGGCCTGGGCGGACTCCGCCGAAAACCGGTGGTTCGAGTCTGCAGCGGCCCCTTCGTAGAAGAGGAGAGGCAACACGGTGACCTCCGTCCAACGGAGGCACGGGATAATTCTTTGGGCGCTTAGGCGCCTCCATCGGCGAGGCAGCCCTTATTATGAGTGTGGTGATCGAGAAAGTTCGATCCGTCAAGGCGGGCTGACTAAAGCTGTGCCAGCCTTCTAAAGGCTTTGAGGTATGTACTTAAGATATGTAAAAATATTACCGCATAGGCAGTAGCCCACGATGCTCGGTTTGGTGTTAGGAAAGAAAAGCGAACGAGGATCTAAAAAGATATCGCATGAGTCTAACATAAACATGTCGATATGGGAATGCAGGCTCTGCTGCTAACCTCTGCCATACTTGGCTGCGGAGGTCAATGCATTGAAGCGAGCCTCGGCGGTCGAGAAACGAGCTCGGCCTTGCCAAAAGCAGCTCGAGGACAAGGAAGGTAAGTAATACCTTGTGGAAGTATATAAAAGATGTGGTTGCAAAAATTACAGGAATAATGTGAAAATTGCAGGGGCCACGAATGAGGTGGTGACCACGAAGGAAGCGGTGTCAAGGCCGAAAGCAATGCGGCTGCGGAGCGCACCGGCGAGAGAAGCGGGAGGCGTGGGTGGCGGAGGCGGCAAGAGCTCTAGGCTCTCGTGGAAAAACACGAGAGTTTGGGCGTGACTCGAACTTCGAGTCAGGCTCGCCTCGGCTCTTGAGGCGCCAAAGCCGCTAAGGCGAAGCCCAAAAATCCCTCCGGAAATTGAGGCAATAAAGAAGATAGCGGCGGGTAAGGCATTCTTCATGCAAAGCAAGCATGTGAAAGTGAATTACTTGTTACTTACCGAATCGGAGCTCTCCGGGAGCATTAGCGGATCTGCCCCGGATGTGTCGATGATGCCGCATTCTCTGGGCCGAGGAAGGGAGCTCGGCGGAGAAGGTATTCGGTCTCGATATCTTTGAGGCGGACACCAGTGCCCATGGCGACCAGTGAAGCAGCTGGTCGAGCTCCATAAGGTGGCGAACAGGCATGAAGAGCCTCATAGTTGGATGTGGCCTAAGGAGGCCATACCAGGAGCTACTTGGGCTGGTGAGGTGGCTGGTGGGCCTTTGTCCATGGATTGAAGTCGTCAGCGCTCCGTCTTCATCGAAGGTGCCGTGGGGCCTTGCCCGTGCTAAAGTGCACTAGGGCAAGATGGGCGATGAAGCTTGTGACGGATGCTCCACCGCCGGGCGGGGAGTATCGCAAACCGAGATGTATTATCGAGGCGTCTGAAGGGTGCCGCCTTATAAGCGGTGAATGCTCCAAAGATGTAATTTTGAGTAAACTTCGCATTTGTTATCTGTGCGCTTGAAAACTTGTTCATATCGCTAAGCAACGCTTGTAAATTTAAAATATTACCTACATGTGGCCGTTTATTAAATTTGAGAGATGGCGAGTCGTCGGCTTCGCCCCCATGCCACAGTCTTTGGGGTGTTCGGGATAAACTTGGCGCTCTTTTTCCCATTCTTGGGTCCTTGAGGATCGCTCAGCATAGCGAACAAGGCAACGGACTATAATGCTTGAACACTCTCCTTAGCCATAGAATTCAATAATTTTAAATTTGGTGAAGCCCCTAGTATTCGGAAGACCGAGTTGAGGCGCTATCACGCTGGGCGGACAAAGCCGACTCCTCGCTCTAAGCGGCATAAGTCTTTAGGGACTCGAAGAGACCTCTCGAACAGCGACCGGCTCTCGCCCTATCATGACGGTCAGTTTTAGCTTTCTCCACTGAGGTGCTTAACCTAGCTCAACCGGGGCACAATCGCAGTGGTTCTCCCAGCGCTACCTTAGCCGATATAGCGGGCGTAAGGTATCAAAACATGGGAGTCGGGCAAACCCAACTATTGACCCAAGACATGATTGAACCGATGCATATAATGTTATAAGTTTGGGGTGCCACACTTGTGAAAGTGTTAGGACTTATCACACCATATTTTGGGGTACTTAAGCCCCTGGTGTATTTGGTCGTACTAAAGCGTACGGATGCAACATGTCATAAGTGAACATATATAGATAAGAAAAAGGAATGCAATAATAGGCAAAAGTCGTGCATTGTTTATTAAAAAAGCTGCGGTAAAAGCGAGCGATACAAATAGTCACGATAAGCAAGGGGCGGGACTATTTGTCATGTCCCCCTCTAGGAAGCGAGCTGCGGGATGATATGTAAAACAAGTATCTTGCTCGTTATAGAGACCACTGTACACTCGGCGTAGCTTTCCGCTTCCTGGCTGTTGCATCGTGTGTTCGGCAATTCTCTTGCTGGGACGGGGCTTCTTGAGAAAGGAGTCACGAAAGTAAGAGAAAAAAGAAGAATGACACAATTGGGAGCCCACAGTGCGGTTGAGCGCGTGCAGGTGCTGCCGTGGTCGTGCCCTCCCCTATGCCCAAGGTATTTCTAGGCGTAATTATGTGCGCGTAATCTTGGTTCGCAATTTCGCGAGGGCTGGGGTTGGGGCCGCATTACTCTGGCGATGCTCGGAACATGCGAGCGGTCTTGTTGTAGGTTACTCGGGCGCGCTTGGCGGTGTCGGCCGCTTAACGGCGGACTCGAGAAATGCCTTGAGAGGCTGCTTACTTCCGCCGCAAGAGCCGTTGTATGCTCCTCCGTTCGGAGAAGCGTTTAGTGTTTCCGTTAACCGTAATGACTCCTCGAGGGCTGGCATCTTGAGCTTGAGGTATGCGTAGTCGCGGCACCATTGAACTTTACAAATCACGGTTCGTCCGGCGGTCGCGTGATAGCCGTTGCGAAGCGGGACTATGTCGAAGATTAATTCCTCGCTTGAAGTTATCAGGGATCGAAGACCACATCAAGTGTGGCGAGCTGTACAATTGGCCTCTACACCTGGTATGACTCCTTTAAAGGTTCTCTTTGTGGGTTTAATCCTTGATGGGTCTATGCCCATTTTGCGCACTGTATCCTGATAAAGCAGGTTCAGGCTGCTGCCGCCGTCTATCAGGACTCTAGTGAGGTGAAATTCGTCAATGATTGGGTCTAGAACCAATGCGGCAAATCCGCCATGGCGGATACTAGTGGGATGGTCCCTTCGATCAAAAGTGATCGGGCAGGAGGACCATGGATTGAAATTTGGGGCGACTGGCTCCATCGCATATACGTCCCTTAGTACACGCTTCCGCTCCCTTTTGGGTATGTGGGTTGCGTATATCATGTTCACCGTCCGCACTTGTGGGAGGAAACCCTTCTGTCCTCTATTGTTTGGCGGCCGGGGCTCCTCCTCGTCGTCGCTATGCAGCCCCTTGTCATTGTTTTCAGCATTTAACTTGCTTGCTTGCTTGAACACCCAACAATCCCTGTTGGTGTGATTGGCTGGTTTTTGAAGTGCCGTGTATACGCACTGCGATCGAGTATTCGGTCCAAATTGGATGGGCCGGAGTATTTCTTTTGAATGGCTTTTCCATGACGGGTTTAGAGCCTCTGAATCCGGCATTGACTGCCGTATCTTGACATTATCGCCGTTAATGCGCTTGTGTTTGTTGCGGCGCGACCTGCCGTTCTTGTCCTTTGTATCCGAACTACGGGGCTCTTGGTCATGTTGTTACTCTGAGCTAGCCAGCTGTCCTCACCAGCAAAAGCGGGTCATGAGTGTTGTGAGGGCTGCCATGGGTTTCGGATTTTCTGTCCTAGGTGCGGGCAAGCCACTCGTTGTGGATGTTATGTTTGAAGGCTGGAAGGGCCTCTGCATTTGGACAGTCGACGATTTGATTTTTCTTGGTTAGGAACCGTGTCCAGAATTGTCTGGCCGATTCTTCTGGCTGCTGAATTATGTGGCTTAGGTCATCGGCGTCTAGTGGTCGCACATAAGTGCCCTGAAAATTGTCGAGGAATGCGGCTTCTAGGTCTTCCCAACAACCAATTGACCCTGCTGGCAAGCTGTTAAGCCAATGCCGAGCTGGTCCTTTAAGCTTGAGTGGGAGGTATTTGATGGCGTGTAGATTATCACCGCGGGCCATGTGGATATGAAGGAGATAGTCCTCGATCCAGACCGCAGGATCTGTTGTGCCATCATATGATTCAATGTTTACGGGTTTGAAACCCTCCGGGATTTGATGACCCATTACTTCGTCTGTGAAGCATAGTGGGTGTGCGGCGCCCCTGTATTGGGCTATATCACGACGTAGCTCAAATGAGCTTTGTCTACTGTGTTCGGCCCAGCGGAATTGCCATATCCAGCGTGACGGTTATCATCACGCATTGTGGGCGCCCACGTGATCCGTGGATCGATCTTATTTGTCTTGCCTTGACCTCCAATATATCCATGAGTCTGGCGCATTTCCCGCCCTTGGTATTTTTGGCGCGCGAGTGCGGCTTGAGTGGAGGGCGAGGCCTCTCTGTCATGACCACGGGTGGCGGTCGGCCATATTGTGCGCTGGTGATGTAGGTTTGGGTGCTTCCTCCTCTAATCGGGTAGCAGCCTCGTTTTGGGTAGCTCTTGGAGGCGTTCGAGTTCATACTCTTGACGCAAGGACTTGATCCATCTGTCGGCTAGCAAGTCTTGGTCAGCTCTAAGCTGTTGCTGCTTTTCTTGAGGCTTCTTGCCGTGGCCATAAGCCTGCGTTTGAAAGCGCTCTTGTTCGGCCGGGATCCTCGGGCACGACAAATTCATCATCTTCTAGGCTTGCCTCATCTTGGAGGAGGCATGTAATTATCGTCCTCTACCTCTCATCTGCGCGCTCTCTCATGAGGGCTGGCTTCTCCATCCTCTGCGCTGAATCCTGCTGGAGGGTTGTCTTCGGCCTTTGTCCGGGTGTTATTGTCTCGGTGCGGAATCTCCGTTTTGATGTGGCAGGATTTAGGCGGTGCACGGCGGCCGGGCTTAGGCTGTTTCTTGGAGGGTCATCCTCCGTTGTTCCATCGCCATTCCCATCTTTTGGGATGTCCACCATGTAAATGTTGTATGTGAGGTGGCCTTCCGGTGCCACAGTAAGCGCTGGTTCTTGGTCGTCTCTGCATCGTCGTCCATACCGTCGATGTCTTGGTCGAAGTCGAGCATGTCGGTTAAATCATCGATAGTGGCTACTAAGTGGGTGGTGGGTGGGCTTTGAATTTCTTCGTCATCCCAACCTTCGACCATAATCCGGCGAGCTCTCGATAAAGAGAGACTTTAGTGAATTCAGGATGTTGCCAAAGGCGAGTCTTTGAAAGATGTCCGCAGCAGATGAACTCCATGATCGGCGCCCAATCGGATTCGATCGGCGAAGGCGCGAAGGCTCGGAGTCGGAGAGAGTCCGGCACCTTGAGTCATGAGCCGAAAGGGACGGGGTTGGTGTTCGGCTCTATCGCCGTAGATGTAGCAGCCCCGGGCGGTGTCCAGCCACCCATCCTCGATTAGGCCTGTCGGCTTGAGCTAAGGGTCGGAGCGGACACTTGTCGCGACCTCGAGGCCTTGTCCGTGCGAGCTAGATCATGCCCATCGTGGCGGTCTTGGTGCGCTTAGCTATGGCTCGAACCGTCGAAGATCAAGTCTCCGCGGACGTCGGCCGTATAGTTCAAACTTCCAAATCGACTGATGGCCAAGGCGTAGCTTTCAATCTGCTCGGATGGCCAGCGAGTTGGCTGCGATGCAAAACCGCCCGAATCTGAAGATCTGTCCGGGAGAAAAGTCTCACCTGGACCGCATCGTTGTTGATGATTGGAGGAGCCATCGGGCCTAAAGATGATGACAGAGGAACTCTCAATGAAAGCACCAATGTCGGTGTCAAAACCGGCGGATCTCGGGTAGGGGTCCCGAACTATGTGTCTAGGCGGATGGTAACAGGAGACAAGGGACACGATGTTTTACCTAGGTTGGGGCCCTCTCGATGGAGGTAAAACCCTACTCTGCTTGATTGATATTGATGATATGGGTAGTACAAGAGTAGATCTACCACGAGATCGAGAGGCTAAACCCTAGAAGCTAGCCTATGTTATGATTGTTGTTAGATCCTCTGGACTAAAACCCTCCGGTTTATATAGGCACCGAAGAGGTTAGGGTTACAGAGTCGGTTACAATGGTAGGAGATCTACATATTAGTATCACCAAGCTTGCCTTCCACGCCAAGGAAAGTCCCATCCGGACACGGGACAAAGTATTCAATCTTGTATCTTCATAGTCCGAGTCGGCGAAGATGATAGTTGACTATCCGGACACCCCTAGTCCGGGACTCCTCAAAGGCTACTATCACAATTGACGACAAGGCCCTTGAGCCAATACCGTCAAGATATAATCATCTTGACGTCTTGCGGACCGACCACTACATGGGCCGAGACAAAGCGGCTACCTATGCCGAACACTAGCACGCGCCATGTCGCCGTCGAGGCAAAGAGGTAGCGGATCCGGGCTATACCTATGACCTACGACATGACCTGGACAATAGAGCCGGCCAGAGTAGATCAATCTACGGATCACGGGAACATGCTCCAACATGATATGACTGCCATCAAGCTTGGCGTGATAAGCATAACCAAACTCGGGTCGAACACCGAACACGGATGTCATCCGAACTCTGTCGTGACGTTGCCCGATATAGAGGCACCGCACACCCCTTGTGTTTTACCGACGAGGTAATGCAGCACCAGTTTCCAGAAGGGTTTAAACCCGTCAACATTGAAGCATACGATGGAACAACAGATCCCGCTGTATGGATTGAAGATTTTCTTCTCCATATTCACATGGCCCGCCTTGACAATCTTCACGCCATTAAATACCTCCCTTTAAAGCTAAATGGACCAACATGGCATTGGCTGAATAGCCTCCCAGAGAACTCCATTGGCAGCTGGGAAGACTTGGAGGATGCTTTCCGAGACAACTTCCAAGGCACTTATGTCCGGCCGCCGGACGCTGATGACCTTAGTCACATAGTCCAGCAACCCGGAGAGTCAACCCGTAAACTCTCAACACGGTTCTTAATTAAAAAGAACCAAATTGTTGACTGTCCGGATGCCGAAGCCTTAGCGGGATTTAAACACAGCGTTCACGACGAATGGCTCACCCGACACCTCGGTCAGGAAAAGCCAAAAACCATGGCAGCACTTACCGCACTCATGACCCGCTTCTACATGGGAGAAGACAGCTGGTTAGCTCATAGAAGCAACAGTACTAGCGACCCTAGCACCACCGAGGCGAGAGATGGCAACGAAAGGCCACGGCGTAACAAAAACTAGCGTCGGAACAACAATGAAGAAACCAAAGATACGACGATCGAAGCCGGGTTCAATGGCTCTAAACCCGGTCAGCGGAAGAAGTCATTCAAAGGAAACAGGGACGACCCATCTAATTTGGACAAAATACTCGACATGCCTTGCCAAATTCATGGTACCCCCGACAAGCCTGCCAACCATTCCAACAGAAACTGCTGGGTTTTTAAACAGGTCGGGAAGTTAAATACCAACACAAGGGAAGGGGCCTCAAAGCGAGGGCGATGATGAGCCCGCCCACCAAACATAGGGGACGAAGAAATTTCCCCACGAGGTGAAAACGATGAACATGATAAATGTCATACATATCCCCAAGAGGGAGCATAGCGTGCACTAAGGGCGTCTCGCCGTGAGCACATCGCCCCAAAATTCAACCCATGGTCGGCCTGTTCGATCACCTTCGATTGCAGGGACCACCCAACCAGTATCCATCACGGAGGTTCGGCGGCCATGGTACTTGACCCAATCATCGATGGATACCATCTCACTCAAGTCCTTATGGACGACGGCAACAGTCTTAACTTGATTTATCAAGACACTGTCCATAAAATGGGTATTGACCCTTCAAGAATCCAGGCTAGTAACACCACCTTTAAAGGAGTAATACCCGGCGTAGAGGCCCGCTGCATGGGCTCACTAACATTGGAAGTTCTCTTCGGCTCGCCGGATAACTTCCAAAGCGAAGACTTGATCTTCGACATTGTCCCCTTTTGCAACCGTTATCACGCGCTACTTGGACGAACTGCATTTGCCCGCTTTAATGCAGTCCCGCACTATGTGTATTTAAAGCTCAAAATGCCGGACCGTGTGGCATTATCACGATCAATGGAAACACAGGCGCTCCTCCGTCTTGAAGAGCATACCGCGGCCCTTGCGGCCGACGTATAGAGCGGCCTCATAGAGCCGAACACTTCATTGGTCATCAAGACCCCAGACACCACTAAGCGAGTCCGGCCTACTCCACACGACGACAGCTCAGTAGACCCAGAGCTGGATTAGCAGTTTTGCCTCCGCCGATCGCCCCATAAAACTGCGGCATATGTATCGTGTGTGCATAATTACGCGCTTAACATACCCTGGGCAGCGACGGAAACACACTGCAGACAAGGTCTATAATGCGGCTTGACCCTATTTTGACCTTAACCTTTTTTCCTTCCCTTTTTTCTCTCTCAGGTTCACTAAAACCTAGCTACCCTACGGTCATGCAAGGGCTCTTTTCCAGGCCCTTTTTTTACAGTCGACCATCGACCGCTCCTCTCAAAGGATATTTAACCAAGGAGAAACGACGCAGACATGCGGCAGGGCATCAATGGGACCTTCAAGACTACCTTTTCTTTTTTAAGCCTTGTATACAGCTTCCCCTTATGTACAAATTCTTGGCATGTAAAATAGCCTTGACGTTTACGGCATTATCAGTAATAGCACGTATTAATTAGAGTATAAAGGAAACAATTGATTGCCAACCCCTGTTTGGTATTGGTCTACTTTACCACTTGTATTCCCTCCGTGCTTCAGATTGCCACATATGCTTTGGCCCGGCCTATATGTCGGGGGCTTTATTCGGCAATTTATATTTTCAAAAGTCGGAACACTTCTAGGGTATGCTTCGGCGTCCCGAATACTACATTACATGCATCAGCTCCGAATCATGTCTTTGGTCCATAGTTGGGTTGCCCGGCTCCTGTGTTTACCACCTTACGTTTCGCTAGTTCGGCTAAGGTAGTAAAGGGAGAACTATTGCGATTGTGTTTCTGGTTCATCCGGTCAAACACCTCAGTAGAGAAAGCTGAAAACTGACTGTCATGGTATGGCGAGAGCTGGTCGGCGATCGCGCGACTTACTACAAATCTTTCGTGATTTACTCTATGTTATCACGAAGGGTTGGTCTTAGCCCGATCATGCGATAAAGGCATCCTAGTTCGGAGGGCGATCGCACGAGGGCTAGTACTTAGCCCCACTATGAAACTCCTATGGCTAAGTGAAAGTAATAAAGTCGCATAGTCGATTGCACGGTTAGCTGCTTAAACACCTCCTTTACGGACCAAGACGTTGGGTCAAGAGTGATCACGCGCTATACTGAACACCCTCGTAGCATCTACGTGGGGGCTGGAGTCGATGACTGGCAAACTTTCAGAATTAAAATGGCCGCACAGGAGGAAAATAATTCCAGATAAAGGCGTAAATATATTACAAGCCTTGGTTCATAAAACAAAGTTTTATTAGTCTTGATACATTCACTCAAACATAACATCCTTTGAGCATTGGCCCTCTACTATTTGGGCACCCGCTAGGACATCTTCAAAGTATCTCTCCAGCTTGCGGTGGTCCTTGCCTTCGGGCGGGCCTGCGGTTGCCATGTTGGTAGCCTTTCATCTTCGCCCAGTGCATCTTGACACGGGCAAAGGCCATCCGCGCACCCTCTAAGCATGTCGAGCGCTTCACAGCTTCAACTCGGGGCAGCGCATCGATGAGTCGCCTCACCAAGCCGAAGTAGCTGCTTGGAATGGGTTCGGCTGGCCAAAGCCGGACTATGATGTCCTTCATGGCCAAAACGGACATCCTATGCAGTTCGACAGTTGCTTCATTTGGTTGTTCAGCGGCGTCGGGTGCTCGGCGCCAGAACTATAACGAAACAGCTTCTTTGTCGAGTTCCCCTCACAGGCTCGGAAGAAGCTGTCTTGGCGTCGGTGGCACTCCTCGTAAGATTCGCAAAGCGTCTGGAGAACTCTATAGTCGAGTGAGCAAGGCATATCTTTGACCCCAAATATACTCTGCAAAAGAAAGGGCTTACCAGCCGCTATCTGCTTGACTGCCGGATCTCTTCACGAGCACCCGGGACTCGGTCTGCGCCTCTTTGCTTCATGGAGGGCCTTGGCGAGTTCATTGCTTGGGTCGTCGTCTTCTCCTCCAAGGCCTCGCACTTGCCGATTGCGTCCTTCAGCTCTTGCTCCACTTCGGCCACCCTCTCTTCGTGCTAGCGTCGGGTGACCTGTTTGGTCTTTAATTCTGCAGCCACTTTGTCAGCGGCTGCTTTATTTGCCTTCACCTCCTCCTTGTCTTGTGCAAGGGCGCTCTTGAGGGTCTCGACCTCGGCTGCTCCAACTGCACTCATAGTCACAGCAGTACAGGAGTTAAACATCGAATTTGCATATCAATTCAGATATATGATAAAACTCCTTAAAGTACACGCATACCTTATGTCTCATCGAACCGCTTGTTAATGCGATCGATTTAAATCATCAGCCAACTTTAGTTTCCAATTAAGCTCGGAGACTTGGCGGCCTTGGTCGTTGCCGCCAAAAGGGAAGCCTGTTATAGAATAGAAAAGTACGTCACCTCTTCCGAATACTATGTGATCCTCTGTCCGGCTTTTTCAAACCACACAGAGTCTCAGGGGCTACTATCTATATATAGGTATATTTCTCTGATATAAAAAAGCGTCTAGAGCATTATGTGGCATACCTCAAAGCCTGTCAGTAGGCTGGTGAAGGCTTCGTTCAGCCCGCTCTTGGTGGACTGAACCTTCTCTACCACCACACCCATCAGGGTGCGGTGCGCCTCCATGATGGAAGCACGTCGTAGTGATTCCACCAGAGTATTCGGCGCCTCCGGATTAGTGGAGGTCACCGTCGGAGCTGATGATCCTCCCTTCTTCAAAGGGGGCTGCTCGCCTAATTCCGGAGCCACTTGGGTCTCCGGAATGATGTCCGGCTGGGGGACGGATTGTTCAGGGCCCCTGCCGTCAGTCGCCATGGCGATCGCACCCCCCGTGTGTTCAGCAGCCGAGGTTTCACCCTCGGGCGCCTTCTTGGCAGCCTCGCTCCCCCCTCCGCGGCCAGGAGAGGTCCTTCGGGACAACACCTTGGTGTCATCCATGATGGTTGCCGAAAGAGCTTGATACGTCTCCAACGTATCTACATTTCAAAACACTTTTGCCCTTGTTGTGGACTCTAACTTGCATGATTTGAATGAAACTAACCCGGACTGACGCTGTTTTCAGCAGAACTGCCATGATGTTGTTTTATGTGTAGAAAAGAAAAGTTCTCGGAATGTCCTAAAAATCTATGGAGGCACTTTTTGGAATTAATAAGAATTTCTGGGCCAAAGAAATACACTAGGGGGCCCACAGGCTATCCACGAGACAGGGGGCGCCCCCCCTAGGGCGCGCCCTCCTATCTCGTGGGTCCCCTGGACCTCCACCGACGTCAACTC
Organism: Aegilops speltoides; assembly: GCA_021437245.1. NCBI lineage: Eukaryota > Viridiplantae > Streptophyta > Magnoliopsida > Poales > Poaceae > Aegilops > Aegilops speltoides. The sequence goes on from CM038144.1 coordinate 483,493,727, forward strand.
CAACTCCATATATTCCGTATCGTGGAGAAAAAAAATTAGAGAGAAAGTTTCATCGTGTCTTACGACACGGAGCCGCCGCCAAGCCCTAATCTCTCTCGGGAGGGCAGATCTGGAGTCCGTTCGGGGCTCCGGAGAGGGGGATTCGTCGCCATCATATCATCAACCATCCTCCATCACCAATTTCATGATGCTCACCGCCGTGCGTGAGTAATTCCATCGTAGGCTTGCTGGACGGTGATGGGTTGGATGAGATTTACCATGTAATCAAGTTAGTTTTGTTAGGGTTTGATCCCTAGTATCCACTATGTTCTGAGATTGATGTTGCTATGACTTTGTTATGCTTAATGCTTGTCACTAGGGCCCGAGTGCCATGATTTCAGATTTGAACCTATTATGTTTTCATGAATATATGTGTGTTCTTGATCCTATCTTGCAAGTCTATAGTCACCTATTATGTGTTATGATCCGACAACCCAAGTGACAATAATCGGGATACTTCTCGGTGATGACCGTAGTTTGAGGAGTTCATGTACTATGTGTTAATGCTTTGGTCGGTTCTCTATTAAAAGGAGGCCTTAATATCCCTTAGTTTCCACTAGGACCCCGCTGCAGCGGAGGGTTGGACAAAAGATGTCATGCAAGTTCTTTTCCATAAGCACGTATGACTATTCTGAATACATGCCTACATTACATTGATGAATTGGAGCTAGTTCTTTGTCATCCTATGTTATAGCTATTACATGAAGAATCGCATCCGACATAATTATCCATCACTAATCCATTGCCTCTGAGCTTTTCATATATTGTTCTTCGCTTATTTACTTTTCCGTTGCTACTGTTATAACAACTACAAAACCCAAAAACATTTATCTTTACTTTTGCTACTGTTACCATTACTATCATACTACTTTGCTACTAAATACTTTGCTGTAGATACTAACTTATCCAGGTGTGGTTGAATTGACAACTCAACTGCTAATACTCAAGAATATTCTTTGGCTCCCCTTGTGTCGAATCAATAAATTTGGGTTGTACTTCACCCTCGAAAGCTGTTGTGATCCCCTACACTTGTGGGTTATCAAGACTAATTTCTGGCGCCGTTGCCGGGGAGCATAGCTCTATTCTCTGAGTCACTTGGGATTTATATCTGTTGATCACTATGAAGAACTTGAAAGACGCTAAAACCAAGATCTATCCCTCAACTACGAGGGGAGGTAAGGAACTGCCATCTAGCTCTGCACTAGATTCTCCTTCTGTTATGAGTAAGCTTGCGACACCTAAACCTGCTACTGCTATGAATTCTGATATGTCGCATGTTATTGATGATGCCACTTCTGCTATGCATCATGAAACTACTTCTGTGCGTGATACTACTTTGCCATTAGGTGAATTTCTTGATGAACAACTTGCTAGAGTTAGGTGGAATGAAAATATCGAAGATGCTATTATTAATGATAGTGATGATGAAGGTTCTCCCAATGATTATGTATTGCTGTTATTCCTAAGGGTTATGTTATGAATGAAGAAGCTGCTAGAGCTATCTTTGCTTGCAATGATAGAAATGATCTTAAGAAATTATTAGCTAAATGGAAGCAGCAGTCTCTTAATGCTAGAATGAAGCCCGATCCTGCTTTTGCTACTTCACCTATCTATATTCTTGATAAGGATTATGAATTCTCTGTTGATCCTAAGATTATTACTTTAGTTGAATCTGATCCTTTTATGGCCTTGAATCAAAACTGTTGTGGCACATCTTACCAAGGTGAATGATATAGCTACCTGTTTACTAATGATGAGAAGTCTCGCTATTTTATATCCTTAAGATATTTCCGTTCTCATTAAAGGGTGATGCTAAGACTTGGTATAATTCACTTGCTCCTGGTTGTGTGCGTAGTCCCCAGGATATGATTCATTACTTCTCTGCTAAATATTTCCCTGCCCATAAGAAACAAGCTGCCTTGCGGGAAATATATAATTTTGTGCCAATCAAAGAAGAGAGTCTCCCACAAGCTTGGGGAGGCTTCTCCGATTATAATGCTTTGCCTGATCATCCTCTTAAGAAAAATGAAATACTTGATATCTTTTATAATGGACTAATCGATGCTTCCAGGGACTACTTGGATAGTTGTGCTGGTTGTGTTTTCGAGGAAAGAACGATCGTGAAGCTGAAATATAATTGAATAATATGTTGACTAATGAAAATAATTGGACTCTTCCTGAGTCATTTCCTGAAGTGATTCCTAAACCAATTGAGCCAACTCCCGAGCCTATTCCTAAACCCACTCCAAAGAAGAGAGGTGTTTTATTTCTCAGTCCTGAAGATATGCAAGAGGCAAAGAAATCAATGAAGGAAAAGGTATTAAAGTTGAAGATGTTAAGAATTTACCTCCTATTGAAGAAATACATGGTCTTAATATACCGCCTGTTGAAGAACCATATTGTCTTGATAACCCAACACAGGTAGTAAAGGTAAATTCTCTCTATAGATATGATAAAGTTGTAATCCCCTCTACTAAGTTTCATAGCCCATGCTTAGATGAATTTGATGACTTTATGGCTAGGCAAGAAAGTTTTAATGCTTATGTTGGTAGAGAGTTAAGGAATAATGCTTTCAAGATAGGACGTGTAAGTGATAATCTGGCTAGAGTTAAAGATGAACTTCACCTCGTTAGCAAATATGTGTCTATGGTTGCTACTCAAGCTGAGTAAGTACTTAAAGCTCAAAATGATTTGCTTGAGGAATTAAACAATAAAAATGACCTTGCTGTTAGAGTGGCTACTAGAACTGGTAGAATGACTTAGGAACCTTTGTATCCTGAAGATCACCCTAAGAGAATCGAGCAAGATTCTCAAAGAAATAATTTAGAGGCACCTAGTTCTTATAAAAAGAAGAAGAAGAAAAATGATAGGACTTTGCATGCTTCTAGTGAACCTACTGAAGACACACCTGAGAATCCCAATGATATTTCTATCTCTGATGCTGAAACTCAATCAGGTGATGAACATGAACCTAGTGATACTATTAATGATAATGTTCATCATGATGCTCAACCTAGCAAAAACAATGATGTAGAGATTGAACCTGCTGTTGATCTTGATAACCCACAATCAAAGAATCAACGTTATGATAAGAAAGACTTTGTTGCTAGGAAGCACGATAGAGAGAGAACCATGGGTTCAGAAACCCGTGCCCTTTCCTCCTAAACCATCCAAGTCAAAGGATGATGAGGATTTTGAGCGCTTTGCTGAAATGATTAGAACTATTTTCTTACGTATGTGTTTAACTGATATGCTCAAAGTAAACCCTTATGCTAAGTATATGAAGGATATTATTACAAATAAAAGAAAGATACCAGAAGCTGAAATTTCCACCATGCTTGCTAATTACACTTTTATGGGTGGAATACCAAAGAAACTTGGAGATCCGGGTGTGCCAACTATACCATGCTCCATTAAAAGAAATTATGTTAGAACTGCTTTATGTGATCTTGGAGCGGTGTTAGTGTTATGCCTCTCTCTTTATATCGTAGACTTGAATTGAATAAGTTGACACCTACTGAAATATCTTTGCAAATGGCTGATAAATCAACTGCTATACACCGGTATTTGTGAGGATGTGCTGTTGTGGTTGCAAATGTCACTATTTTAACGGACTTTGTTATTCTTGATATTCCCGAGGACGATAGTATGTCTATTATCCTTGGTAGACCTTTTCTTAATACTGCAGGGGCTGTTATGGATTTCAACAAAGGCAATGTCACTTTTCATGTTAATGGTAATGAGCATACGGTACACTTTTCGAGGAAACAATCTCAAGTTCATAGCATCAATTCTATTGAAAAAGTTCCAACTATTATTTTTGGAGGTTTTGAATTTCCTCTCCCTACTGTCAAGAAAAAGTATGATATTCTTATTGTGGGGATTTTCATATCCCGTTGAGGTAACTTAGTGTTATTCAATTTTCTCGGTTCCGTGTTATTCGAATGAGTTTGTTAACAAGACTTGATCAACCTTGTTAGTGGATTCATTTTGTTGATCACGAGATGGATGAAACTAGAGGGCACAACCTTCGTACCCTCTTTTTACTTCCTGTTATTTAGAATAAATAAAGCAAAAATAGTATTATCTGCATTTTCGATTTATCCGTGCAATAAAAAATAGTCCAAAATAAAAGTGCTCAAAATACCCGCAAATTTAGTATGATTTTTTCGGAATATTTGAGGATTTTAGGCACTGAAAACAACTGCGGAGGGGCAAGCACCATGCCACGAGAGAGGAGGGTGCCCCTGTCTCGTGGGTGTTGGGGAACGTAGTAATTTCAAAAAATTCCTCGCACACACAAGATCATGGTGATGGCATAGCAACGAGAGGAGAGTGTTGTCCACGTACCCTCGTGAGACCGTAAGCGAAGCGTTAACGCTGCAGTTGATGTAGTCGTCGTCTTCACGATCCGACCGATCCAAGTACCGAACGTACGGCACCTCTGAGTTCAGCACACGTTCAGCTCGATGATGATCTCCGGCCTCCGATCCAGCAAAGCTCCGGAGATGAGTTCCGTCAGCACGACGGCGTGGTGATGATGATGATGTTCTACCAGCGCAGGGCTTTGCCTAAACTCCGCGACGATATGACCGAGGTGGAATATGGTGGAGGGGGCACCGCACACGGCTAACGAACAATCCATAGATCAACTTGGGTGTCTCTGGGGTGCCCCCCCGCCCCCGTATATAAAGGAGCCAGGGGGGAGAAGGCGGCCGGCCAAGGAGGGCGCGCCAAGGGGGAGTCCTACTCCCACCGGGAGTAGGACTCCCTTCTTTCCAAGTTGGAGTAGGAGAGGGGAAGGAGGAGGAAGAGGGAAGGAAGGGGGCCCCTTCCCTTGTCCTATTCGGACTAGGAGGGGAGGGGCGCGTGGCCCCCTCTTGCCTCCTTCCCTCTTCTCCCTCGAGGCCCATGTAGGCCCAATAACCCCCCGGGGGGTTCCGGTAACCTCCCGGTACTCCGGTAAAATGCCGATTTCACCCGGAACTATTCCGATGTCCAAATATAGGCTTCCAATATATCGATTTTTATGTCTCGACCATTTCGAGACTCCTCGTCATGTCCGTGATCACATCCGGGACTCCGAACAAACTTCGGTACATCAAAACTTATAAACTCATAATAAAAGCGTCATCGTAATGATAAGCGTGCGGACCCTACGGGTTCGAGAACTATGTAGACATGACCTAGAACTATTCTCGGCCAATAACCAATAGCGGAACCTGGATGCCCATATTGGTTCCTACATATTCTACGAAGATCTTTATCGGTCAAACCGCATAACAACATCGTTGTTCCTTTGTCATCGGTATGTTACTTGCCCGAGATTTGATCGTCGGTATCCAATACCTAGTTCAATCTCGTTACCGCAAGTCTCTTTACTCGCTCGTAATGCATCATCCGTAACCAACTCATTGGTCACATTGCTTGCAAGGCTTATAATGATGTGCATTACCAAGAGGGCCCAGAGATACCTCTCCGACGATCGGAGTGACAAAACCTAATCTCGAAATCGCCAACTCAACATGTACCTTCGAGACACCTGTAGTACTCCTTTATAATCACCCGATTACGTTGTGACGTTTGGTAGTACCAAAGTGTTCCTCCGTAAACGGAGTTGCATAATTCTCATAGTTACAGAACATGTATAAGTCATGAAGAAAGCAATAGCAGTATACTAAACGATCAAGTGCTAGGCTAACGGAATGGGTCATGTCAATCACATCATTCTTCTAATGATGTGATCCCACTAATCAAATGGCAACACATGTCTATGGTTAGGAAACATAACCATCTTTGATCAACAAGCTAGTCAAGTAGAGGCATACTAGTGACACTATGTTTGTCTATGTATTCACACATGTATTATGTTTCCAGCTAATACAATTCTAGCATGAATAATAAACATTTATCATGAAATAAGGAAATAAATAATAACTTTATTATTGCCTCTAGGGCATATTTCCTTCAGTCTCCCACTTGCACTAGAGTTAATAATCTAGTTCACATCGCCATGTGATTTAACATCAATATTCATATCTGTATATGATTAACACCCATTGTTCACATCGTTATGTGACCAACACCCAAAGGGTTTACTAGAGTCAATAATCTAGTTCACATTGCTATGTGATTAACACCCAAAGAGTACTAAGGTGTGATCATGTTTTGCTCGTGAGAGAAGCTTAGTCAACGGGTCTGTCACATTTAGAGCCTTATGTACTTTGCAAATATTCTATGTCTACAATGCTCTGCGCGGAGCTACTCTAGCTAATTGCTCCCACTTTCAATATGTATCCAGATTGAGACTTAGAGTCATCTGGATCGGTGTGAAAGCTTGCACCGATGTAATTCTTTACGACGGGCTCTTTTATCACCTCCATAATCGAGAAATATTTCCTTAGTCCTCACTAAGGATATTCTTCACCAATGTCCATTGATCTACTCCTAGATCACTATTGTACTCCCTTGCCAAATTCAGAGCAAGGTATACAATAGGTCTGGTACATAACATAGCATAATTTATAGAACCTATGACTGAGGCATAGGGAATGACTTTCATTCTCTTTTCTATTTTCTGTCGTGGTCGGGATTTGAGTCTTACTCAATTTCACACCTTTGCAACACAGGCAAGAACTCTTTCTTTGACTATTCCATCTTGAACTATTTCAAAATCTTGCCAAGGTATGTACTCATTGAAAATCTTATCAAGCGTCTTGATCTATCTCAATAGATCTTGATGCTCAATATGTAAGTAGCTTTTACTGAGGTCTTTCTTTTAAAGAACTCCTTTAAAACACTCCTTTATGCTTTGCAGAATAATCCTACATTATTTCCGATCAACAATATGTCATTCACATATACTTATCAGAAATGTTGTAGTGCTCCCACTCACTTTCTTGTAAATACAGGCCTTTCCAAAACTCTGTATAAAACCATATGCTTTGATCAACTCATCAAAGCGTATATTCCAACTCCGAGATGCTTGCGATAGTCCATTGATGGATTGCTGGAGCTTGCACACTTTTTTAGCACCTTTTGGATCAACAAAACCTTCTGGCTGCATCATATACAACTCTTCTTCTAGAAATCCATTCAAGAATGCAGTTTTGACATCCATTTGTCAAATTTCATAATCATGAAATGCAGCAATAGCTAACATGATTCGGACAGACTTAAGCATCGCTACGGGTGAGAAAGTCTCATCATAGTCAACCCCTTGAACTTGTCGAAAACCTTTCACAACAAGTCGAGCTTTATAGACAGTTACATTACCATCAGCGTCAGTCTACTTCTTAAAGATCCATTTATTCTCAATGGCTTGCCGATCATCGGGCAAATCAACCAAAGTCCACACTTTGTTCTCATACATGGATCCCATCTCAGATTTCATGGCCTCAAACCATTTCGCGGAATCTGGGCTCATCATCGCTTCCTCATAGTTCGTAGGTTTATCATGGTCTAGTAACATGACTTCCAGAATAGGATTACCGTACCACTCTGGTGCGGATCTTACTCTGGTTGACCTACGAGGTTTGGTAGCAACTTGATCTGAAGTTTCATGATCATCATCATTAACTTCCTCACTTATTGGTGTAGGAATCACTGGAACTGATTTCTGTGATGAACTACTTTCCAATAAGGGAGAAGGTACAGTTACCTTATCAAGTTCTACTTTCCTCCCACTCACTTCTTTCGATAGAAACTCCTTCTCTAGAAAGGATCCATTTTTAGCAACGAATATCTTGCCTTCGGATCTGTGATAGAAGGTGTACCCAACAATTTCCTTTGGGTATTCTATGAAGACGCACTCCTCCGATTTGGGTTTGAGCTTATCAGGATGAAACTTTTTCACATAAGCATCGTAGCCCCAAACTTTAAGAAACGACAACTTGGGTTTCTTGCTAAACCACAGTTCATATGGTGTCGTCTCAACGGATTTAGATGGTGCCCTTTTAACGTGAATGCAGCTGTCCCTAATGCATAACCCCAAAACGATAATGGTAAATCAATAAGAGACATCATAGATCAAACCAAATCCAATAAAGTGCGGTTACCATGTTCGGACACACCATAACGTTGTGGTGTTCTAGGTGGCGTGAGCTGTGAAACTATTCCACATTGTTTTAATTGAAGACCAAACTCGTAACTCAAATATTCGTCTCCGCGATCAGATCACAGAAACTTTTATTTTCTTGTTACGATGATTTTTCCACTTCACTCTGAAATTCTTTGAACTTTTCAAATGTTTCAGACTTATGTTTCATCAAGTAGACATACCCATATCTGCTCAATCATCTGTGAAGGTCAGAAAATAACGATACACGCCGCGAGCCTTAACACTCATCGGATCGCATACATCGGTATGTATTATTTCCAATAAGTCAGTAGCTCGTTCCATTGTTCCGGAGAACGGAGTTTTTAGTCATCTTGCCCTAAAGGCACGGTTCGCAAGCATCAAATGATTCATAACCAAGTGATTCCGAAAATCCATCTTTATGGAGTTTCTTCATGCGCTTTACACCGATATGACCCAAACGGCAGTGCCACCAATAAGTTGCACTATCATTATTAACTTTGCATATTTTGGCATCAATATTATGAATATGTGTATCACTACGATCGAGATCCAACAAACTATTTTCATTGGGTGTATAACCATCGAAGGTCTTATTCATGTAAACAGAATAACAATTATTCTTTAACTTCAAATGAATAACTGTATCGCAATAAACATGATTAAATCATATTCATGCTCAACGCAAACGCTAAATAACATTTATTTAGTTTTAACACTAATCTCGAAAATATAGGGAGTGTGTGATGATGATCATATCAATCTTGGAACTATTTCCAACACTCATCGTCACTTCCCCTCAACTAGTCTCTGCTTATTATGTAACTCTTGTTTGAGTTACTAATCTTAGCAACCTAAAAAGTATCAAATACTCAAGGGCTACTATAAACACTAGTAAGGCACACATCAAACACTTGTATATCAAATATACCCTTGTTCACTTTGCCATCCTTCTTATCCACCAAATATTCAGGGCATTTCCGCTTCCAGTGACCATTTCAATTGCAGTGTAAGTACTCAGTTTCAGGCTTTGGTCCAACTTTGAGCTTCTTCGCGGGAGTGACAACTTGTTTTCCATTCTACTTGAAGTTTCCCTTTCTTTCCCTTTGCCCTTTTCTTGAAACTAGTGGTCTTGTCAATCATCAACACTTGATGCTCTTTCTTGATTTCTACCTTTGTCGATTTCAACATCACGAAGAGCTTGGGAATCATTTACGTCATCCCTTGCATACTATAGTTCATCACGAAGTTCTAGTAACTTAATGATGGTGACTAGAGAATTCTGTCAATCACTATCTTATCTGGAAGATTAACTCCCACTTGATTCAAGCGATTGAAGTACCCAGACAATCTAAGCACATGCTCACTAGTTGAGCGATTCTCCTCCATCTTTTAGCTATAGAACTTGTTGGAGACTTCATATTTCTCAACTTGGGTATTTGCTTGAAATATTAACTTCAATACCTGGAACATCTTATATGGTCCATGACGTTCAAAACGTCTTTGAAGTCCCGATTCTAAGCCGTTAAGCATGGTGCACTAAACTATCAAGTAGTCATCATATTGAGCTAGCCAAACGTTCATAATGTCTGCATCTGCTCCTGCAATAGGTTTGTCACCTAGCGGTGCATCAGGGACATAGTTCTTCTGCGCAGCAATGAGGATAAACCTCAGATCACGGATCCAATCCGCATCATTGCTACTAACATCTTTCAACACAGTTTTTTCTAGGAACATATCAAAATAAACATATGAAAGCAACAACGCGAGCTATTGATCTACAACATAATTTGCAAAATACTACCAGACTAAGTTCATGATAAATTTAAGTTCAATTAATCATATTACTTAAGAACTCCCACTTAGACAAACATCTCTCTAGTCATCTAAGTGATCACGTGATCCAAATCAACTAAACCATGTCCGATCATCACGTGAGATGGAGTAGTTTCAATGGTGAACATCACTATGTTGATCATATCTACTATATGATTCACATTCGACCTTTCGGTCTCCGTGTTCCGAGGCCATATCTGTATATGCTAGGCTCGTCAAGTATGACCTGAGTATTCCGCGTGTGCAACTGTTTTGGACCGTTGTATTTGAGCGTAGAGCCTATCACACCCGATCATCACGTGGTGTCTCAAAGACGAAGAACTTTCATAGCGGTGCATACTTAGGGAGAACACTTCTTGATTATTAAGTGAGAGATCATCTTAAAATGTTACCGTCAATCAAAGCAAGATAAGATGCATAAAGGATAAACATCACATGCAATCAATATAAGTGATATGATATGGCCATCATCATCTTGTGCTTGTGATCTCCATCTCCGAAGCACCGTCGTGATCACCATCGTCACCGGCGCGACACCTTGATCTCCATCATAGCATCGTTGTCGTTACACCGTCTATTGCTTCTACTACTATCGCTACCGCTTAGTGATAAAGTAAAGCAATTACAGGGTGTTTGCATTTCATACAATAAAGCGACAACCATATGGCTCCTGCCAGTTGCCGATAACTTCGGTTACAAAACATGATCATCTCATACAATAAAATATAGCATCACATCTTGACCATATCACATCACAACATGCCCTGCAAAAACAAGTTAGACGTCCTCTACTTTGTTGTTGCAAATTTTACGTGGCTGCTACGGGCTTAGCAAGAACCGTTCTTACCTACGCATCAAAAACCACAACGATAGTTCGTCAAGTTGGTGCTGTTTTAACCTTCGCAAGGACCAGGCGTAGCCACACTCGATTCAGCTAAAGTGAGAGAGACAGACACCCGCCAGCCACCTTTAAGCACGAGTGCTCGTAACGGTGAAACAAATCTCGCGTAAGCGTCTGGCGTAATGTCGGTCCGGGCCGCTTCATCTCACAATACCGTCCAACCAAAGTATGACATCTTTGGTAAGCGGATGACTTGTATCACCCACAACTCACTTGTGTTCTACTCGTGCATATAACATCAACGCATAAAACCTAGGCTCGATACCACTTGTTGGGGAGCGTAGTAATTTAAAAAAAATCCTACGCACACACAAGATCATGGTGATGGCATAGCAACGAGAGGGGAGAGTGTTGTCCACGTACCCTCGTAGACCGTAAGCGGAAGCGTTAGCACAACGCGGTTGATGTAGTCGTACGTCTTCACGATCCGACCGATCCAAGTACCGAACGTACGGCACCTCCGAGTTCAGCACACGTTCAGCTCGATGACGATCTCCGGCCTCCGATCCAGCAGAGCTCCGGAGATGAGTTCCGTCAGCACGACAGCATGGTGACGATGATGATGTTCTACCGGCGCAAGGCTTCGCCTAAACTCTGCGACGATATGACCGAGGTGGAATATGGTGGAGGGGGGCACCGCACACGGTTAAGGAACGATCCGTAGATCAACTTGTGTGTCTCTGGGGTGCCCCCCCCCCCGCCCCCGTATATAAAGGAGCCAGGGGGAGGAGGCGGCCGGCCAAGGAGGGCGCGCCAGGGGGGGGTCCTACTCCCACCGGGAGTAGGACTCCCTTCTTTCCAAGTTGGAGTAGGAGAAGGGGAAGGAGGAGGAAGAGGGAAGAAAGGGGGCCTTCCTTGTCCTATTCGGACTAGGAGGGAGGCGCGCGGCCCCCCCCCGCCTCCTTCCCTCTTCTCCCTCGAGGCCCATGTAGGCCCAATAACCCCGGGGTTCCGTAACCTCCGGTACTCGGTAAAATGCCAATTTCACCCGCGATTCCGATGTCCAAATATAGGCTTCCAATATATCGATCTTTATGTCTCGACCACTTGAGACTCCTCGTCATGTCCGTGATCACATCCGGACAATCAACAAACTTCAGTACATCAAAACTTATATAACTCATAATAAAACTGTCATCGTAACGTTAAGCGTGCGGACCCTACGGGTTCGAGAACTATGTAGACATGACCTAGAACTATTCTCGGTCAATAACCAATAGCAGAACCTGGATGCCCATATTGGTTCCTACATATTCTACGAAGATCTTTATCGGTCAAACCGCATAACAACATACGTTGTTCCCTTTGTCATCGGTATGTTACTTGCCCGAGATTTGATCGTCGGTATCCAATACCTAGTTCAATCTCGTTACGCAAGTCTCTTTACTCGCTCAGAATGCATCATCCCGTAACCAACTCATTGGTCACATTGCTTGCAAGGCTTACAATGATGTGCATTACCGAGAGGGCCCAGAGATACCTCTCCGACAATCAGAGTGACAAAACCTAATCTCGAAATACGCCAACTCAACATGTACCTTCGGAGACACCTGTAGTACTCCTTTATAATCACCTAGTTACGTTGTGACGTTTGGTAGTACCCAAAGTGTTCCTCCGGTAAACGGGAGTTGCATAATTCTCATAGTTACAGGAACATGTATAAGTCATGAAGAAAGCAATAGCAGTATACTAAACGATCAAGTGTTAGGCTAACGGAATGGGTCATGTCAATCACATCATTCTTCTAATGATGTGATCCCACTAATCAAATGACAACACATGTCTATGGTTAGGAAACATAACCATCTTTGATCAACAAGCTAGTCAAGTAGAGGCATACTAGTGACACTATGTTTGTCTATGTATTCACACATGTATTATGTTTCCGGCTAATACAATTCTAGCATGAATAATAAACATTTATCATGAAATAAGGAAATAAATAATAACTTTATTATTGCCTCTAGGGCATATTTCCTTCAGTGGGCCCCTGGTGGCTCCCCTCCACTTATGCCAGCACCCACACACTTCATCTTCTATCCAAAAAAATCCCCATCAAGCTCAAGCACGAGTTCTAGCTCGTTTTGCTGCGATTTTCGATCTGCTAGCTCAAAGCTCCATTCCCAAAACTGCTTTGAGAGATTGTTGCTTGGTATGTGACTCCTCCATTGGTCCAATTAGTTTTTGTTCTAGTGCTTTATTCATTGCAAATTTTTGCTGCATAGGTGACCATGTTCTTGAGCTTGCATGTCAATTTTTTAGGCCCAAGCAATTCCAATGCATGATATAGGCTCTAGGCACTTGTAGGAGTAGTTGCTACCAATCTTGTTTAATTTTATTCACTTTTATCTTGAAGTTACTAAAAAATTCAGAAATTTTCAGAAAAAGAATTATGCTTAGAAGAATGTACCAAGGTGGTTCCTCGGCAAAGAAATGGCCAAGGATTGCTATACGTGAGCAAGATGTTGAATTGCCAAGGGACGCAAATGTACGGGCTTGTGAGTGGCCATCCGATGATTTTATGGTCGAAGTAGGCTTCAAGGAGGAATTTCACGCGTATGTGCGTAATGCTGAGCTGGAGGACTTCTTGCAAGATAAGTGTCCGCAGTATTATCAATTGACTGATTCTTTTGTGCGGAGGTTCAAATATACCAGTGCGCGTAATTCTCCTAGTGTCATGTTTGATATTTATGATACATCTTATACCATGGATTTAGAGGATTTTACAACTGCCCCGCAGTGGGATAATATTAATGATCCTCACAAATCTGAATTTAGAGATTTTCTTGCTAGTATTACTATGGGAGAATCTAGGGACATAGCACAAGCTACCATAGGGAGCATTCATTTTCCTGCTATACATTTTTGCTCTCTTCATTGGTAGATGTATTAACGGTAAGGATGAAGCATGTCACATGTGTGTCCCTGATCTGTGTGTCCTCAAGAGTGCTGTGTTAGGTTTTAAAGGTTATAATTTGGGGGAAATAGTTGCACGTAGGTTGCAGAATAATAGTAGAAAGGGAGATTTATTTGGAGGAATTTATGCAACCCATGTGGCTAATTATCTTAATATAGCACCATGAGAGGGGGATACGATTTTACCTCCTGTTTATTTGGATAAAGAAGCTATGTTCAATCATCATTTTCTTGAGAGGAATGAACAATTCCTCCATTATCGACTAATCTATGATGATTTAATGTCGCCCCTCATTACTCTTCCTGCTCCCTACCTTTTTGATTATCAGGCAAAAGGAAGATATGTTGTCACCAAGGAGGAAGCAGCTGAATATGAGAGGGGAGTGGAGGCAGCTCGCCAACACGTTGTAGCTCAGGAGGCAGTTGCCGCTGCATCTCAGTACAACCCCGGTTTCACTTATGGATATCAACTAGGCGATCCTTGGTACTAGACCAACTTAGGCCAAAAGCCTAAGCTTGGGGAATATGTATTTCTCACCGACTTTACATTCATGTTCACACACTAGTCGTCGGTGCTCATACTCTTTCATTGTATCATCCATGCTAGTTTAAATTTCTTTTTCTAGTTTTCTTCTTGTGTGTTTGATAAACCTTAAGAAAAAACCCAAAAAAAATTAGTTAGTTTAATTTCCATGCTTGTAGTAGAAATTAAAATGAAAACCCAAAAAGATTTCTAGTTCTTCTTCTTACTTGTTGGGAGCTTTCCCGTGTAAATAGTTTTATTTTCTTTTCTTTCCTTTGGGGGTCGAGAAGACCATATTGAAAATGTTTCGTGGCTCTCATATGCATGATTGTTTATTTACCTTAGAGCCTATATTACCTTGTCTTCTCTCTTGATTTGAATGCTTGCATATTCCAGCTTAGTCCAATGCACGTGCACTCTTATTATTATACACATCGTTCGGTCGTGCAAGTGAAAGGCAATAATGATGATATATGATGGACTTACTGGGATGAGAAAAGCTGGTATGAACTCGACCTCTCTTGTTTTTGTAAATATGATGAGTTCATTGTTCCTGAGTCAGCTATTATGAAGTAAACATATTTGCAATGACATCTAGAGATTATAGTTGCTTGTGCCATGCTTGATTAGCTATGAGTTATAATGGTTTACCTTGAGTGCCAACATCCTATTAGAATGATTATGATGTGGTATGATGGGATGGTATCCTCCTTTGAATGAATTAAGTGACTCGACTTGGCACATGTTCATGTAGTTGAATCAAATCAACATAGCCTTCATGATATTTATGTTCATGGTGGATTATATCCTACTCATGCTTGTATTCGGTGTGAATTAATTTTAATGCATGTCTATGACTGTTGTCTCTCTCTTAGTTGGTCGCTTCCCAGTCTTTTGCTAGCCTTCACCGCATTAAGCGGAATATCTGCTTGTGCATCCAACTCCTTAAACCCCAAAGTTGTTCCATATGAGTCCACTATACCTACCTATATGCGGTATCTACCTGCCGTTCCAAGTAAATTTGTATGTGCCAAACTCCAAACCTTCAAATGAAATTCTCTTTTGTATGCTCGAGCAGCTCATGTTACAACTAGGGCTGCCTATATCTTCCATGCTAGGTGGGTTATTCTCACGAGGAGTGTACTCCGCTCCTCATTCACGAGAAAGGGCCGGTAACCGGGATGCCTAATCCCATGATCCAAAAAGATCAAAGCAAATCAAAATAATTAAATAAAACTCCCCCAGGGCTGTTGTTTGTTGGAGGCACTCGTTGTTTCGAGCAAGCCATGGATTGATGCTTGTTGGTGGTTGGGGGAGTATCAACCTTTACCATTCTGTTTGGGAACTGAAGGAAATATGCCCTAGAGGCAATAATAAAGTTATTATTTATTTCCTTATTTCATGATAAATGTTTATCATTCATGCTAGAATTGTATTAACCGGAAACATGATACATGTGTGAATGAATAAACAAACAACATGTCACTAGTATGCCTCTACTAGACTAGCTTGTTAATCAAAGATGGTTATGTTTCCTGACCATGAACAAAGAGTTGTTATTTGATTAACAAGGTCACATCATTAGTAGAATGATCTGATTGACATGACCCATTCCATTAGCTTAGCACACGATCGTTTAGTATGTGGCTACTGCTTTTATCCATGACTTATACATGTCCTGTAACTATGAGATTATGCAACTCCCGTTTACCGGAGGAACACTTTGGGCGCTACCAAACGTCACAACGTAACTGGGTGATTATAAAGGAGTACTACAGGTGTCTCCAAAGGCGTATGTTGGGTTGGCGTATTTGAGATTAGGTTTTGTCACTCCGATTGTCGGAGAGGTATCTCTCGGCCTTCTCGGTAATGCACATCATCTGAAGCCTTGCAAGCATTACAACTAATGAGTTAGTGGTGAGATGATGTATTACGGAACGAGTAAAGAGACTTGCGGTAACGAGATTGAACTAGGTATTGGATACCGACGATCGAATCTCGGGCAAGTAACATACCAATGACAAAGGAACAACGATGTTGTTATGCGGTCTGACCGATAAAGATCTTCGAGAATATGTAGGAACCAATATGGGCATCCAGGTCCCGCTATTGGTTATTGACCGAGAATAGTTCTAGGTCATGTCTACATTGTTCTCGAACCGTAGGGTCCGCACGCTTAAGGTTTCGATGATGCTTATTATGAGTTTGTGTATTTTGATGTACCGAAGAAGTTCGAGTCCCTGATGTGATCACGGACATGACGAGGAGTCTCGAAATGGTCGAGACATAAAGATTGATATATTGGAAGCCTATATTTGGAGTTCGGAATGGTTCCGGTGAAAACAGGAATTTACCGAGTACCGGAGGTTACCGAACCCCGGTACTACATGGGCCTTAGTGGGCCTCGAGGGAGAAGAGGAGGGGCGGCCAGGTGGCCGCATGCCCCTTCCCCCAGTCCGAATAGGACAAGGAGGCGGCGCCCCTTTCCTCTTCCCTCCCCAATCCTACTCCAACTAGGAAGGGGGAGTCCTACTCCCTGGGAGTAGGACTCCTCCCACGCCTCCTCTGGGCCGCCGCACCTCCCCTCCCTCCTTTATATACGGGGCAGGGGGCACCCTAGAACACACAAGTATTGATCTACGGATCGTTCCTTAGCCGTGTCGGTGCCCCTCCACCATATTCCACCTCGGTCATATCGTCATGGCTTAAGCGAAGCCTGCGCCGTAACACATCAAGATCGTCACCACGCCGTCAGGTCGACGAAACTCTCCCTCGACACTTGGCTGGATCGAGTACGAGGGACGCCATCGAGCTGTACGTGTGTCAAGAACTCGGGCGCCGGAGTAACGGCGCCGGATCGGTCGGATCGCGAGGAGAACGTCGACTACTTCCTCTACGTTGTGATCGCTTCGCTTGGTCTCGAGGGTACGTGAGACAACACTCCCCTCTCGTTGCTATGCATCACCATGATCTTGCGTGTGCGTAGGAAATTTTTTGAAATTACTACGTTCCCCAACAGTGGCATCCGAGCCTAGGTTTTTATGGTTTGATGTTTTGCACGAGTAGAACACAAGTGAGTTGTGGCGATACAAGTCATACTACCTACCAGCATGTCATACTTTGGTTCAGCGGTATTGTGAGATGAAGCGGACCAAACCGACATTACGCGTACGCTTACGCGAGACTGGTTTCACCGCCACGAGCACTCGTTGCTTAAAGGTGACTGGTGGGTGTCTGTCTCTCTCACTTTAGTTGAACTGAAAGTGGCTACGCCCGGTCCTTGAGAAGGTTAAAGCGGAGTCTATTTGACGAAGTATCGTTGTGGTTTTGATGCGAGGTGAGACTGGTTCTTACTTAAGCCCGTAGCAGCCACGTAAAATTTGCAACAACAAAGTAGAGGACGCCTAACTTGTTTTTGCAGGCATGTTGTGATGTGATATGGTCAAGACGTGATGCTATATTTTATTGTATGAGATGATCATGTTTTGTAACCGGTTATCGGCAATCGGCTGGAGCCATATGGTTGTCGCTTATTGTATGCAATGCAATCGCTTCGTAATGCTTTACTTTATCACTAAGCGGTAGAGATAGTCGAGAAGCATAAGATTGGCGAGACGACAACGATGCTACGATGGAGATCAAGGTGTCGCGCCGGTGACGATGGTGATCATGGTGGTGCTGCGGAGATGAAGATCACGAAGCACAAGATGATGATGACCATATCATATCACTTATATTGATTTGCATGTGATGTTTATCCTTTATGCATCTTATCTTGCTTTGATTGACGGTAGCATTATAAGATGATCTCTCACTAAATTATCAAGAAGTGTTCTCCCGAGTATGCACCGCTGCCAAAGTTCGTCGTGCCTGCACACCACGTGATGATCGGGTGTGATAAGCTCTCGTCCATCTACAACGGGTGCAAGCCAGTTTTGCACACGCAGAATACTCGGGTTATACTTGACGAGCCTAGCATATGCGGATATGGCCTCGAACACGGAGACCGAAAGGTCGAGCGTGAATCATATAGTAGATATGATCAACATAAGATGTTCACCATTGAAAACTACTCCATTTCACGTGATGATCGGTTATGGTTTAGTTGATTTGGATCACGTGGTCACTTAGATGACTAGAGAGATGTCTTTCTAAGTGGGAGTTCTTAAGTAATATGATTAATTGAACTTAAATTTATCATGAACTTAGTACCGATAGTATCTTGCTTGTTTATGTTTGATTGTAGATAGATGGCTCGTCTTTGTTGTTCCGTTGAATTTTAATGCGTTCCTTGAGAAAGCAAAGTTGAAAGATGATGGTAGCAATTACACGGATCGGGTCCAGAATCTTTGAGGATTATCCTCATTGCTGCACGTAAGAGTTACGCCCCGATGCACCGCTGGGTGCGAACTGCTGCTAGAGCAACACCGGATGTTGTGAACGTCTGCGAGCAAAGCTAATGACTACTCTATAGTTCAAGCAGCCATGCTTTACGGCTTAGAACCGGGAATTCAACGACGTTTTGAACGTCATGGAGCATATGAGATGTTCCAGAGTTGAAGTTAATATTCCAAAGTAATGCCCGGATTGAGAGATATGAAGTCTCCAATAAGTTCTATAGCTGCAAGATGGAGGAGAACAGTTACATTAGTGAGCACATACTCGTAATGTCCGGGTACTACAATCACTTGACACAATTGGGAGTTAATCTTCCGGATGATTGTGTCATTGATGAATTCTTCAATCACCGCCACCAAGCTACAAAGGCTTCGTGATGAACTATAATATGCAAGGGTTAGTAAAGACTATACAGAGCTCTTCGCAATGCTAAAGGCTGCGGAGGTAGAAATCAAGAAGGAGCATCAAGTGTTGATGGTCAATAAGGCCACTAGTTTCAAGAAGAAAGGCAAAGGGAAGAAGAAGGAACTTCAAGAAGAACAGCAAGCAAGTTGCTGCTCAGAGAAGAAACCCAAGTCTGGACCTAAGCCTGAAATCGAGTGCTTCTACCGCAAGCGATCGTCACCGAAGCGGAACTGCCCCAAGTATTTGGCGGATAAGAAGGATGGCAAGGTGAACAAAGGTATATGTGATATACATGTTATTGATGTGCCTTACTAGAGCTCGCAGAGCACTGGTATTTGATACGGGTTCATTGCTAATATTTGCAACTTGAAACAGGACTACGGATTGCTTAACACCGCAAAGGACGAGGTGACGATGCGCGTGGAAATGGTTCCAAAGTCGATGTGATCGCGGTCGGCACGCTACCTCTACATCTACCTTCGGGATTAGTTTTAGACCTAAATAATTGTTATTTGGTGCCTGCGTTGAGCATGAACATTATATCTGGATCTTGTTTGATGCGAGACGGTTATTCATTTAAATCAGAGAATAAATGGTTGTTCTATTTATATGAGTAATATCTTTTATGGTCATGCACCCTTGAGGAGTGGTCTATTTTTGATGAATCTCGATAGTAGTGATACACATATTCATAATGTTGAAACCAAAAGATGCAGAGTTGATAATGATAGTGCAACTTATTTGTGGCACTGCCGTTTAGGTCATATCGGTGTAAAGCGCATGAAGAAACTCCATACCGATGGACTTTTGGAGTCACTTGATTATGAATCACTTGGCACTTGTGAACCGTGCCTCATGGGCAAGATGACTAAAACCCGCTTCTCCGTACTATGGAGAGAGCAACAGATTTGTTGGAAATCATACATACGATGTATGTGGTCCGATGAATGTTGAGGCTCGTGGCGGATATCGTTATTTTCTCACCTTCACAGATGACTTAAGCGATATGGGTATATCTACTTAATGAAACATAAGTCTGAAACATTTGAAAAGTTCAAAGAATTTCAGAGTGAAGTTGAAAATCATCGTAATAAGAAAATTAAGTTTCTACGATCGGATCGTGGAGGTGAATATTTGAGTTACGAGTTTGGTCTACATTTGAAACAATGCGGAATAGTTTAAGAACTCACGCCACCCGGAACACCACAGCGTAATGGTGTGTCCGAACGTCGAATCGTACTTTACTAGATATGGTACGATCTATGATGTCTCTTCAGATTTACCGCTATCGCTTTTGGGGTTATGCTCTAGAGACGGCCGCATTCACACTGAATAGAACACCGTCGAAATCCGCTGAGACGACACCTTATGAACTATGGTTTGGCAAGAAACCAAAGTTGTCGTTTCTTAAAGTTTGGGGATGCGATGCTTATGTGAAAAAGCTTCAACCCGATAAGCTCGAACCCAAATCGAGAAATGTGTCTTCATAGGATACCCAAAGGAGACAGTTGGGTACACCTTCTATCACAGATCCGAAGGCAAGACATTCGTTGTTAAGAATGGATCCTTTCTAGAGAAGGAGTTTCTCTCGAAAGAAGTGAGTGGGAGGAAAGTAGAACTTGATGAGGTAATAGTACCTTCTCCCTTACTTGAAAGTAGTTCATCGCAGAAATCGGTTTCTGAGACACCTACACCAAGTAGTGAGGAAGTTGATGATGTTGATCATGAAACTTCAGATCAAGTTACTACGTAACCACGAGATCAACCAGAGTAAGATCCGCACTGAGTGGTACGGTAATCCTGTTCTGGAAATCATGCTACTAGATCATGATGAACCTACGAACTATGAAGAAGCGATGGTGAGCCCAGATTCCGCAAAATGGCTTGAGGCCATGAAATCTGAGATGGGATCCATGTATGAAAACAAAGTATGGACTTTGGTTGACTTGCCCGAGGGTAGGCAAGCAATAGAAAACAAGTGGATCTTCAAGAAGAAGACAGATGCTGACGGTAATGTTACTGTCTACAAAGCTCGACTTGTCGCCAAGGGTTTTCGACAAGTTCAAGGGATTGACTACGATGAGTCCTTCTCACCCGTAGCGATGCTTAAGTCTGTCCGAATCATGTTAGCAATTGCCGATTTTATGATTATGAAATTTGGCAAATGGATGTAAAGACTGCATTCTGAATGGATTTACGGAAGAAGAGTTGTATATGATGCAACCGAAGGTTTTGTCGATCCAAAGGAGCTAACAAAGTATGCAAGCTCCAATGATCCATCTATGGACTGGTGCAAGCATCTCGAGTTGGAATAAACGCTTTGATAGTGTGATCAAAGCATTTGGATTTGTACAGACTTTTGGAGAAGCCTCAGTATTTACAAGAAAGTGAGTGGGAGCTCAGAGCATTTCGATATTATATGTAGATGACATATTGCTAATCGGAAATGATATAGAATTTCTGGATAGCATAAAGGGATACTTGAATAAGAGTTTTCAATGAAAGATCTCGGTGAAGCTGCTTACATATTGGGCATTAAGATCTATAGAGATAGATCAAGACGCTTAATTGGACTTTCACAAAGTACATACCTTGACAAAATTTTGAAGAAGTTCAAAATGGATCAAGCAAAGAAAGGGTTCTTGCCTGTGTTACAAGGTGTGAAGTTGAGTAAGACTCAATGCCCGACCACCGCAGAAGATAGAGAGAAAATGAAAGATGTTCCTATGCTTCAGCCATAGGCTCTATCATGTATGCAATGTCTGTGTACCAGACTGATGTGTGCCTTGCTATAAGCCTAGCAGGAGGTACCAAAGTAATCCAGAGTGGATCATCGACAGCGGTCAAGAACATCCCGAAATACGAAAAGGACTAAGGATATGTTTCTCGATATGGAGGTGACAAAGAGCTCATCGTGGCGGTTACGTTGATGCAAGCTTTGACACTGATCCGGACGATTCTAAATCGCAGACCGGATACGATTTACACTAAACGGAGGAGCTGTCGGTTGGTGCAGTTCTAAACAAAGAATCGTGGCGGGATCTACATGTGAAGCGGAATACATAGCAGCTTCGAAGCAGCTAATGAAGGAGTCTCGATGAAGGAGTTCATATCCGATCTAGGTGTCATACCTAGTGCATCGGGTCCAATGAAAATCTTCGTGACAATATCGAGCAATTGCCTTAGCGAAGGAATCCAGATTTCACAAGAGGACCAAGCACATCAAGAGACGCTTCAATTCCATCCGGACTTAGTCCGTGGGAGACATAGAGATTTGCAAGATACATATGGACCTGAATGTTGCGGACCCGCTGACTAAGCCTCTTCCACGAGCAAAACATGATCAGCACCAAGACTCCATGGGTGTTAGAATCATTACTATGTAATCTAGATTATTGACTCTAGTGCAAGTGGGAGATCAAGGAAATATGCCCTAGAGGCAATAATAAAGTTATTATTTATTTCCTTATTTCATGATAAATGTTTATCATTCATGCTAGAATTGTATTAACCGGAAACATGATACATGTGTGAATGAATAAACAAACAACATGTCACTAGTATGCCTCTACTAGACTAGCTTGTTAATCAAAGATGGTTATGTTTCCGACCATGAACAAAGAGTTGTTATTTGATTAACAAGGTCACATCATTAGTAGAATGATCTGATTGACATGACCCATTCCATTAGCTTAGCACACAATCGCTTAGTATGTTGCTACTGCTTTTATCCATGACTTATACATGTTCCTGTAACTATGAGATTATGCAACTCCGTTTACGGAGGAACACTTTGGTGCTACCAAACGTCCACAACGTAATCGGGTGATTATAAAGGAGTACTACAGGTGTCTCCAAAGGCGATGTTGGGTTGGCGATTTGAGATTAGGTTTTGTCACTCCGATTGTCGGAGAGGTATCTCTGGGCCTTCTCGGTAATGCACATCATCAAGCCTTGCAAGCATTACAACTAATGAGTTAGTGGTGAGATGATGTATTACGGACGAGTAAAGAGACTTGCCGTAACGAGATTGAACTAGGTATTGATACCGACGATCGAATCTCGCAAGTAACATACCGATGACAAAGGAACAACGATGTTGTTATGCGGTCCGACCGATAAAGATCTTCGTAGAATATGTAGGAACCAATATGGGCATCCAGGTCCCGCTATTGGTTATTGACCGAGAATAGTTCTAGGTCATGTCTACATTGTTCTCGAACCGTAGGGTCCGCACGCTTAAGGTTTCGATGATGCTTATTATGAGTTTGTGTATTTTGATGTACCAAGAAGTTTGGAGTCCCTGATGTGATCACGGACATGACGAGGAGTCTCGAAATGGTCGAGACATAAAGATTGATATATTGGAAGCCTATATTTGGAGTTCGAATGGTTCCGGGTGAAAACAGAATTTATCGGAGTACCGGAGGTTACCGAACCCCCGGTACTACATGGGCCTTAGTGGGCCTCGAGGGAGAAGAGGAGGGGCCGGCCAGGGTGGCCGCGCGCCCCCTCCCCCCAGTTCGAATAGGACAAGGAGGGGGCGCCCCTTTCCTCTTCCCCCTCCCCAATCCTACTCCAACTAGGAAGGGGAGTCCTACTCCTGGGAGTAGGACTCCTCCCACCGCCTCCTCTAGGCCGGCCGCACCTCCCCCTCCCTCCTTTATATACGGGGCAGGGGGCACCCTAGAACACACAAGTATTGATCTACGGATCGTTCCTTAGCCGTGTCGGTGCCCCCTCCACCATATTCCACCTCGGTCATATCGTCGTGAAGCTTAGGCGAAGCCCCGCGCCGTAACACATCAAGATCGCCACCACGCCGTCGTCCGATGAAACTCTCCTCGACACTCGGCAGGATCGAGTACGAGGGACGCCATCGAGCTGTACGTGTGTCAAGAACTCGGGGCGTCGGAGTAACGGCGCGGGATCGGTCGGATCGCGAGGAGAACGTCGACTACTTCCTCTACGCCAGATCGCTTCGCTTGGGTCTCACGAGGGCGTGAGACAACACTCTCCCCTCTCGCTGCTATGCATCACCATGATCTTGCGTGTGCATAGGAAATTTTTTGAAATTACTACGTTCCCCAACAGGAACTACCTATAATGCATGTAGTATGGAAGATACAGCCATCTCATAGTTGTTGCATTGACAGTGAAAGTATGCCGCTCAAAATGTTATTCAATCTCTATTTTAAAATCGAGCTCGCACCTCTCTTAATCCTCGCTTCCCTCCGTGAAGGGCCTATCTATTTACTTTTATGTTGAGTCATCACCCTTCTTATTAAAAAGCACCCACTGGACAGCACACTGTCATTTGCATTCATTATTGTTGGTTTATATTGGGTATGACTTGACTAGATCTCTTTTACCATGAATTACAATGCTTAATTAGCCCTTGATCTTTAAAGGTGCTCTGCATTTATGTCTTGCGGTCTCAGAAAGGGCTACCGAGATACCATTTTGTTATATCATGTTATGATTGTTTTGAGAAAGTGTTGTCATCGAAGTTTTATTATTATGGCTCGCTAGCTGATTATGTTATTGAAAGGAGTAATTGTGAGACCTAAGTGTTATTGTGAGTATGGTTAGTTCATAATATTTACTGAAACTTGAATGCTGGCTTTTCATGTTTGCAACAACAAGAGCAAACAGAGTTTGTAAAAGTTTCTCTTTATCACTTTCAGTTTATCAACTGAATTGCTTGAGGACAAGCAAAGGTTTAAGCTTGGGGGAGTTGATACGTCTCCAACGTATCTACTTTTCCAAACACTTTTGCCCTTGTTGTGGACTCTAACTTGCATGATTTGAATGAAACTAACCCGATCGACGCTGTTTTCAGCAGAATCGCCATGATGTTGTTTTATGTGTAGAAAAGAAAAGCTCTCGGAATGTCCGAAAATCCACGGAGGCAGTTTTTGAATTAATAAGAGTTTCGGCTAAATAAATACAACAGGGGCCCACAGTGCTGTCCACGAGATAAGGGCCGCCCCTAGGGCGCCCTCCTATCGCGTGGGCCCCTGACCTCCACCGCGCCAACTCCAACTCCATATATTCCGTCTCGCGGAGAAAAAAATCAGAGAGAAAGTTTCATCGCGTTTTACAACACGTATCCGCCGCCAAGCCCTAATCTCTCTCGAGAGGGCTGATCTGGAGTCCGTTCGGGGTTCCGGAGAGGGGGATTCGTTGCCGTCGTCATCATCAACCATCCTCCATCACCAATTTCATGATGCTCACCATCGTGCGTGAGTAATTCCATCATAGGCTTGCTGGACGGTGATGGGTTGGATGAGATTTACCATGTAATCAAGTTAGTTTTGTTAGGGTTTGATCCCTAGTATCCACTATGTTCTGAGATTGATGTTGCTATGACTTTGTTATGCTTAATGCTTGTCACTAGGGCCCGAGTGCCATGATTTCAGATCTGAACCTATTATGTTTTCATGAATATATGTGTGTTCTTGATCCTATCTTGCAAGTCTATAGTCACCTATTATGTGTTATGATCCGACAACCCCGAAGTGACAATAATCGGGATACTTCTTGGTGATGCCCGTAGTTTGAGGAGTTCATGTATTCACTATGTGTTAATGCTTTGGTCCTGTTCTCTATTAAAAGGAGGCCTTAATATCCCTTAGTTTCCACTAGGACCCCGCTGCAATGGGAGGGTAGGACAAAAGATGTCATGCAAGTTCTTTTCCATAAGCATGTATGACTATTTACGGAATACATGCCTACATTACATTGATGAATTGGAGCTAGTTCTGTGTCACCCTATGTTATAGCTATTACATGAGGAATCGCATCCGACATAATTATCCATCACTGATCCATTGCCTACGAGATTTTCATATATTATTCTTCGCTTATTTACTTTTCCGTTGCTACTGTTATAACAACTACAAAAACCCAAAAACATTTATCTTTACTTTTGCTACTGTTACCATTATTATCATACTACTTTGCTACTAAATACTTTGCTGCAGATACTAAGTTATCCAGGTGTGTTTGAATTGAAAACTCAACTGCTAATACTCAAGAATATTCTTTGGATCCCCTTGTGTCGAATCAATAAATTTGGGTTGTACTTCACCCTCGAAAGTTGTTGCGATCCCCTACACTTGTGGGTTAACAGAGCTCGCGGAGGCGTTTCGCTCTCTGCCATCTCTGGTGGTAGAGAACTCCCCTCAGATAGTGAAGGGTTGGGGAGGTCGCAAGTAGGGCTGAAAGACACACAATGTAATATGATATATTATACAAAACATTGAGAACCAAATACATATAATAAATCTTTCGATACTTACGATCCAGCCAGGGGCTTCACCCTTGGGAGTCTCTTGGGTATGGGTTCGGCTTCTAAATCTGAACCATCCGAGAGGTCCATCTTCCCCCTCTTAGGCGCTTGCTCCTTCGGGTCTGTGGAGGCCGCCCTCTTCTTCTCCCCCAAGAGGGGAGTCGCTTTCCGCTTCCTCCTCCTCTTCTTCCTCATCTCCCTCGTGGGAGGAGGCGGCTTCGGTCTCTCCAAACACTTCAGGGTTCGTGGATCTTCCAGACTGAACTCCCACATATGAGAGGGCCGGAGTTGGCAGGGAAGAATCCGGCGGAAGAGCATCACCTGAATCATGTTAATTAGTGAGACTGGTGTTCTTGCCTATCATGTTTGTGATGCGCTTTTGCAGCATCAACACTACCGCCATGGATCCCCAGTCTAGACCCTTAGCTGTCCAGGAAGTGAGCTGCATAGGGGGTTCGGATCTGAACTCGGGAGTGGTCGCCCACTTGGTGTCGCAAGGTTCAGTGATATGGAACCACTCCTACTGCCACACCTTGACAGTCTCCACAAAGGCCCCATTTGGCCAAACGGTGTTGGGAAGCTTGCTCACCATGGCGCCACCGCAGTCCGCATGTTGGCCATCGACCACCTTCGGCTTCAGATTGAAGACCTTGAGCCATAGGCCGAAGTGTGGGAGGATGCGGAGTAGCGCCTCACACACGACGATGAACACCGAGATGTGGAGGAAAGAATTTGGGGCCAGATCATGGAAATCTAGCCCGTAAAAGAACAAAAGGCCCGGGACAAGAGGGTGGAGGGGAAACCCTAGCCCACGGAGGAAGCGGGATGAATACAACCCTTTGCCGGCTCCGGAGTGGGGATGGCTTGATCTTTGGCAGGAGCTCAGACGCGATATCCGCAGACAAAGGTCCCGCCTCCGAGCTCCTTGACGCTCTTCTCGGTGATGGAGGAGGCCTCCCACTTGCCCTTTGAGCCGATCCCGACATGACTAGGGAAGCTGGTGGCGGTGCGAAAGATTGAAGATTGGGCGCTGGAGCTTGAGGATGGGAAAGCAGGAGAAGAAGAAGGCGTGGGGAAAAGAGGGATCTTTATCCTCTTATATAGGCAGTGAATATGAAACACCCCCACCCCCTCAAGCCTTAAAACTCGCCTGCTCCCAAGGGGTCGTGCGAATGTCACGGTTGGATTACCCAAAACCCGTATTGATGAGGATCCCATAAAGGGAGGACACTATCTCTATTTTGACAAGACGTGTCAATAGAGGATGTGCCTCGAAACACGAAGCAAGAGGTGTGAAACGGTTCAAATGTTGAAAGGCCAGACGTGACGTTTCGCCGAAAAACTAAGATTTCAGTGGGAAGACACTGTTTTGTTTGATATCTTACCTTCGTGACTAAGGGTTGCCACAATTATACAGAACCGGATATAGTTATTTTGAAGATTGATTTGAAGTACTCAGGAGGAGGAACCCGCCTTGCAATGTCGAAGACAATCCGCGTGCCGAACATATCATCATTGAAGACTGGTTCAGGGGCTACTGAGGGAGTCATGGATTGACGGATCCTCGGATGTCCGAGCTATTTGGTGTGGGCCGAACTGATGGGCCGTGAAGATATAAAGCAGAAGACTTTCCCTCGTGTCCGGGTAGGACTCCTCTATGCGTGGATGGCAAGATTGGTGTCCGGATATGTAATTTCCTTCCTCTACAAACCGACTAGGTACAACCTAGGCCCCTCCGGTGTATATATAAACTAGAGGGTTTAGTCTGTAGAGGCTATTAATTGACATAGGCTAGACAACTAGGGTTTAGCCATTATGATCTCGAGGTAGATCAACTCTTGTAACCCCTATTCTCATCAAAGACAATCAAGCAGGACGTAGGGTTTTACCTCCATTAAGAGGGTCCAAACCTGGTAAACATCGTGTCCCCTTTGTCCCTTGTTACCTTCGATCCTCAGACACACAGTTCGGGACCCCCTACCCGAGATCGGCCGATTTTGACACCGACACCAAGTACATGAGGTGTGGTTTTAGTACTACTAGGAACGAGGAGGAGGAGGTTAACCTTGAGGGCTAGTTGGTGCCTCAGAAGGAAACCTTTCGATATTTGGGGTCAATGCTACAGAAGGATGGGGATGTCGATGAAGATGTGAACCATCGAGTCAAAGCCGGATGGATGAAGTGGCATCAAGCTTCTGGCATTCTCTGTGAAAAGAGAGTGCCACAAAAGCTGCGGGTTCTATAGGATGGAAATTTGACCCTCAATGTCGTATGGCGTTGAGTGTTGGCCAACTAAAAGGCGACATGTTTAATATTAAGGTGCGGCGGAGATGTTGGAAATATGAGCAATTTTCCATATGATTTTATTAACAAAAATAGTAGATAAAACATGACTATCATAGCAGAGATAAGACAAGTCATACAATCCAACAAAGAGTATGCAAATGGCATCTGACATAGTGAATATGAACAGAACATATGTAGAACAGAAGCTAGAACAAGAAACTGTGGCAAGATCTTAAACAGAAAGAACATGAAGACATACGGAGGAGCGGCAGAAGCATTGGTTTTGGGTTCGACGTCCTTGCCGGCCATGTCGTTGGAGAGGTTGTCGACTGCGGGAAATAAGTTGTCATTTGGGAAGTGGTCGTTGCCGTCCGTGGCTACCGTGATGAAGAAGCCAGTAGTCGCGCACAGCGCTCCCCAAAAACATTATCGCCCTTCTCCCGTACAGGACACGAAGTGGAGGGGTTTCGGAGGCCTACTGTCCCAACGTGTGGTGCACGCCGCAAGCCAGGATGCGGAAGAACCTTGCAGTAGCTCAGAGCTTGGAACTCGGTGGCGAGAGGAAGATGATATTCTGGTGTGTCTCTCTAGAGAGGAGGGACCTCTCTTTTATAGGCACGGGAGAAAGAGACGAACGTGCAGCGACGGGAGGTGAAACAAAGAGAGGGAGATGAAGTGAACAGCCAGCAGCCGAAGGGATGCAGCGTTTGCATTCAATCTCCACTATAGCAAAAATCTTTTCAGCTTTCGTGTGACCTTTCATATACTAGTCGTGCGCGGCAAAAAAATAGACAACGACTCGGCTCATTCCCGCAACTCGCAAAGGCATCGTGACGAGGCGTGGCATGGCGATGTAGGCGGCGGAGGAGGAGCATGTGTGAATGTCTCTCTTATTATTTTTCTTATACATGTGGGCAAACATCCAACTCCTACCAAGCTAGGAATGTGGGACTAAACTTTAGGCCCACCTCTTTACCTTGCACGAATGGGCTAAGTGGTCCTCTAGGATTTATTAGGAATTCTGGTATGGATATTGGGCTACCCGAAATAGACCAAATTACAGCAGGAGATGCACATGTTGAGATGGATGTATGGCTACACAAGGAAGGACCAGGTCCAGAATGATGATATATGAGATAGAGTTGGGGTAGCACCGATTGAAGAGAATATTGCCCAACATCGTTTGAGAAGGTTTGCGCATATTCAGCGCACGCCTCCGGAAGCTCTAGTGCGTGCAGATGGCTAAAGCGTGCTGATAATGTCAAGTGAGGTCGGTGTAGACCGAAATTGACATGGGAGGAGTCCATAAAGAGATATATGAAGGATTGGAGTATCACCAGACTACCCATGGACAGGGATGCATGGAAGCTTTCTATCCATGTCCCGTAACCATGAGTTGCTTATGGATCTTATGGGTTTTAGCTCTAGCCTACCCCAACTTGTTTGGGACTAAAGGCTCTGTTGTTGTCGTTGTTCATCACATGGTGATAAATTTTATATCCAAAGACATGAGTGCTTCAGATTCAAATGTACTATAAAATTTGTATTGAAAGATGGATCATTTCATAATTCAGAATATTGCCAATAATTCCTAGTAAATCCTAAAGGCCCATATGGCCCATTCATGTATAAAGGGGGTGTGTGTGGAAAGTTTAGTCCCACCACACTAGTGGAGGATGTGTGAGACCAACTTATACAGTGAGTTGCTTCACATACCACTAAAAGCTTAGTTTAAAAAACATACCACTAAAAGCTTAAGAAGAGCGCGCGCTCCTCCTCTCCTGCCCGCCTCACACATTTTGTTTCGTGATTTAGCTGAGCCACGTGCGCGCGCGTCAATTGTGTCTCCCCAACCATTTTCCCATCTCGCTCCTCGGGGTGCACTAGTTTGTGTCACTGTGTTACTTGATTCAATCATCATGTTTTATGTTATGTCTTTCTAGATTAATAAAAATAAAATATAACTCGAATCTTCAACAAGATACATGAGTTTGATATTTTTCTTTGTTATCAACTTTCGGCCTTAATTTGTCAATTCGAGATTTTTTTATTGGTTTACAAGAAAGATCTTGCTCCTAGCTAAAAATTTCAGACAGACAACCATAGCGACATGAGATTTAAGCTCAAGCAACAGGCCTCTTATGTAAACCATATAATTTGAGGATCAAATAGCACATCTTTTGTTGAGAATAACTAACCATCGGGGAACAAAAGTGTAAAAGGTTGTGAAAACCATGGATCCCAGATGAAAATGCATGGGGGGGGGCTCGAGGAGGCGCTAGCATGCAAAGGAACATACAACCAACAAATAGGACATTGAAGAGAGCGGTGGAGGGAGATCCTGACCACCGGTGCAGCACCAGGCATGTGGAAGAAGAGAAGAGAAGTGACCATGAAAATCCCATGTGTGGAGAGGAGGAAATGAGGTAGTGCATAGGCAGATAGTAATAGATTTTATGAGAAACGAGGCCGTCGATAGACAGCAGGCAGTAATAGGTTTTGTGTGGTCAGGGCTAAGGGCGCCATCAATGATAATTCTAAGTAAGTCATAAGATAGGTTCCACTCATTGTGCTATAGCAAGCTAGAATCCCTAACATGCTTATAATACCCCAATGGACCTTAGGGTGGAACCCGCATGAAGAGCTCCTTAAATCATGTGAGAGAAGGGAGAAATAGTTATTCATTCCTTATATGGCTTGACCTTGTCTTAAGATTTTGTTGCTAATGTATGTTCGAATTGTGGCCTATACCTACCAGATATTTTGATCAAGACCCAAAAGTTGGCCTTTGTTTGGATGGTTGCCAACCTTTTGGCATGCTATTGCACTCTAATCAACTCTAGATCACTTTTCTTGCCAATGTTAGCCAAATCATGCGCAACCAAAACCTCAACCAAAAATTTGGCTAGCCAATACTTTGGTGGGGCAACCTTAGAGCATCTACAGTCGCCGTCACCTAATTTGGCCCCTTATACGCCATGGACGCACCCAAGCTGCTCAATCAAGATGACCATGGACCTCATTTCTCATATTCCATAGCTGCATCCCTCATATTTCCTACCACAAATCCATACAAACCCATGCAAATGTTGTTCCTACACAGATCAACATAGAACATAGCAATCCCGCATAGATAAACATAGTGTGATACAAAAGTGTCGCCGAGTTGATCACTTAACACTACTAAAAAGCAACTAAAATCGGGAGGGGGACTTCTCCACTTCCTCCATGCCGGACTCTTCCCTTGGGGTCTCAAATGACTAGACTCGTGTAGGCATCAGCGGCTCCGGGCACGTCATCGTCATTGTTGTTGTCCGAAGCGGAACAGGCGGAGGAGGAGAATATGATGCCCACCATGCCCCAGGCATCGCGGTTTTGCTTCTCCCAGAGTTGTGTGTCTCTCACCGCCACCATGCCACAGGAGGAAGCATGGCTTTATATTCCTAGTGAGCTTAGGGCATCTGAACAGAAACCCGTAAACTTTCTCCCGCATCTGTCCGCGGATAAGAGGATCAATCCATGGACACGGATGTGGGAGACCACCATCCAACCGTAGCCGCATACATTTTAACAACTGTTCAAACCAACCGTAGCCCGTCCCAAAGAGCTTTGCCGGGAGAGGAATCCATGGTGGGTGTGGTGCGGAGAGGGGTTGGAGGCGGATGATTGCAGCTATGGTCGGGGCAGCGGTTTGGCAATGGCGGGCGGTAGAGGAACAGACGGGTGGTGCCGGAGGAAAAACCTCGGCAACCATGTGCCATCAATGTGGGTGGCAATCGACGACGGCGATTATCGTGTCGTTTGAACGCACTGTAGTCGCTTGCACCAGGTAGCTGCCTAGCCGCTCTCTCAACTGGTTCGCCGCTTCAATGCTGGCACCAGTGAGTGGCCGCGTCCGCTCTGGCCGGGCATGAATGCGGACACTAACGCTCGAGCGGCGTTGACCGCTTTGGCGCGGAACACGTCTTGGCGAGGAGGAGGGGTTTGGATGGGCGAGTGTGGTCAGAACTCCAGCAAAGCCCTTCACGTTTGTCTCCGGTTTGCAGAAAAACACGTCCAAACCGCACCGCGAATTGATACAGGACCACGTTGGATGGCTTTCGCTATCCGAACAGGATGGACTGCGCGGTCTAGATAGATGCAGGAGATTTGAGGGTTGTTGGAGATGCCCTTAGAGACAAGCAATTTGAGTCCGCCTATTCCACGCCTGGTGTATAGGACAATTGATGAAACACAATGCGTGCGTTCCTGGGTCGAACCATTACTGGTTTCGAACCGATTTCTTATTCCAAAGATTTTGTTTTTAAATTTTGGACGCCGAGGGGTCTGTCCACACATTTTGTATGGTGTTTTGGAGGATCAGCCCACATGCCTACATGTGGGCAAAACAGGTAATGCCCATACACCTCTTTTTTTTTCCTCGCGTTCCCTCTCACATGCCTACGTGAAGGCAAAATAGATAATGCCCACACGCCCGCACGCCGTGCCTCCTACCTTATGATCCCAAGACGCCACGTGATGTACCACCACGTGTCCCGCAGCTTGCCATGGTTTGTACCTCTTCCATGTTCATTTAACTGCAGTTGCCATGTCGCTAAACTACAGCTGCCATGTCGGACAACTTCTGATTGCCATGGTTGCTCAACCGCAGCTTGCCATGTATGATCTGGTCTCCTGCAGCTGCCATGATTTCAAAACTTTAGGAGTTGCCACCTACTAACACTAGGCAGTTGCCATGTAGCACTACAAAAAAGGCATGGCAAAAAAAATGTTCGGGTAAAAGAGAAAGTTGCCATGTGCTCACAAGCACAGGGCAGTTGCCATGTAAAAGAAAGAGTTGCCATCTGCTTACGTGCACGCTAGGGCAGTTGCCATGTACCATGCAAAAACACATGGCAAATCGGGTAAAAGAGAGTTGTCATCTGCTTACAAGCAAAGCTAGGGCAGTTACCATGTACCCTGCAGAAACACATGGCAACTGATGGCTTTGGGTGTGGGCGAGGAGACGGGCGTGTGGGCGAAGTGATAAATGCCCACACACCAGCCCCTCTGCGTGCGTGAAAACTGGTGTGTGAGTGAATTGCTAAACGCCCACACACCAGCCCCCCGTGTGGTGAAAAAGGACGTGTGGGCGACTGGATGAATGCCCACACACCAGCCCAGTCCTATGTGGCACACAAAAACTGCTAGAACGCGTCAAGATTCGTGCAGAATTCGTTGGACGAGGATCCATGCGTGTGGGCGAGTTGCCAGACGCCCACACGTGTGGGCGTTAGTATTTCCTAAATTTTTAACCAGTTTTTCAAATGGGAAAAGTATTGCTGAAAATGAAGAATTGTTGATGTTTGTATAAACAAAAGGTTCATGTATTTCTAGAAAATAGTTTGCAGTTTTTTAAAATATTCACATATATTTTGAAAAGGTGTTTAGAAAGCATCCAAGGAGAAAAACGAACATAAATGGACAACAAAATGGTGGAAACCGAAACAAAAAAACATAAAAAGGAAAGTAGTAGTGATTGTTGCTTTCACCTTCCAGATTCACAATTCCTGGTTTCGCCTACATTGGCCTCGGAGACACATCGCCAGGATACGCGGTAAACTTCTATAACATCATACCGATTGCCGCCTTCATCCTCGCGGTCCTTTTCAGGTAAACAAGATGGAAATATAACCACAAACGCCTACTAGGAATATTGGGGCCATAGAGGAAGGAACTGCAACAACCAACTGTTTTTTTCTCGTGAAGGAGCCATTTGGACATGAGGAGCCCGGTGGGGAACATCAAGGTCGTCGGAACCCTAGTCTGCGTTGGAGGAACGCTGGTGATCAGCCTGCATAAGGGCAAGGTGCTGCACCTTTGGCCCACAAATATCATCGGCTACCACCAAGCAAGCCGGAGCTGCTTTTGGTCACCACCATGTGCGTGGAACCATCTTGCTTATCATCAAGAGCCTCACCTCGCCGTTTGGTACACAAGATGTATATAACACACATATAAGCAACAACTCACTATTGCAAAGTCTCAAATAAATAGTATTACCTATATATCATTAATTTTGTACAGGTATTTCATGCAAAATTCAACTACTCCTCCGAGGGAGTATTACCTTTCTTTTAATTCTTAAGCAAAGTGTGACCAATACAGCTTAATTATATATGAGTTTGTAATGAGCAGGCTCGGATGCTAAAAGTGTTCCCATACAAGTCTCGGTCCACCGTCGCTACATGCTTCGTGGCGAGCATCCAAACGGCTGTCGTGGGGGTTGCCATGAACAGAGAGAAGGCGACATGGGCGCCAAATGGAACATGAGCTTGCTCACCATTGTGTACTCGGTAAAACTATTCGCTATTCCTTTTGTTGTGCATCGCTCACTTTGTGGCTCACAGCTTGAAGGTCCTCATTTACATCTTGTCAGCAGCAATACTCAACACTTGCTGCCAAGTTTGTGATGATTTCGTGGGTCGCCACGCAGCGCTGGCCAACCTATCCGCCATGTTTTGCGCCGTGGCGGTGTTCTTCACTACTATTCTCGATTCGTTGCTTCTCGCCATGATCTGTCCGCTGGGAGGTATGCTTACCACTTCTCTCCATCCTATGTTAATAAGTGCAGATTTTGGCTAACGCTCTAAGACCGTAGGTATATGCCAAGATATGCATTGCCAATTACTAACATTATTTTCTTAAAAATTGTTGCTGAGTTTTCCTTGCAATTAATAATCGATCTGTTTACATGCATGCAAAGGTTCTAGGCATGTTCATGATTCTAGTTGGGCTCTATCTTTTCCTTTGGGGAAAGAGAAAAGAATCGGTACCTCCGAGTGAAGAAAATCCAAAGGAACAAATGTTGTTTCAGAGTGGAGACAAGAATGATAAATCAGTAGCTAATGTATGATTATTTCATTTGGCAATATTACAAAAGGGACTATTCAGAAGTTTGTGTACACGAAGAACAGAGAAAAAAGGTCAATATTGTTTGTGATGTCCTCAACCATTCATCCAATTTGATCATCACGTAAAAAGGTCAATATCCCAAAATTGTTGATTATGGTTTAGTTGTCTTCATTTTAATTAGCGGATTTCAAACCGCATAAAGTGAAAATAGCAAAATGACACAATTAGTTCTTAGTTTTGTAGTTTCTTTGTTTGGTATTATATGAAGTCATCAAGCATTGACCCCGCAATATTGTATCTCTCCACCGCCTCATGCCCTTTCCTCCTTTTTGAAAGGATTGAGACCGATCCGCGAGGGGGCAGGGCGTGAATAGGTCTCTACGATATTTATGATGCTTGCAAGGTCAAGGGACCAAACTAAAACACAAATGAACGAGCTACGATTAGGGACAATCGAAGGCACGGGGAAACGAAGATTTATTCCGATGTTCACTTCCTTGGAGGGGAGATAATCGTACCGTTGGAGAGGTGGGAATCCACAAAGGAAACCAACACTACATTGCATCAGAGCAACTCCAACGCGCCGACCCAAATGGACGCGCGCTTTGTCCGCTTTTTGTCCGTTTGGGTCGGCCGCCCGCTTGGCATCCGCCCTCTTTTTGATTTGGGTCGGCCGCTTGCCCAACGCGTGCGACCCATTTCATGTCCACGCATAAATTTTAAAAGGCCCGCGTCCATAAATCATGTCAGCGGCCATGCCATCGGCCAAAGTTCATGTCGTCGCCATGCCAGCGGCCAGCATACAATGCCAGCCTCCAAAAAAACCACCACATAGTTCATGCTGGCACATTTGCCAGCGGTCGGCACACATGCCAACACACAAAAAGGGGCCGGAATTTGACCACGTCATCCTGGCTGTGGTCATGCCAGCATACAAAAAAAGGATGGCGCTCTCCGCCATAGATCACTCGTTGTTGAACTTGAGCATGTCGGCCTGCATCTTCTCGAACCATGGCCTCTTCCTCGGCGACACGGTATTTAGGTCCACCTTCATGATCTACACCCCCATGATCATGCTAGCGAGCGCCACTTCTTTTTCCTTTCTCTTCGCTTGCTTCTCCGCTTCCATCGCAAGCATCTTGGTTTGCTTCTCCGCCTCGAGGTCAAGCCTCCCCTTTTGGATCTCCATGAAGGCGTTCATTTGATCTTCCTTGTCTTGTCAGCGCTTCTACTCCCTTGTGCCCTTCTTGCTCATCATGCCCTCCGCGCTTGCAAGCAAAGAAATCAACGCAGCATTGCGCTTGTCCTCCTTCTTAGAGTTGGTCTTCCCCCGTGGCCGTGGCTTTTCGCCCTCCCCAATCTCCTCCATGGCTTCCTTCCCCCCACACGACATGGTGGGCAAATGGGCAAATGAACATCATGCAAACATATGGGCAAATGGACATGCAAGCATAAACGAAAACGGAAACGGATACAAAGAGGGGCACATGTATACCTTATCTTGCATGCCGATGCCGCTCACGGGGCATGCCTTGATGGTCTCAAGTGTGGCACAAAACTTGTTGCACTCTTGTTGTATCACCCTCCATCGCTTCAAGAGGGACACCCACCAACGCTTGCTTTGCATTTGGTACAGCGCATACTTCTTGCATTCATGGTACTCGTGATGCACACGAATCCAAAAGGTTGCTGCCTTTTGTTCGGCGTCGACCTTGGGGTCTTGCCCAATGCCCCTCCAACACTCACAAAGGAGCTTGTCCTCGGACGGGGTGTATGCCTTCGTCCGCTTGCTTTTGCACTTCGGCTTCGTGTCTGTTGGAAATATGCCCTAGAGGCAATAATAAAAGGATTATTATATTTCAATGTTCATGATAATTGTCATTTGTTCATGGTATAACTGTATTATCCGGAAATCGTGATACACGGTGAACACTTAGACCCAATGAGTCCCTAGTGAGCCTCTAGTTGACTAGCTCACAGATCAATAGATAGTCATGGTTTCTCGACTATGGACATTAGATGTCGTTGATAACGAGATCACATCATTAGGAGAATGATGTGATGGACAAGACCCAATCATAAGCATAGCATAAAAGATCGATAGTTCGCTTGCTAGAAGCTTTGCCAATGTCAAGTATCTCTTCCTTCGACCATGAGATCGTAACTCCGGTTACCGTAGGAGTGCCTTGGTGTATCAAACGTCACAACGAATCGGGTGACTATAAAGGTGCATTACGTATCTCCGAAAGTATCTCGGGTTGACACGGATCGAGATCGATTTGTCACTCCGTGTATGACGGAGAGGTATCTCTGGGCCCACTCGGTAATGCATCATCATAATGAGCTCAATGTGACCAAGGTGTTGGCCACGGATCATGCATTACTAAGATGAGTAAAGTGACTTGCCGTAACGAGACCGAACAAGGTATTGGGATACCGACGATCGAGTCTCGCAAGTAACGCATCGATTGACAAAGGGAATTGTATATGGGTTTGATCGAATCTCGACATCGTGGTTCAACCGATGAAATCATCGAGGAGCATGTGGGAGCCAACATGGATATCCGCACCCGCTGTTGGTTATTGCCCGAGAGTCGCCTCGGTCATGTCTCAAGTGTCTCCCAACCCGTAGGGTCTACACACTTAAGGTTCGGTGACGCTAGGGTTTGTAGGAAGTCAAGTATGTGACCACCGAATGTTGTTCGAGTCCCGGATGAGATCCCTGACATCACGAGGAGTTCGGAAGGGTCCGGAGGTAAAGAATAATATATAGGAAGTGGTGATTCGCCATCGGGAAAGTTTCGGGTCTCTGCGGTAAAGTCTGGGACCACCTGGAGGGTCCCGGGTCCACCGGTGGGGCCACCTATCCCGGAGGGCCCCATGGGCCAAAGGGGAAGGAACCAGCCCACAGGGGCTGGTGCGCCCCTAGGCCCACCCCGCGCCTAGGGTTGAAACCCTAGGGGGGGGGCGCCCACCGGCTTGGGGGCACTCCACCCCTTGGCCGCCTCCCCGGAGATTGGATCTCCAGGGCCGCCACCAGGGGCCTATATAAAGGGGGAGGGAGGGGGCTGCTGCACGAACTCCCAAGGCGCAGCCCTCCCTCCCAACACATCTCCTCCTCCGTAAGAGCTCGGCGGCCCCACAGCCGAGTCTCGCTTCCCACCATCACCACGCCGTCAGGCCGCGGTGGAGCTGTCTTCTCAACCTCTCCTTCCCTTGCTGGATCAAGAAGGAGGAGACGCCGCTCGTCCGCACGTGTGTTGAACGCGGAGGTGCTGTCCGCTCAGCACTTGGCATCGGTGATCTGAATCACGCTCGAGTGCGACTCCATCATCACCTTGCAAGCTTCCGCACGCGATCTACAAGTGGTATGTAGATGCAATCTCTCTCCGCTACTCGCTGCTTAGATGAACTCATAGATGGATCTTGGTGAAGCCGTGGGAAAAATTTTAATTTTCTCGCAACGCTCCCCAATAGTGGTATCGAGCTAGGTCTATGCGTAGTTCTCTAATGCACGAGTAGAACACAATTTGTTGTGGGCGCTGATCTTGTCATCTTACTTGCCTCTACTAGTCTTTTCTTGCTCAACGGTATTGTGGGATGAAGCGCCCGACCAACCTTACACGTGCGCTTACGTGAGACCGGTTCCACCGATCGACATGCACTAGTTGCATAAGGTGGTCTGGCGGTGTCCGCTCTCCCACTTTAGTTGGAGCGGATTCGATGAACAAGGCCCTTATGAAGGGTAAATAGAAGTTGACAAAATCACGCCAGTGGTGATTTGTAGGTAAGAAAACGTTTTGCTAGAACCCAATCGCAGCCATCGTAAAAGATGCAACAACAATTAGAGGACGCCTAACTTGTTTTTGCAGCGATTGATCATGTGATGTGATATGGCCGAAGTTGTGATGAATGATGAATTGTGATGTATGAGATCATGTTCTTGTAATAGGATTCACGACTTGCATGTCGATGAGTATGACAACCGCAGAGCCATAGGAGTTGTCTTTATTTTTTGTATGACCTGCGTGTCATTGAAGAACGCCATGTAAACTACTTTACTTCATTACTAAACGCGTTAGTCATAGAAGTAGAAGTAGTCGTTAGCGTGACAACTTCATGAAGACACGATGATGGAGATCATGATGATGGAGATCATGGTGTCAAGCCGGTGACAAGATGATCATGGAGCCCCAAGATGGAGATCAATGGAGCTTGATGATATTGGCCATATCATGTCACAACTATATAATTGCATGTGATGTTTATTATGTTTATGCATCTTGTTTACTTAGGACGACGGTAGTAAATAAGATGATCCCTTATAAAATTTCAAGAAGTGTTCTCCCTAATCGTGCACCGTTGCTACAGTTCGTCGCTTCTAAGCACCACGTGATGATCGGGTGTGATGGATTCTTACGCTCACATACAACGGGTGTAAGACAGTTTTACAAATAAAACACTTAGGGTTAACTTGACGAGCCTAGCATGTGCGCATATGGCCTCGAACACGGAGACCGAAGGTCGAACACGAGTCGTATGGAAGATACGATCAACATGAAGATGTTCACCGATGATGACTAGTCCGTCTCACGTGATGATCGGACACGGGCTAGTCGACTCGGATCGTGTAACACTTAGATGACTAGAGGATGTCTAATCTAAGTGGGAGTTCATAATTTTGATTAAGAACTTTATTATCATGAACTTAGTCTAAAAACTTTGCAAATATGTCTTGTAGATCAATGGCCAACGCTAATGTCAACATGAACTTCAACGCGTTCCTAGAGAAACCAAACTGAAAGATGATGGCAGAACTATACGGATCGGGTCCGAACCCGAGGATCATCCTCATAGCTGCCAGAAGCAATATGTCCTAGAAGGACCGCTAGGTGCCGCCCCGTCTCTGAGAACCAAGACGTTATGAACGCTTGGCAAACTCGTCTTGATGATTACTCCCTCGCTCAAGGCGGCATGCTCTACAGCCTAGAACCGGGCTCCAAAAGCGCTTTTGAGCATCACGGAGCATATGAGATGTTCAAGAGCTGAAACTAGTTTTCCAAGCTCATGCCCGGTCGAGAGATATGATGTCTCCGACAAGTTCTACAGTTGTAAGATGGAGGAGAACAGTTCACAAGGAACACATCCTCAAGATGTCCGGGTTGCACGCACGTATGACCCAGTTGAACATTAACC
Organism: Aegilops speltoides; assembly: GCA_021437245.1. NCBI lineage: Eukaryota > Viridiplantae > Streptophyta > Magnoliopsida > Poales > Poaceae > Aegilops > Aegilops speltoides. Next base: position 483,534,492 of record CM038144.1, read on the forward strand.
TCCCGATGAGGCGGTCATTGACAGAATCCTCCATCGCTCCCACCAAGCTACAAGAGCTTTGTGATGAACTACAACATGCGGGGATGGTAAAGACCATTCTGAAGTGTTCTCACGTCAAGTCAGCAGAGGCTGAAATCAAGAAAGAACATCAAGTGTTGATGGTCAATAAGACCACTAAGTTCAAAAAGGGCAAGGGTAAGAAGAACTTCAAGAAGGACGGCAAGGATGTTGCCGCTACCGTAAGCCGCTTGCCGGAAGAAGTCAAAGAATGGACCCAAGCCCGAGACCGAGTGCTTTTATTGCAAGGGAAGGGCACCGAAGCGGAACTGCCCCAAATACTTAGCGGATAAGAAGGCCGCAACACCAAAGGTATATTTGATATACATGTAATTGATGTGTACCTTACCATACTCGTAGTAACTCCCGGTATTTGATACCGTGCCGTTGTTACATATGTAACTCACAGCAGAGCTGCGGAATAAACGGAGACCGGCGAAGGGCGAGGTGACGATCTTGCTGCCGAATGGTTCCGTGGTCGATGTGATCGCCGTCGGCGCTTGCCTCTACATTTACCTACGGGATTAGTTTTGAACCTCAATAATTGTTATTTAGTGCCATGTTTGAGCATGAACATTGTATCTGGATCTCGCTTGATACGAGATGGCTACTCATTTAAGTCCGAGAATAATGGTTGTTCGATTTTATGAGAGATATGTTTTATGGTCATGCTCTCGATGGTCAATGGTTTATTCTTAATGAATCTCGAGCGTAATATTACACATGTTCATAGTGTGGATGCGAAAAGATGTAAAGTTGATAACGATAGTCCCACATACTTGTGGCACTTTGCCGCCTTGGTCACATTGGTGTCAAGCGCATGAAGAAGCTCCATGCCGATGGACTTTTGGAGTCTCTTGATTATGAATCGCTTGACACATGCTAACCATGCCTCTTAGGCAAATGACCAAGACTCCGTTCTCCTAACAATGGAGCGAGCAACCAACTTGTTGGAAATCATACATACTGATGTGTGCGGTCCAATGAGCGTTGAGGCTCGTGGAGGATATCGTTATGTTCTCACTCTCACTGATGACTTAAGTAGATATGGGTATGTCTACTTAATGAAACACAAGTCTGAGACCTTTGAAAAGTTCAAGGAATTTCAGAGTGAAGTAGAGAATCAACGTGACCGAAAGATAAAGTTCCTACGATCAGATCGTGGGGGAGAATACTTAAGTCACGAGTTTGGTACACACTTAAGAAAATGTGGAATGGTTTCACAACTCACGCCGCCTGGAACACCTCAGCGAAACGGTGTGTCCGAACGTCGTAATCGCACTCTATTGGATATGGTGCGGTCTATGATGTCTCTTACCGATTTACCGCTATCATTTTGGGGATACGCCTAGAGACAGCTACATTCACTTTAAATAGGGCACCGCCTAAACCGCTGAGACGACACCGTATGAATTATGGTTTGGGAAGAAACCTAAGCTGTCGTTTCTAAAAGTTTGGGGATGCGATGCTTATGTCAAGATACTTCAACCTGAAAAGCTCGAACCCAAGTCGGAAAAATGCGATTCATAGGATACCCTAAGGAAACTGTCGGGTATACCTTCTACTTAAGATCCGAAGGCAAGATCTTTGTTGCCAAGAACGGATGCTTTCTAGAGAAAGAGTTTCTCTCGAAAGAAGTAAGTGGGAGAAAGTAGAACTCGATGAAGTACTACCTCTCGAACGGGAAAGTGGTGCAGCGCAGAAACCGTTCTGTGATGCCCACACCAACCAAGAGGAAAACGTTGATGATGATCAAGGTACTTGGATCAAGTTACTACTTGAACTTCAAGGTCCACGAGGACACGCCCGCACTGCAGTGGTACGGCAACCCTGTCATGGAAATCATGTTGCTAGACAACAATGAACCTTCGAACTATGAAGAAGCAATGGCGGCCCGGATTCCAACAAATGGCTTGAGGCCATGAAATCCGAGATAGAATCCATGTATGAAAACAAAGTATGGACTTTGACAGACTTGCCGATGATCGGCGAGCGATAGAAAATAAATGGATTTTTAAGAAGAAGACGGACGCGATGGTAATGTTACCATCTATAAAGCTCGACTTGTCGCTAAGGGTTATCGACAAGTTCAAGGGATTGACTACGACGAGACATTCTCTCCGTGGCGAAGCTTAAGTCCGTCCGAATCATGTTAGCAATTGCCGCATACTATGATTATGAGATATGGCGATGGACGCCAAAACGGCATTCCTTAATGGACATCTTAAGGAAGAGCTGTATATGATGCAGCCGAAGGTTTTGTCGATCCTCGAACGCTAACAAAGTATGCAAGCTCCAATGATCCATTTATGGACTGGTGCAAGCATCTCGAGTTGGAACATTCGCTTTGATGAGATGATCAAAGCGTTTGTTTATGCACTTATGGAGAAGCCTGCGTTTATAAGAAAGTGAGTGGGAGCTCAGAGCATTTCTCCTATTATATGTAGATGACATACTCTTGATGGGAAATGATACTGAAACTCTGGACAGCATTAAGGCCTACTTGAACAAGTGTTTTTCAATGAAGGACCTTGGAGAAGCTGCTTATATATTAGGGATCAAGATCTATAGAGATAGATCGAGACGCCTCATAGGTCTTTCACAAAGCACATACCTTGATAAGTTTTTGAAGAGGTTCAAAATGGATCAGTCCAAGAAGGGGTTCTTGCCTATGTTGCAAGGTGTGAAACTGAGCTCAGCTCCACCGACCACGCAAAAGATAAAGAAGAGATGAGTGTCATCCCTATGCTTCAGCCATAGGATCTATTATGTATGCCATGCTGTGTACTGCACTGATGTAAACCTTGCCGTAAGTTTGGTTGCAAGATACCAAAGTAACCCGCAAGGAACACCGGACAGCGGTCAAGAATATCCTGAAGTACTTGAAAAGGACAAAGGACATGTTTCGTTTATGGAGGAGACGAAGAGCTCGTCAGAAGGGTTACGCCGACGCTTAGCTTCGACTCAGATCCGATGACTCTAAGTCACAAACCGGATACGTGTATATGTTGAATGGTGGAGCAATGAAGCTGTGCAGCTGCAAGCGAGCGTCGTGGCGGGATCTACGTGTGAAGCGGAGTACATGGCAGCCTCGGAGGCAGCGCATGAAGCGATTTGGGTGAAGGAGTTCATCACCGACCTAGGAGTCATACCCAATGCGTCGGGGCCGATCAAACTCTTCAGTGACAACACCGGAGCTATTGCCTAGCCAAGGAACCCTGTGTTTCACAAGAAGACCAGCACATCAAGCGTCGCTTCAACTCCATCCGTGAAAATGTTCAAGATGGAGACATAGAGATTTGCAAAGTGCACACGGATCTCAATGTCGCAGATCCGCTTAACTAAACCTCTCTCGCGTGCAAAACATGATCAACACCGAACTCTATGGGTGTTCGATTCATCACAATGTAACTAGATTGGTGACTCTAGTGCAAGTGGGAGACTGTTGGAAATATGCCCTAGAGGCAATAATAAAAGGATTATTATATTTCAATGTTCATGATAATTGTCATTTGTTCATGCTATAAGCGTATTATCCGGAAATCGTGATACACGTGAACACTTAGACCCAATGAGTCCCTAGTGAGCCTCTAGTTGACTAGCTCGTTGATCAATAGATAGTCATGGTTTCGACTATGGACATTAGATGTCGTTGATAACGAGATCACATCATTAGGAGAATGATGTGATGGACAAGACCCAATCATAAGCATAGCATAAAAGATCGTATAGTTCGTTTGCTAGAAGCTTTGCCAATGTCAAGTATCTCTTCCTTCGACCATGAGATCGTGTAACTCCGGTTACCGTAGGAGTGCCTTGGGTGTATCAAACGTCACAACGAATCGGGTGACTATAAAGGTGCATTACAGGTATCTCCGAAAGTATCTGCGGGTTGACACGGATCGAGATCGGATTTGTCACCCGTATGACGAAGAGGTATCTCTGGGCCCACTCGGTAATGCATCATCATAATGAGCTCAATGTGACCAAGGTGTTGTACGGGATCATGCATTACTGATGACGAGTAAAGTGACTTGCCGTAACGAGACCGAACAAGGTATTGGGATACCGACGATCGAGTCTCGCAAGTAACGCATCGATTGACAAAGGAATTGTATATGGGTTTGATCGAATCCTCGACATCGTGGTTCAACCGATGAAATCATCGAGGAGCATGTGGGAGCCAACATGGATATCCAGACCCGCTGTTGGTTATTGCCCGAGAGTCGCCTCGGTCATGTTCGTGTCTCCCGAACCCGTAGGGTCTACACACTTAAGGTTCGGTGATGCTAGGGTTTGTAGGAAGTCAAGTATGTGACCACCGAATGTTGTTCGAGTCCCGGATGAGATCTCGGACGTCACGAGGAGTTCCTAAAGGTCCGGAGGTAAAGAATAATATATAGGAAGTGGTGATTCGCCATCGGGAAAGTTTCGGGTTCTCGGTAAAATCTGGGACCACGGAAGGGTCCCGGGTCCACCGGTGGGGCCACCTATCCCGGAGGGCCCCATGGGCCAAAGGGAAGGAACCAGCCCACAGGGGCTGGTGCACCCCCAGGCCCACCCCGCGCCTAGGGTTGAAACCCTAGGGGGGGGCGCCCACCGGCTTGGGGGCACTCCACCCCCTTGTCGCCGCCCCGAGATTGGATCTCAGGGGCCACCCCTGTGGGGCCTATATAAAGGGGGGAGGAGGGGGCTGCTGTCACGAACTCCCAAGGCGCAGCCCTCCCTCCCAACACATCTCCTCCTCCGTAAGAGCTCGGCGAAGCCTGCCGAGAGTATCGCTTCTCCACCATCACCACGCCGTCGTCTGCCGGTGGAGCTGTCTTCCTCAACCTCTCCTTCCCTTGCTGGATCAAGAAGGAGGAGACGCCGCTCGTCCCGCACGTGTGTTGAACGCGGAGGTGCTGTCCGTTCAGCACTTGGCATCGGTGATCTGAATCACGTTCGAGTACGACTCCATCATCACCTTGCAAGCTTCCGCACGCGATCTACAAGTGGTATGTAGATGCAATCTCTCTCCCGTTACTCGTTGCTTAGATGAACTCATAGATGGATCTTGGTGAAGCCGTAGGAAAATTTTTAATTTTCTGCAACGTTCCCCAACAGTGTCGTCTTGGTTGAGGAGCTCGTGCTCGAACAAAGGCTCCCCGTCGATGTCCATATCATCCTCTTCCTCGAGGTCGTAGTCCTTTGGGAACTCTTGGTCGAGCGGGAAGCTGCCCAGACCGACCTGATCTTGCATGAATGCGTCCTCCATGCCAGCTTGATCATAGCTCGATGGCATGAACGGCGTTCTGACGTCTTGGCTTAGGGTCTCCTCGGGATCGTAGGCAGCTGCAGAAGCACCGCCAGCGGAGGCAGCGGCCGCCGCACCACCTTCGAAGATATGTTCTCCATGATGAAACGGCTGGCATTCTGTCGAATAGGTTGTGTGCACCGGGGAGCATGTCGGCTAGCATCTCCCGCAGGAGTTTCCTCGCTCCTCCAGAGGATGATGAACCGGCCAGCGGTGTGGTCGATGGCCACGGGGGTAGGCGCAGGCGTGGACGGCACCACCACGCTCACCTCCGGCGAGCATTTCCCAGAGAAGCGGGAAGCTAGCAGATAGACGTGAGCCCGTGCTGGCCAGGGTTCAACCCTAGGTACATCAGGGCCTCCCTCGTTGCGGCGGCAACTCAGGCGTTGGTTTCCTCCTGCTGTGCTGCGGCGGAGAGGGCGGCGACGACCGCCGCTTCGTCCCTTGCGTCTGCCGCGTGCCTCCGGTCATTTTGCTTCACCGACTGCACGACCCGCTCCACGTCAGCTTCTTCTTCTTCTTGGGCGGTGTCGCGGTCTTGCGGGGCGTGTGGGGAATGCCTTTCACGGAGGCGACGAAGGCGAGGCCAACGGCGGCATTGAGGGTCGGTGCGTCGTCGACCATGGCTGGGAGCGCGAGCGGGGGGGGAGTGGTGGGAAATGATGGTCGCCAGCCACCGATCGGGCGGGCCAGGGGGAGGAGTAGGCGTGTCGCGCGCGTCCGCTTTCGTGTCCGCCGATGATGCAAATGAGGCTGAAATTTGGGTTGGGAATGGATCGGCAAAGCGGACGGAAATCGGACAAGATCCGCTTGGGTTGGCGTGTTAGCCGTTTTTTCTACCCGCGACGACCCAAACGGAGGTCCGCGCGCGTTAGAGTTTCTCTAAGGGACTACACCTGTGTGTAAACTTAGCAAACATATTAGTCCCTATAATTGTGTGTCATCAATACTAAAAACAACATTAGGGGCCAAGATGTACTTTCACACTTTCAATGGGACACTTTAGAGTCACAACTAAGAAAAAATAATGTCAGTAGCAAGAATGATTCGACATGAGTTTTTTTTTACAATTACTATTTTCCTTCTATTGTCATACAAATCCAACACCTTTCCTGCAAAAGTTTTGACTCTGCTTACTGGACATCTCATCGAATTTTCACTTACCTTGTGACACACCCATGCCACAAGATCTCCCCAGTAATGACCTTGAGCAATTTTTGCCAACCATAGCTCGGATTTATGATAATCCAGGAGTATCCATGACACCGTTCACATTCGATGATACCACATGGAAATAAGTAGGGAAGTAGCAATAGGTGCAATGACATTTGACAATGAAGGAGATGTAGTGCATTTAGCACATTGAGGAAGTTCTTCGGTTGCGCCAAGTTAAAAGTGCATTTTTGTACATAACTTGACGAGCTGCCTGATGAGATTCCAAGCTTGTATTTTTTGCACATATGATGTTCATGGATCTCCATGGTAGTGTTGTGAAATCCTTTTGGCGTTGCCTATTCTCCTTGAGATATCACCACAAAGGTGATTATAAACCACTAGTGTTAGACCTTGAGACGGCATCCAAACCTTCACAAACTTTCCGGGGGGAAATCACAAGTTGATCCCTCATGGGTCCATCTCGTTCATTTCACCCCCAACCCATTCATAGGTTCCAAATCATTGCAGATTCAAATGAGAAGACCTCGGAGGGTCTGTAGGAAACATGATTAACGACTTTGAATGAACTATTTATTTGGGAAACGTAGCATGCAATTTCAAAAATTTCCTACGCTCATGCAAGATCTATCTAGGAGATGCATAGCAACGAGGGGGGAGAGTGTGTCTATGTAACATCCAGATCCAAAGGTGAAAATAGATCAGGTAAAAGCGAAGTGCTGTCTGGATGCCCTTAAGAGACCGCCGCCACCTCCGCTGCTATCACACTATGACCGATGTATTGTAAAGACATTTGAGACCGGTTGGGAAGCAGAAGTGTTGCAAGAAGTGGGAAAACAATTCCCCAGCTCGGCGAATGGGAAAAACAATCGTGCCCCCTGCTCAAGGTGCTTCCTGATATCGCTAATGATCCGTGGGTAGCGGCCCTCATCCTGGTTACACTCTTGGTGATTACTTAGGCGATGAGGTACAGTTTGAAATGGCTGGCGTATCCTTTAGATACGAGCACGGGAAGCCTCTCGTCAAACCTGAGCAGCTCCCGCATCTATCAACGATGATGCAAAGATTCCATGACTGGTACTTGGAAACCTACAAGGATGGGACCCGCAGTATCTTGGTGGGAATTAAAGATGAGCACTACTTCAATGGAGTCAAGGCGTTGTACATTGAATTTGAAGAATTATTTCAGCTATACAATCAAGACGCCCTCAACAAAACTATCGTCAGTTGCTATTGTCTGTAAGTATTATTTCTGTAATTAAGTCTCTAGCTCAGATCGTTCATTGCATGTATAATTATCATCACTATGTTATGCAGATTGAAGATCCTCGAATGCAATAGAGGACAACTATGACATTGGGTTCATTAACCCAAATACCGTAAATGAATATATTGTGCAAACGAACCCCGATGATATCGAGAAAAACTTGCTAAACTCGTTCCTTCGAGAACAAAATAGAATGGAAATACTCTTTCCTTACAACTTCAAGTGAGTGTTACTGTCTTGTGCATATTCTGCTTTAAGCTTACTCAAGGTTAAGTGTAATTGATGAGTTATGAATGCGCAGATTCCACTTTATTCTGCTAGCCATTCAGCTTGACATGGGACTAGTAATTGTCTTGGACTTGAGATGTAAAGAGAAAAGGAGGGCAGACCTGAGTGAAATGCTCCGTAGTAACATCAATCATTATCGCATCATATCGGCAACTTTCGTTCATTTCTTGATATCAAGTAATCATTTTCTTTGCCGGACAGGGCTTGGAAAAAGTTCACCGGCAAGGTTAGGGGTGAATGGAAAAAGGAGCTGCGATTTCAACACCCCAAAGTAAGTAGTACTAGCTAGTTCTGCACATCTCTCACTGATTCTAGTTTCAATACCATTATCATGCTTGATTATCATTTTGATTGAACTCTATTCTCATAAAGTTCTTGTGGCAAGCACCCGGAAATAATTTATGTGGATACTACGTTTGCGAGTTCATTCGCCACTCGACCTCTGAGTGGGGCAGATCTTCAGAACAATTTGAAGTACGTAAACAATATGCACAATTTTATTTTATTATCATCAATTGTGTTGAGTTTCATTCATATATTGACCCCCTTCTTTAAATTAGATCTGGCGGAAGCGGGACGAACTCCTACCAAATGATCACATACGAGGAATTTAAGAGGAATTGATGGGATTCTTTGTTGAGCACGTCATACCTACAGACGGAGAATACCATCGGGAATTGCAATGTGACTTTGGTAGATGATGTTAGGGATCGTAAGAGATGTTATATTGTATATATGTGTCAGGACCCCGACTCAATGTCACATCGATCTAGCCTGTAACACCTCATATCACTTTGCGGCCTCACGCACGGTATTCCCACGGGTGTCGCCTTACCTTTGCCCGGGACCGTTTGCGCCTTTTGGCACACGTATATGATAGTGTCGCTAGCATCCATATGATAAGGAGCCCGGGCTGACATGGCTAGTCGTAAACCCAAAGTGGCACAGACTTACAGGACAGCATCCATGACCCAAAGATCGAACGTGTCGGTCATCGTGAGTGAATCCAGGCTGTAGCATTGGGCTAGCAGGACTCGTGAACCGGGCTGTAGCGGCTAACAGACTCGGTATTCATCGCGTGACATTTCCCGAAGGGATGAGATACGAGAACGAAGAAGGACACATGCCGCCAGCCTAAGTGTTCGGAGCAAGAGCAAGCTACCATGGCTCAGTTGAAACACTAGGAGACATTTCCCGGTAAGAGAGGCTACTAAAGATAAACAACTAGATAGTCAGATCCCACGCATACCAAGCATTTCAATAACATACACACAATATGCTCGATATGTGCAAATACAACATGGCATCACAACATGACTCTACGACTCAAGTATGTATTCATTAGGCTCCGAGGAGTGAGATATTACAAACATGGGTCTCTCGACCCAGCATTCAGAGCATACAAGTCCAAGCACAAGCGGAAGGTAAACATGTCTGAGTACAGACGGCTACAAATGAAAAAGGCTTGAAAGCCTGACTATCTATCAGATCCTGCCGAGGGCACAAGATCGTAGCTGAGGTAACAAGCTAAACGTCGAAGTCCACGTGGAACTACTAGCGAGACTGAAGTCTCTCTGCAAAAACATAAAATAGGCAAACGTGAGTACAAATGTACCCAAAGAAGACTTACATCGAACTATCTACATATGCATCATTATCAACAAAGGGATGGTGGAGTTTAACAAAGACAAGCCAGCTTTGACTCGGTGGCTATCCTAAACTACGATTTGCAAGTAACTCTTTGAGGTGGCGCTACGAGTCCACATATTCACCATAGCAATACACCACTATGGATCCGCTCCGCCTCCCTCGAGAACGCCATCCATAGCACTCACACTTATCTTGCGTATTTTAGAATATCCACTTTCACTTGTCTATGAACTGCATAAGCAACCCGAAGTCCTTACCATGACACGGCTATTCAATAGATGATGTTAACCCTGCAGGGGTGTACCTCTTCACACACGCTCTCACCACTTACCGCCGTTTACACGACATGTACTCGGCAACCTTCAAGCGGAAGCCCAGCATGGGTGTCGGCCACGACCTACCTAAACACTCAAGTCCCTAGTCCAGGTTTATCGCCTATTCGGGTTCCATCCATGAGGAGATCCGGCCGAAGTTTCGCTCACAGCCCCAAACGATGTGTACAGGGTTCCGTGACACCAAACGGGCGCCCGGTAACCCGGCCACGTGCCTACCGCATCACAGCCCACCCCTACGGTCAACACTGCGCACGGCCTCCAGCATACTACAAACACCAGAAACTACTTGCAACTCCTGGACAGAGGACAAGGGTGATTAAGAAGCCGAGAGGGTCCATTGGTTTCGGGCCCAATGCGTGGTAGTAATCAGATCATGGATCACAAACACGAACTCAGTTCCCGAGGACGGCTGCAATGAGACAACCCACCATGTACTCCTACATGGCCTCTCACCGCTACCTTTACCAAATCATGTTCACACACTTAGCTCACACACGTAGGACATGTTCACACACCTCGATTCATCCTCGATGAATCGGACCCGACTCAACTCTAAGCAATGAGGCATGACAAACAAGCATGAATGAGTAGGCACAACAAGGCTCAAACAACTCCTACTCATGCTAGTGGGTTTCATCTATTTACCGTGGAATGACAGTCATGCAAAGGATAAAGGGTTCATCTACCGCAGCAAGTAACAGCTTGAATCGATGTTGTCTTAATGCAGATAAAAGAGAGCAGGAGCGAGAGAGTGGTTTTGTATCGAATGAACAAGGGGTTTTGCTTGCACAGCACTTCCGAAGATAATATAGCTCTTCATCGGTGTCATCGAACTCGCCGTCAAACCACGCCTATCGAGAGGGGACAAACACCGGCAAACAAAGAAGAAGCACAATCAATGCAATGCACAATATGATGCATGATCATGACATGGCAATATGCTGGTGTTTTGAGCTAATGCAACTAGCAACAAAGTTAAATGAAGTTGGTTTGAACCCTAAGTTCAAATCCAAACTCCATATGTGAAAGTTTAAATGCCATTATATGATTTGTGCTAAACAGCAGCTATAAGTTGTTCTAACATGCATGAAAATGGTACAGATGGATAGATTGGATTTTTCTGATAATTTTTCATATATAACTTGTTTCATTTGGAGCTACGGTTGAATTTCTATGAATTTTAGAAGTTTGGAATATTTTCTGGAATTCCTATAATAGAATAAATCCAGTAAATGATTTATGGCGTCAGCACTACGTCATTGTGACGTCAGCAGGTCAACAGGCCGATCCAGGTCAAACCTGACGGGTGGGGTCCACACGTCAGTGACACGGCTAATTAACAGGGGTTGCTGCTAATCTAATTAAAAGATTAGGGCTCCGGGGCCCACTGTCAGTGTCATTTAGACTAACTAAGTTTAGTTAGCGTTAACTAATACTAACCTAGCTAGTTGGTTAGTGCTAACTAGAGTAATTAGTCGGGCGGGGCCCGCAAGTCAGTGAGAGAGAGGGGGAAATCAAACCGGGCAGTGGGGTCAAACCACGCCGGTCAACGGGTCAGCGGTCGCCGGCGTTTAGTCACGGCCGGCTTGACGCGCGGCGTGTCATGCGGAGTTTTGCCCGAGGGCTTGGTTTGGCGCGCGGAGCACAGCTTTGGGATGCGGACGCTCGTCCGCATCCAACCGTGGTGGTGGCGCGGCCGGGGAGTGGCCGGAGTAGCGCCGGCGACGAGGTTTGCGGCGGCCGAAGCACGGGAGCAGTCGGGTTCGGCGCTACTGCGTACGGGAGGAGGATCTGGTGGTTGTGCTCGGCGTCTGGGAGTGTACTGAGCGCACTGATGAGCTCGGACGCGAGCGGCAGCGGCTGTGGCCGCGGCGGCGCCATGGCCGGCGGCAGTGAGGTCTCGGGCTTGACGGAAGCGATAGCCAGAGGGGGTAAACGAGCACGGGGAGAGAGGGGTTCGGCGTAGTGGCTCACTGCGGTTGTAGAGGGCGTCGAAGTGGGCTCGGGGAAGCACGGACGGCGACGCAACGGCGATGGCGATCCGGCAGCCGTGCGCGGAGAAGACGGTCGATGGCGCTGCCACGATCGCCTGAGCTCGTGTGCTTCGACTTGGAGGAGCATCGGGTCGCCTCGAGCTCGTGGGCATGGAGGAGGGGAGAGGAAGGCCCGTGACCACGGTGAACGACGATGGTGGCGACGGCGCTCGAGTCTGCTCGGGAGAGGGCTAGAGGGCGAGGGAGAGAGCAGAGTGAGGGAAAGCGAGAGGGGGCCTCGGGTGTCTCCTGACGCGGATCGAGGCGAAGGCGCGCCGCCAACAAAGCAGAGGTGGTGGCGCGCGCCGACGCTGCTTCGGGGCGAGGGGGAGGAAGATGACTGGCAGCTGGGCTGCACAGTAACGGGCCGCGCAGGAGCTGGGCCAGTCAGATGGGCTGCCAGGTGACTACATTAGCAGGCCACAGGTGGGTGCAGGTAAGTCCTGCTGCTCTGTTTTATATTTCTGTTCTGTTTTTCTATTATTCTATAGTCTCAGGACTTTATTAAAAATACTTAGACTCTTTCAAAAATCATAAAACTACTCATGATCACTGTTGGGAATATAACATACAGTAAACATTTTAGTTTATGATTATTTGAGCATTTAAAATATTTAATAGCATTTAAATGCCCAAATGCAAAGTACATATGATTTAATTCAGTGACCAAATATGTCATGGAAAAATGTGCAACACCTCTGGTTATGGTTTCAAGCATTTTCCAGATATGATGAACATTTTTGGAAGCCATTTGGGATCACTGAAAATATTTTTAGGTTGAACCTATTTGAATTCCATTTGGTGCTAGGGTTTAGTCAATCCCCATTTCAGGTTTAAATGAAATTTAAACATGACGCAACACTCTAATGCATGCACTAGGCATTGTCAGAACTAGGGATGTGACAACTCACCCCCACTAAACAAGAATCTCGTCCCGAGATTCAAGTGTAGGGTAAGGCGAAGGGGGAACGCAACGAACACAATCTTCACGATCCAGGGTGCACTTCAAATGAACGTTGATTCGATCACCATCATTGCCTTGATGTCTTGCTCTAAGAACTCTAATCGACATGACAACAAGAGGAGAAAGAAAACTCTAGAAGGATCGATCTTCTCGAAGATCGAACAACTTGGGATCAGCTCACGGGGTGAGTCATGGCAACATTTCTCGAGCTGAGACACGAGGCACACAACTAGAGGAATGGAGTGGAACGGATGGCGAAGGTTCACTAGGTAGACAACAATTCCACACTTAAGAGGGTGGTGAATGGTTGTCAACGTAGCGAGCAGTTAAGTTGCCATGATACCATAACGATGCACCTTAGGGAAGCTGACTCGTAGAAGTATCCCCTTAAGTGGCAAAAGAATTACCTTTGATTCAAAGATCATTGAAACTCTTTATACCAGCCTAAGGCAATTCATAATTGATCATTTCAAGGAATCCGAAAGAATAACATTCTCGGGCCAGAATGGATGATATGGATTACCTTGTTGAAAAGACAACACATGGGATGATTTTAGTAGCTAGGGAGAAGCTCAGCAGTAGAGAGTGAATCTACTGTTGGAATGGTTATAGCATAACCGAGGAAACTGAGAGCAATCCCGGTTAGTGCCGATGATAACACCTAGCGCTTGTGTGTGCTCTCAAGAACTTGAGCATTTCCATAATCATCAAGGTTTTATCAACATCCGTGTCAAGGGTGCTGACAACACAACATACTACCATGATGAGTAGCGGTGGACGATGCAGACGCAAGGAAGATAACACTTTCTCAGATTTCACCTTAGCGAGACCAAGGGGACAAATTTTGGATGATCGACCGAGAGACATTTAGCACTCCGCTTCTAATGTTCTCCTTGATGTACTAGCGTATCTCATTCATAGATATGGTTTGGTATCTAGAACATCAAGTAAAGGTCGGACTTCGGAAGCACAAGATCATAAGGCACACAACTAGGGAATAATTCCTACGAAGTCCTTATGGAGAGGTGGCCAACTTCTTCAATCAAGATATTACAATAACAGGTCTTCCGGCTGGGTGTGTTGGCCACGACATCCACTTTACCGGTTATCGAGAGACCAATATTATAGTTCTTGGAAAATGTCCCAACCATCATCTCTGCCTGAGATTCAGATCTGGTTGGTGTCAGAATACTCCAGACTCATCAAGTCTAGAAAGAAGAATGAAAGTTTGCAACACGAATCGACGAGATGACGTTGCGGGATTCTCGGGAAATGGACTACGATAGCAAGCTCCAAAACATGAGCTGGTTCTGCTACAAACATGTGAACACGTTGTCCCAGACAAACATGATCCCATGGTAGTCTTACAATAAAACACTACCGAGCTCCGGTCGGGAACCATCATCGAGGATATCGAAGTCCTTGCATAGCGTATACCCTTAAGAAGGAGCTTCTTCTCCTTGAACAAACCAATCAGTGGCTTGGTGTGCTAGGAAACACATATAGAATGGAGGCGGCCAACCTATCAAACCATAGAGTACTTCGCACATGCGTGACTAACTTGGGACGATTCCAGAGGAAGCAAAAACTAACTTTCTCGAACCCACGGCGGCAACTTGCATCAAATGCACATGAGTTAGAGAGAGTCACTTCTTTCATCCGAACATATGCTTCATGAGCTAGCATGAAGAAATGCTTTCAAAAGTTTCCAATACTAGCTTAATGTTCAACAAGATTATGGAGAAGATAAGGATGTTGTCGATGGGCTCAACAACAATTCATCCAGATTCCCATGGAGATGGAATTCCATAACTATGTGAACAAGGTGATAGTATTGGTCAGACCCAAAGATGTAATGGTGTATACTCGAGGAAAATCCACGAGTAAGACAACATTACGAACATCGTTGGTTCTGATTTGATTTGAGAATATCCCACACCCAAATCAAAGTTTTGGCAAGACAATAAGTCCAACAACTGATCACTAGGGTCAATCAATGAAGATATTACCTTTCTTCAACAAACACACACAAGGATATCCCTTAACATGAGCTAAGTCGGACAAGCTTTTATCTTCCAACTCTCCTAGTTGTTGTTTAGCTTAACCAACTAGCTCAGGGGTATGCAACACAGATTCCTGGAGAAGGGGATGGTTTATAAGAAACCAACTTGATCACGAACTCAACATAGCGGTCAGGTGACAACCTGGTGATACTTCCGAGAAGATATTCAGAAAATCATGAACCACCGATATGTTACTAAGCTCGAGAACAATCTTGCTTTTTAGGGCAAGACGATATGATCAAATGAGCGAGGACTTAACAAAATCCTAACTCATCAATCGAAGAGTGCACCGGGAACAAGGACTAGGTAGCACAATCAGTCTTAGAATGATGATTCAAGAACCAACACGCTAAGAATGAAATTATTGTCCTTTAACTACCAAGCAACAAGGTTGCTAGGAGTATTGATTTCACACATCATGATTCACCTGTCGACATTCCGGTTGCAACAACACGGGAACCGAGAAATGAACAATGCTGGCAAGAAGTATCACTGTATCAAGGATTCATAAGAGATAGTGCAATTCTCATGACGATCCTGACGCAAAGAGGGTAACACTCCAAGGTAGAGCAGAACAAAAGCTGGATTAGCATTTGATTTGCGGAGTACGACCGCTTTGACCCAATCCTGGAAATGGACAAGGTACTGGAGTTCGTTTCTCCTAGTCATTCTGGAATAGAATGGCTTGACGGACCACAGAAGTAAAAGGCATCGATGATCACGAATGCACGACTGCTCCTGACTATCAATTGATAGACGAGGGTCAGGACACAACTAAAGAGAGACAACTCAAAGGAACATATGATTTTCTGAGTTGTGGATGCATAGATTAGTATGTCAAACCAAGTTCAACATGTTTCTTCCAGATAACCCATGCAGAGAGGTAGGGCTGGCAGAGTCACGATTTATGAATGGAGAGCTCCTCAAGAGCACTCTTGTTGTGATCTTTTGATCCAACAAACTTCTGCCATAAGTGGTTCATAGTATTTGAAAGAAGGACATACCACGGACCTCGAGGATTAATGCAAAGGTTACTAATTTCCTAAAGGAACTAGCAACACTATCAACATGAGGTAAGTAGGGTGAGTCTTGGGTTCAAAACCCAGGAATAGAATACCTACTACTAAGTAGCATCACGAGATGCTTTCGAGAATGATGGCCAGAATCTTCACATTGGGAACACTAAACATTGCTAGATTACTAGGTGACTCTCTAAAACATCTAGGGTCACAATAATAATTCCAACATATATGTCGAGGCAATAGAATTACCTCAACGCACCGGTTAGTGTGCTTATTCTGACCATAAAGGACATCGGGAGCGGAAATAAAGGATTTGCAAATGCATCAGAAAATTTAGAAACCTGGGATGACTCGGACAGCATAACGGCTGTAAATACTTAAAATGATTGGAGACATGCTACAAAAATGGTGGCATAGCCACTCCGAAGCACAATATCAAGGTTTCGAGATCAACAGTTATGAACATATGGAAGTAGTAAAACTGAGCTGAAATTTGAAACTAACAATTCTATAAGTCTATGGATTAGTAACACGGCATCCTAATAGATAGATGAGAAGACCTAGTTCTTAATCCCCGTAGAAGAGAAGAGGATGACTCAGATCAGAAGGCCATGAGGTATAAGGAGTAAAAAGAGCCTTACGTTCCATCCCACAATCAATTCCCCTACATATAACTAAAGCATTTCTAGACTCAGCTTCGACCAGTTTAGCTTGGTAATCCTACTGGCAGTCAAGCTCTGATACCAAACCTGTCAGGACCCCGACTCAATGTCACATCGATCTAGCCTGTAACACCTCATATCACTTTGCGGCCTCACGCACGGTATTCCCACGGGTGTCGCCTTACCTTTGCCCAGACCGTTTATGCCTTTTGGCACACGATATGATAGTGTCGCTAGCATCCATATGATAAGGAGCCCGGCTGACATGGCTAGTCGTAAACCCAAAGTGGCACAGACTTACAGGACGTACATCCATGACCCAAAGATCGAACGTGTCGGTCATCACGAGTGAATCCAGTGCTGTAGCACTGGGCTAGCAGGACTCCGTGAACCGTCTTTAGCGGGCTAACAGACTCGGTATTCATCGCGTGACATTTCCCGAAGGCGATGTACACAGAACGAAGAAGGACACATGCCGGCCAGCCTAAGTGTTCCGGAGCAGTAGCAAGCTACCATGGCTCAAAGGAAACACTAGGAGACATTTCCGTAAGAGAGGCTACTAAAGATAAACAACTAGATAGTCAGATCCCACACATACCAAGCATTTCAATAACATACACACAATATGCTCGATATGTGCAAATACAACATGGCATCACAACATGACTCTACGACTCAAGTATGTATTAATTAGGCTCCGAGGAGCGAGATATTACAAACATGGGTCTCTCGACCCAGCATTCAGAGCATACAAGTCCAAGCACAAGCGGAAGCTAAACATGTCCGAGTACGCATAGCTACAAATGAAAAAGGCTTGAAAGCCCGACTATCTATCGATCTCTGCCGAGGGCACAAGATCGTAGCTGAGGTAACAAGCTAAACGTCAAGTCCACGTGGAACTACTAGCGAGACCAAGTCTCTCTGCAAAAACATAAAATAGGCAAACGTGAGTACAAATGTACCCAAAGAAGACTTACATCGTAACTATCTACATATGCATCATTATCAACAAAGGGGATGGTGGAGTTTAACAGCAGAGAAGCCAGCTTTGACTCGTGGCTATCCTAAACTACGACTGCAAGTAACTCTTTGAGGTGGCGCACACGAGTCCACATATTCACCATAGCAATACACCACTATGGATCTGCTCCGTCTCCCTACGAGAACGCCATCCATAACACTCACACTTATCTTGCGTATTTTAGAGTATCCACTTTCACTTGTCTATGAACTGTACAGGCAACCCGAAGTCCTTTATCATGACACGGCTATTCAATAGATGATGTTAGCCTGCAGGTGTACTTCTTCACACACGCTCACCACTTACCGCCATTACGACATGTACTCGGCAACCTTCAAGCGAAGCCCAACGTGGGTGTCGGCCACGACCTACCTAAACACTCAAGTCCCTAGTCCAGGTTTATCGCCTATTCGGTTCCATCCATGAGGAGATCCGCCAAGTTTCGCTCATAGCCCCAAACGATGTGTACAGGTTCCGTGACACCAAGCGGGCGCCCGTAACCCGCCACGTGCCTACCGTGATCACAGCCCACCCCTACGGTCAGCGCAAGACGGCCTCCAAAGATACTACAAACACCGAAACTACTTGCAACTCCCGGACAGAGGACAAGGGTGATTAAGAAGCCGAGAGGGTCCATTGGTTTCGGGCCCAATGCGTGGTAGTAATCAGATCATGGATCACAAACACAGAACTCAGTTCCTGAGGACGGCTGCAATGAGACAACCCACCATGTACTCCTACATGGCCTCTCACCGCTACCTTTACCAAATCATGTTCACACACAGTAGGACATGTTCACACACCTCTGATTCATCCTCGATGAATCAGACCCGACTCAACTCTAAGCAGTAGCAGGCATGACAAACAAGCATGAATGAGTAGGCACAACAAGGCTCAAACAACTCCTACTCATGCTAGTGGGTTTCATCTATTTACTGTGGAATGATAGGTCATGCAAAGGATAAAGGGGTTCATCTACCGCAGCAAGTAACAGTTGAATCGATGTTGTCTTAATGCAGTAAAAGAGAGCAGGAGCGAGAGAGTGGTTTTGTATCGGAATGAACAAGGGGTTTTTGCTTGCCTGGCACTTCCGAAGATAATATAGCTCTTCATCAGTGTCATCGAACTCGTCGTCGAAACCACGTCTATCAAGAGGGGACAAACACCGGCAAACAAAGAAGAAGCACAATCAATGCAATGCACAATATGATGCATGATCATGACATGGCAATATGCTGGTGTTTTGAGCTAATGCAACTAGCAACAAAGTTAAATGAAGTTGGTTTGAACCCTAAGTTCAAATCCAAACTCCATATGTGAAAGTTTAAATGCCATTATATGATTTGTGCTAAACAGCAGCTATAAGTTGTTCTAACATGCATGAAAATGGTATAGATGGATAGATTGGATTTTTCTGATAATTTTTCATATATAACTTGTTTCATTTGGAGCTACGGTTGAATTTCTATGAATTTTAGAAGTTTGGAATATTTTCTGGAATTTCCTATAATAGAATAAATCCAGTAAATGATTTATGGCGTCAGCACTACGTCACTGTGACGTCAGCAGGTCAACAGGCCGATCCAGGTCAAACCTGACGGGTGGGGTCCACACGTCAGTGACACGGCTAATTAACAGGGGTTGCTGCTAATCTAATTAAAAGATTAGGGCTCCGGGGCCCACTGTCAGTGTCATTTAGACTAACTAAGTTTAGTTAGCGTTAACTAATACTAACCTAGCTAGTTGATTAGTGCTAACTAGAGTAATTAGTCGGGCGGGTCCGCAAGTCGCTGAGAGAGAGGGGAAATCAAACCGGCGGTGGGGTCAAACCACGCCGTCAACGGTCGTGATCGCCGCGTTTAGCCACGGGCGGCCGAGCTTGCGGCAAGCGGCGTGCTGGTTTTGCCCACGTGGCTTGGTTTGGCGCATGAGCACAGCTTTGGGATGCGGACGCTTCGTCGCATCCAACCGTGGTGGTGGCGCGCCGGGAGTGGCGAAGTAGCGCCGGCGACGAGGTTTGCGGGCGGCAAGCACGGAGCGGTCGGGTTCGGCGCTACTGCGTACGGGAGGAGGATCTGGTGGTTGTGCTCGGCGTCTGGAGTGTCTTGGCGCTTGATGGGCTCGGACGCGAAGCGGCAGCAGCGGCTGTGGCATGGCGGCGCGCGCCATGGCAAGACAATGAGGTCTCGGGCTTGACGGAAGCTGTAGGATCGGAAGTATGTCTAGAGGGGGGGTGATTAGACTACTTGACAACTTAAAAATTTAGCCTTTTGATTGGAGTAGTTTCTTAGCAAGTTCACAATGATAACCAAGTCAAGTATCACCCTACACATGCAATTCTAGAGTTGTGGCAGCGGAAAGTAAATTGCATGTATAGTAAATGAGAGATGGAGAAGAGCAAACGCAATGGAGACACGGAGATTTTTTCGTGGTTCCGATAGGTGGTGCTATCGTCAATCCACGCTGATGGAGACTTCAACCCACGGAGGGTAACGGCCATGAGTCCACGGAGGGCTCCACCCACGAAGGGTCCACGAAGAAGCAACCTTGTCTATGCCATCATGGCTTACGCCCACGGAGGACTAGCCTTACTCGGGGTAGATCTTCACGAAGTAGGCGATCTCCTTGCCCTTACAAACTCCTTGGTTCAACTCCACATCATGTCGGAGGCTCCCAAGCGACACCTAACCAATCTAGGAGGCACCACCTCCAAAAGGTAATAGATGGGGTTGGTGATGATGAACTCCTTGCTCTTGTGCTTCAAATGATAATCTCCCCAACACTCAACTCTCCTCACTGATTTGGCTGTGGTGGAGGAAGGGATTGAGTGGAAAGCAACTTGGAAAGACTAGAAATCAAGTTTCATATGGTGGGAGTGGAGCAACTTGATCTCAACACAAGGGTAGGTAGTTTTCTTCTCGAAATGTAAGGTGGGAGTGATAGTTCTTTCGATGGCTCTCTCCACGAATGAAGAGGAGGTGGAGGGTATTTATAGCCTCCACACAAAATCCAACTGCTATACACACATTTGAGCAATCTCGGTCGGACCGAAGTTGACAACTCGGTCAGCCGAAAGTTCAAATCTTAGAACGTTGGGATTTTCGTGGGACCGAAAATACAATCTCGGTTAGACCGATTCTTCCAAAGTCTAGGGTTTGCCAATCTCGGTGGGACCGACTTTCTCATCTCGGTGACACCGATTTGAGTACGTATGTTACTGTAAACTTGGCAACACCAATTTCGAATGACCGAGTTTGGAATCGGAAAATCCGAGATTCTAGGGTTTTGGCTATATGGTGAGGTGGTTCATCTCGGTGTGACTGAGTTTGGAATCGGTGGGACCGAGATTACTTATGAGTTTATGTTGGAATGAAAGATTGCTGATTGTTTGAGAGATAAATCACTAAGCACTTTAGAGCAACCAGATCATCATCATAACCTCATCCCTTTTAATAGTATTGGCTTTCCTATGGACTCAATGTGATCTTGGATCACTAAACCAAAAATGGAGTCTTGAGCTTTTGCCAATGTTTTCCTTAGCATTTTGAGGGTCCACATCATCACCATTGCCATACCCATATCAATTGAACTTTCTCAAATATTCTCAAGAAATGATTAGTTCAATGATGTATATGTTGTTATTAATTACCAAAACCACCGGGATTAGTTGCACTTTCAATCTCCCCTTTTGGTAATTGATGACAACATATAGATCAAAGCTTCGACAAATGATATAATCAATGAATAACATCGTCGCTTTGAGAAGTATGTGATAAGCAAGAGCTCCCCTAAATTTGTGCATTATTTAAGATTTGCGCTTGAATGCAAATGCACAATCGATTAGGATCATGGGTTACTCTTCCATGTCACATACATCTTGGTGGAGCGCACAAAATGATAAGAGTGAATATCATGCACCCAATCACCAAGACATGAGTAAATGATCATACAAGATATGAATGGAATATGATAGACATTAAGCACACATTAAGCACAAGATGATCAAGCACTCATCAAGATAGACATCAAACGAGTATCAAACACACGAAGTATCTCAAAGAACTCAAAAGTATCTCAAGGAAAACCGCAAACGAAAGAGCAAAACGAGCACTCTCTCGAAGCCCTATGATCTATACAATTTCTCCCCTTTGGCAACAAGTTACCAAAAGTTCGAAGGTATAGAGCTAATCGTCACTCGGGACTCTGCTGGCGGCTCTGTCTCGTCGATGAAGTGGAGATGGCTGCATCTGCGAAAGCTTCGCTGAAGTCTGTGGAGCTGGAGGAGTCGATCATCGAGCTGGTGCCGAACCGACGGAGCTGTAGGAGGTGCTTGATGTGGTAGCCCCAGGATCGACAATCGAATAGCAGCTGATCTGGGCTTTGTGGGCACTGCAGCAGGCTGCTCATAGTCATCCTGGACCATGTCACCTTCCATCTCCTTCATAAGTTCTGCCTTCTCCCTCTTAGCTTCCTCGATATCTGCATCAAGCTTGTTGACGGTGACTGCATTTCACCACAGACGCCCGAGCATGGAACTTATCCTCAACGATCCTCTCAAGGCTCTCCTGAGATTGCACTATGCTGGCCAGGCGTAGCTCAATTCTCTGAGTGGCTTCAAGAAGTTGTTCTGCAACACTCTTGGGCTTTGCTGCTGCTTCCTTCTCGGCTTTAGCTTGTTTAGCAGCTTCAGACTTAGCATGTCCTTCTACAGACGTGGGAGCATTCTCAGTCATCACAACCTCGTTGTCCTCATGTTCAGGCTGCAGTGGCAAGTGGGGTCTATCCAACAGTAGGTGTCCGTGCCAAACTTGGCATTAATGAGCATCCGAATATGCGGAGCAAACCCACACGACCTCTTTTGGTCACCGCTGTCCTCTTGATAGTCTCAACTATCGTGTCCATCACCTTAAAAGGTGTCTTCTCGATCTAGAATGTGCAGCATGTTGATAGAGTACCCTCTTATCATGCGGTGGTCCTCGACTTAGGCATCAAAGTATGCCTCGTAATGGTGTTGGTGGTTGGGAGACCTGCTCAAGGTAGTAGACTGATCCAAGCTTCCAAATCTCTACATCCTTCTCATCAACCTCATTATACATGTTCTTCATCGACTCGTGATTTTTCTTCGAATGCCATACACATCAATGTCATCTTCCCTTGAAACAGTGCATTCAGCAATGCTTCCATTCCTCAATCAGATGAAATCTACGCCTTCATCATCCATACAATCCTGCCATCCGGATAGAAGTGTGCGGTGGCATAGAACCGCATGATCATCTCATCGCTCCAGCAAATTCCGACCAACAAACTCGCAATCCCACAAGCAAAGGTGAAGCTTTCATGCACATGTGGGAAATAGTCTCTGTGCTTTCACTCGTCGATGTATTTCCAAATAACGATCCGTGTCAAGAACTATTGGCTTCTTGTCCATGAGCACCGCCTCATAAAAGTCTTGTTGCTCTCTTGTGTGGAATCTTGGGTCAATCGCTGTTCTCCTCCTCGCCGCATATGGATCTGTTTGCCTCCATAGCTCGAGTCCTTTGTCCTTTCTCTCCTTCATATTTTCAGCTCGAGGATGAGCTTCATTATGAACTGGCAGTTTCGTCTTAGCTTGAGCAGTAACATGAGTCTCATCATCTCGATTCTCGCAGTGGCACATTGTCCTTTTTCTTTTCTCAAGGGTATGTTCCTCACAGCCTTCTTGGGCTTGGCAGCTGGTTTGGCTTGGGCTGCCTTTGCCGGAGCTGAAGGCTTAGCTTTAGGAGGTGCTCCTGCCTCGATGGCATCACCCATCAACTTCGCTTCGAGGTGGCTGAGGTGCTTCCTCATCGTAATCATCATCATCATCATCGCCTCTTCATGAACTTTCCTCTTCCTCTTGGAAGTCTTCTTGATCTTGCCGGAGGTTTCTTCCATGCTGAGCTTCAGGCAACAGAGGATTTTTGACCTTCTCGGTGCCTTTCTTGGTTTGTTGCCCTTGATGCTCTTTGGCAACCACCTTCCTCTTTGGTTTAGATGTTATTTCCTCATCTCGCAACGAAATCTAAATCTTCCTCGCTCGAGTTCCTCTTCCTCCTGGTCCTCGTGGCAGCAGCAGCAGTCCACTTGGAGTGCTTCTCTCTCCATCATCTGAAAACTGCTTGCTTCGACTTGTAGCTGCCTCTGAATCTCAACCGCATCTCGCACCTGTTCTCATTGTCACTTCCTTCGCATATGTCCGACAACCTCGTGAATAGAGTGGGTATGGGCGTAATAGAAGAGTTATCACAAACTGCAGAGGATTTTTCAAAAAAATGAGTTCAAACTTTAGATTTAGGTTTTCACAGAATATATGTCGGTCGACCGAGTCTATCAATTCGTGAAACCAAACGCCTAAACAGCACCACATACACCACTTTCGGTTGGACCGAAATGGGTTTCGGTCTAGCCGAGACAGATTAGGGTTTCACTAAATCTTCACTTCGGTCTTACCGATTTACAACTCGGTTTCACCGAAAAGTGCGAGGTAATGGCCAGAGGCCAAATCGGTCATCCGAAAATGCAGAATCGGTCACACCGAGATGTGTTCGCGAAACCTAACCCTAAAATTTTCACCAAATTTGTTCTATGATCTAAACAATGGATAGGGAGATCTCAAACTTGGTAAGAAACATGGCAACACCTATCGTGCATAGAATCAGCGATTGAACACGAGAGGGATGAAGCTCACCCAATGCGGTGGAGCTTCACCACGGCGGCAACGGTGCGGTGCGAAGGACCGCTGACGGCGATGGAGACTCATGGCGAGGGCGCACAAAGCGACGGTGGAGACGATCCGAGACCAAGGCGACGGCAGCGAAGAGTTTTGAGGGCGAAGCGTTTGAAGAAGTAATCAACGCGCTCTGTCCTCGAGTATATATACTCTTCGGCTGTCGGTGGGACCGAGTTTGCAATCTCGGTGGGACCGAGATGGTTAACTGCGTGCAGTTACACACATCGGTCACGCCGAAAATTGAAACTCGGTTTCACCGAGGTGAAAACCTAGATCAATCCAAGTGATCTCGGTCTGTCCGATTTGATATATCAGTTTGACCGAAAGTACTTAGAAGGTTTTGGAAGTTAGGCTTTTGACGGATCGGTGGCTCCGAGTGCTCCTCACTCGGTCTGTCCGAAAAAGTCTTGTTCAAAGTTTGTGATATAAGCATGAATAGAGTTTGAGACAAGAAAGCATAGATAGCTAAGGGAAAAACTTAGGCATTCTTGTCCATCCATTTGGTCAAAAAGAAATAAAACCATAAAGACCAAAGCAACAAATGGATGTCCTTGAATGGATAAAATCATGCATCCAACATGCTCACACAATAAGATAGCAAATGAAATATGTGTCAAACATGCACAAACAAAACTCTAACAGCTAGCACACAATTTGGCGATGACTAGGTCATCTATATATGAGTATATTGACTTAGGAGTCAAATGAGAACATTTGATCATAGGTCATACTCATCGCTTAAGCACAAGTGGGGTTACCACTTTTACATAAAGCATTAATGTATTCACATCATTAGAAGACGCTTTAGCTCATTTCTTTAGAGCAAAGCTCCCCTTGATGTGAGAACCCTTTTAAAGGGTCAAACTAACCTTGGGTTGTCGTTGAAGACTTCATGTAGATGTTGAAGATGTAGATGCTCAATGTTGATGAAGATCATCAAGAGTTGGGAGCAATCCTTTGATTCGGCACTTTCAATACCTACATGGGTTAGTCCCACAAGGAACAAACAAGAATATCCATGGACATAGATTGAAGTTCATAATAGATGATGTCCATGAAAGCGATGATTACCTTGTCCCTTGACTTACCAACATGAGGGTTTGTGACTCCATGAACTAGTGCAAGATGTGGAAGTTGATTGCACAAGTCCTTGCCAAAATGAATATGAGTGAAGTGTGTTGGCGGAGTCACCCTCAAGAACTCTCTAGTTCTTCTTCTTCAGGATCCACATCATCTTGATGGGAATCCTTGGGGTAGTTGTTGAGCTCGTTGAAGTAGAACTTGAAGTTGCCTTGGGAACCCACTTGACCATGGCCTTGGGTGCTTCAATGAATGCATCAATCTCCTCTTGAAGCTTGTCCTTGCCTTTTAGCTTGTGGTCTTGTGGTGGAAGGTCATCTTGAGCTTGTTCCTCATTGGAAGAAGTAGGATCATACTTCTCCTCTTGAGAGACAAACTTTGGAGTGGATATTGACCTTCTTCCCATTCAACACCCTCGGCGTTGAACTTTCGCTCAAAACCAATTCCTTGATTCTTCCGTGTCTTCCTTGTTTGCGAACAATTTCTCAAAGCTTTTGCTTCCGCAAGACTTTTGTAGACACCTTTCTATAATCCCTTTCAATAGACTATTTTCTTGCTCAAGTGAAACTTGGCTTGAAACATTGTTAGTGGAATCAAGAGAATTACTAGAAGTAACAACATTTGATTTAACATGATCATTGTTACTACTAGATGAAGAATTTTTCTTATGCTTGTCATGCTTAGTTTTGATAGGTGGCAAGAAATTAGACAAGAGAAGTCGCTTGGCAAGATATGAAGAACTCTTCTTTCAAGATCGTCATTGATAGCTTTTAGAAACTCATGCTCTTGCTCTAGATTGAGCTTCTCGGCGTAGCTTCTCATGAGATCTTAGGAGCTCTCTATGATCTTCTTGAGTTGTTTCATGAGCTAACTTAAGAGTGTTTAGTTCTTTAGTTAGACGCTCAATCTCCTTCATAGCATTGTCATTCGACTCATCTCGACTATAAAGACTACTAGCATGTTCATCATTACTAAGCTCACTAGATTTATCATGTAAAAGCTCATCTTCACCAAGCAAGTCATCCTCATCACTATCAAAGTCAATAAATTCAGGATGTGATACCTTGGGGCCTTTTGCCATGAAGCATCTTCCAATTCCCTCATTTGGTGAATCAAATATGTCATAGGAGTTGGAGTTGGAGGATACGAGAGCAAGACCGCAACACCTTCATCTTGATCAGATTCGGAGTTGGAGTGATAGCTTCTTTCGAATGATTGTCGAGTCGGAGCCGAAACCCATTCACCAACATGAGCTTGATGTTTTCTTCTTGTGTAGCTCTTTGATGACTTGTCTTTCCTTTCCTAATCCTTGCTTCTCCGAGAGGATCTTCGCTCATAACGATCATCTTTACTCCTTCTCTCTTTTTGGCTTACTCTTCTCTTGAGCTTCTTCTTCTTGGAGATTCTTCTCTTCTCTTGTGGGGAGTCGAACACTCATTTGAGTAGTGTCCGGTCTTCCACAATTGTAGCAGCTTCGATCACGACTAGAAGATCTCCTTTCATCATATGATCTAGACTTTGAGCTTCTTTCCTTGCTTCTACTCTTGTAGAATTTGTTGAAGTTCTTCACCATTAGGCTTATCTCTTCATTGGAAACTAGCTTGTCACTTGAGGATGTGGGAGCTTCAACTGCAGCTTTGTAAGCACCACTTGACTTGTTGTGAAGCTCTTCCTTATCTTTAAGTGTCATCTCATGAGCAACAATCCTTCCAATGACTTCGTAGGCTTGAGATCTTTGTAATTTGGCATCATTTGGATCAAAGTGCACACGGTGTCATACTTTCCATCCAAAGCTCGAGAATCTTCTTGATGATGAATCGGTCGGTCATTTCTCGCTTCCTAAGCCTGCCATCTCATTGGTGATGAGAGCAAGCCTAGAATACATTTCAGCGACTTCTTCACCTTCCTTCATCTTGAACTTGTCAAGTCGACCTTGAAGAACATCTAGCTTTGATTCCTTCACGGACTCGGTACCTTCGTGCATTTCACCAAAGTATCCCAAATCTCTTTGCATTCTCAAGACGGCTGATCTTGTTGAACTCCTCGACACAAAGCATTGAAGAGAATGTCACAAGCTTGAGCATTGTTCTCAGAACATCCGCAACTCATCCGCAGAGCTTCGCGATCCGAACTTTTCCTTCTTCAAGAACTCACCTTGCAAGCCAACACAAATAATGCCCCATGCGCGTGGTTATGTCCAAGAATATGCATTTTCATTTTATGCTTCCAACTAGCAAAGTTTGAACCATCAAAGTAAGGACCTCTACTTAAAATTACCTCACTAGACGCCATACTCTCCTAGGTTGTGAAACCAAGCTTATGGAGTCCAATGCAATGGAAACCAATCCAATGGAGACCAAAGCTCGATACCACTTGTAGGATCGGAAGTATGTCTAGAGGGGGTGATTAGACTACTTGACAACTTAAAATTTAGCCTTTTGATTGGAGTAGTTTCTTAGCAAGTTCACAATGATAACCAAGTCAAGTATCACCCTACACATGCAATTCTAGAGTTGTGGCAGCGGAAAGTAAATTGCATGTATAGTAAATGAGAGATGGAGAAGAGCAAACGCAATGGAGACACGGAGATTTTTTCTCGTGGTTCCGATAGGTGGTGCTATCGTCAATCCACGCTGATGGAGACTTCAACCCACGGAGGGTAACGGCCATGAGTCCACGGAGGGCTCCACCCACGAAGGGTCCACGAAGAAGCAACCTTGTCTATGCCATCATGGCTTACGCCCACGGAGGACTAGCCTTACTCGGGGTAGATCTTCACGAAGTAGGCGATCTCCTTGCCTTACAAACTCCTTGGTTCAACTCCACATCATGTCGGAGGCTCCCAAGCGACACCTAACTAATCTAGGAGGCACCACCTCCAAAAGGTAATAGATGGGGTTGGTGATGATGAACTCCTTGCTCTTGTGCTTCAAATGATAATCTCCCCAACACTCAACTCTCCTCACCGATTTGGCTGTGGTGGAGGAAGGGATTGAGTGGAAAGCAACTTGGAAAGACTAGAAATCAAGTTTCATATGGTGGGAGTGGAGCAACTTGATCTCAACACAAGGGTAGGTAGTTTTCTTCTCGTAAATGTAAGGTGGGAGTGATAGTTCTTTCTCGATGGCTCTCTCCACGAATGAAGAGGAGGTGGAGGGTATTTATAGCCTCCACACAAAATCCAACTGCTACACACATTTGAGCAATCTCGGTCGACCGAAGTTGACAACTCGGTCAGCCGAAAGTTCAAATCTTGTGAACGTTGGGATTTTCGGTGGGACCGAAAATACAATCTCGGCTAGACCGATTCTTCCAAAGTCTAGGGTTTGCCAATCTCGGTGGGACCGACTTTCTCATCTCGGTGACACCGATTTGAGTACGTATGTTACTGTAAACTTGGCAACACCAATTTCGAATGACCGAGTTTGGAATCGGAAAATCCGAGATTCTAGGGTTTTGGCTATATGGTGAGGTGGTTCATCTCGGTGTGATGAGTTTGGAATCGGTGGGACCGAGATTACTTATGAGTTTATGTTGGAATGAAAGATTGCTGATTGTTTGAGAGATAAATCACTAAGCACTTTAGAGCAACCAGATCATCATCATAACCTCATCCCTTTTAATAGTATTGGCTTTCCTATGGACTCAATGTGATCTTGGATCACTAAACCAAAAATGGAGTCTTGAGCTTTTGCCAATGTTTTCCTTAGCATTTTGAGGGGTCCACATCATCAGTCATTGCCATACCCATATCACTGAACTTTCTGAAATATTCTCAAGAAATGATTAGTTCAATGATGTATATGTTGTTATTAATTACCAAAACCACCTGGGGATTAGTTGCACTTTCAGAAGCGATAGCCAGAGGGGGTAAACGAGCACGAGGAGAGAGGGGTTCGGCGTAGTGGCTCACTGCGGTTGTAGAGGGCGTCGAAGTGGGCTCGGGGAAGCACGGACGGCGACGCAACGGCGATGGCGATCCGGCAGCCGTGCGCGGAGAAGACGGTCGATGGCGTCGCTACGATTCGTCTGAGCTCGTGTGCTTCGACTTGGAGGAGCATCGGGTCGTCTCTGAGTTCGTGGGCATGGAGGAGGGGAGAGGAAGGTCCGGTGGCCACGGTGAACGACGATGGTGGCGACGGCCGCGTTCGGGTCTGCTCGGGAGAGGGCTAGAGGGCGAGGGAGAGAGCAGAGAGTGAGGGGAAAGCGAGAGGGGGGCCTCGGGTGTCTCCAGACGCGGATCGAGGCGAAGGCGAGCCGCCGCCAAAGACGAAGCGTGAGGTGGCAGGCGTTGACGCTGCGGCGTCCCAAGACGCAGCTGCTTCGGGGCGAGGGGGAGGAAGATGACTGGCAGCTGGGCACAAGAACGGGTCAGCAGCAGAGCTGGGCCACCGGATGGGCTGCCAGTGACTGCAGATGAGCAGCCACAGTGTGGGTGCAGTAAGTCCCGCTGCTGCTTTTATATTTCTGTTCTGTTTTTCTATTATTCTATAGTCTCAGGACTTTATTAAAAATACTTAGACTCTTTCAAAATCATAAAAACTACTCATGATCACTGTTGGGAATATAACCTACAGTAAACATTTTAGTTTATGATTATTTGAGCATTTAAAATATTTAATAGCATTTAAATGCCCAAATGCAAAGTACATATGATTTAATTCAGTGACCAAATATGTCATGGAAAAATGTGCAACACCTCTGGTTATGGTTTTAAGCATTTTCCAGATATGATGAACATTTTTGGAAGCCATTTGGGATCACTGAAAATATTTTTAGGTTGAACCTTTTTGAATTCCATTTGGTGCTAGGGTTTAGTCAATCCCCATTTCAGGTTTAAATGAAATTTAAACATGACGCAACACTCTAATGCATGCACTAGGCATTGTCAGAACTAGGGATGTGACAATATGCATGATCGTGTACTATATGTAGTAGCGTCGAATAGATATACGGAAACTTGTTGTTCGACCAAGCACGGAGAAAGAGAGGTCCCTTCTGTCTATACATGTTCACGACAATGTTGTGTAATGGTTCCTTCATTGCTATATGTACTAGCTAGAGTCGAGTTAAATGGAAAACATAAAATAAAAATGAAACCCTAAATGTAAAAGAATTGAAGGGTAAACACAAAAAGAAAAGGGGGAAACACAATATGAAAACCCTAAACCCTCCAAAACCCAGAACCCCTCCTACCAAAAATACAAAAAACCCAGCGCTTGGCAGGGGCTGACGCGTGGCTGCCTATTAGTCCTGGTTGGTGTTACCAACCGAGAATAAAGGTCCTCCTCCCTGGGCACCCCATAGCGGGCACGTGGAGTGCCTTTAGTCTCGGTTTGTAACACAACTGGGACTAAAAGTGGTGGGCTTTAGTCCCGATTGATTAGTCCCGGTTGGAGAACTGGGACTAGAGGCCCTCTGGAACCGAGACTGATGGTCCTTGAGGGAGTCCTGGACTAGGGGGTGTCCGGATAGCCGAACTATCACCGTCGGCCGGACTCCAAGACTATGAAGATACAAGATTGAAGACTCCGTCCCGTGTCCGGATGGGACTTTCCTTGGCGTGGAAGACAAGCTTGGCGATACGGATATGTAGATCTCCTACCATTGTAACCGACTCTGTGTAACCCTAGCCCTCTCCGGTGTCTATATAAACCGGAGGTCTTTAGTCCGTAGGACGAACAACAATCATACCATAGGCTAGCTTCTAGGGTTTAGCCTCCTTGATCTCGTGGTAGATCTACTCTTGTACTACCCATATCATCAATATTAATCAAGCAGGAGTAGGGTTTTACCTCCACCGAGAGGTCCCGAACCTGGGTAAAAACATCGTGCCCCTTGTCTCCTGTTACCATCCGCCTAGACGCACAGTTCGGGAGCCCCTACCCAAGATCCGCAGGTTTTGACACCGATATTGGTGCTTTCATTGAGAGTTCCTCTGTGTCGTCACCTATAGGCCCGATGGCTCCTTCGATCATCAACAACAACACGGTCCAGGGTGAGACTTTTCTCCCCGGACAGATCTTCGTATTCGGCGGCTTTGCACTGCGGGCCAATTCACTTGGCCATCTGGAGCAGATCAAAAGCTGCGCCCCTGGCCATCAGGTCGGATTTGGAAGTTTGAACTATACGGCGGACATCCGCGGAGACTTGATCTTCGACGGATTCGAGCCACAGCCGAGCGCGCCGTACTATCACGATGGGCATGATTTAGCTCTGCTGTCGGACAGTGCCCTGGAGGCCGCACAAGAGTCCGCTCTAACCTTTAGCTCGGAGCCGACTGCGCCGAACGAGGATGGGTGGCTGGACACCGCCGTGGGGGCCGCTACCTCTACGGCAATAGAGCCGAATACCGACCCTGTCCCTTGTGAAGCTCGCGACTCCAAGGTGCCGGACTCCCCTCCGGATCCCGAACCTTCCGTGCCCCTGCCAATCGAATCCGATTGGGCGCCGACCATGGAGTTCACTGCCGCAGACATCTTTCAGCACTCGCCTTTTGGCGACATCCTGAATTCACTAAAGTCTCTCTCTTTATTAGGAGAGCCCTGGCCGGACTATGGTCAGGTAGGTTGGGATGCGGACAATGAAGAAATTCAACGCCCACCCACCACCCACTTTCTAGCCACTGTCGATGACTTAACCGATATGCTAGACTTCGACTCCGAAGACATCGACGGTATGGACGATGATGGTGGAAACGACCAAGAACCAGCGCCCACAGGGCACTGGAAAGCCACCTCAACTCACGACGTATATATGGTGGATACCCCTAAAGGAAGCGATAACGAGGAACAACGGGATGCCGCGAAGGATAATCCCCTCGAAAAGCAGTCCGGACGATCTCACGCCGGACACATCGTTGGAGCAGCGGAACCTCCACAAAAGGCTTATTGCCACCACACGCAGTCTGAAGAAGCAGAAGCGGAAGCTCAAAACAGCGGAAGACGCACTCAGAATGACATGGAGCACGGTACTCAACACCGTAGACACATATGGCGATAGTCACCAAACAAAGAGCTACCCGAAGCGCAAACTACTGCCCGAATTTGACGAGGAGGCCGTAGAACCCCCACGATCAAAGAACAAAGAGGCTGCCCGGTCGGATAGACGACCACACGACAAACAAAGAGCGGCAAGCGGCACCGCACACAAGTCGATACGTGATCCGCATAAGGATCCGCGCCAAAAGGATGGCCCAGTCAGGTCTATCTATGGGCCATGAAAGCAAGCTCTAGAAAGCAATACAACATGTCGAGTACTCGAACATCACGGCACACCCAAATACAGGGGCGCCGCACACCCCCTATGTTTCACTGATGAGGTGGTGGATCATGAATTTCCAGCGGGATTTAAGCCCGTAAACGTAGAGGCATACGACGGGACAACAGACCCTGGAGTCTGGATTGAGGATTACATCCTGCACATACACATGGCTAGAGGAGATGACCTTCATGCCATAAAATACTTACCCCTCAAGCTCAAAGGGCCAGCCCGGCATTGGCTCAAAAGCCTCCCAGAAAATACCATTGGAAGTTGGGAAGAGCTCGAGGATGCGTTTCGGGCAAATTTTCAGGGGACTTATGTCTGCCCTCGAGATGCAGATGATTTAAGTCACATAACTCAACAGCCCGGAGAGTTAGCCCGCAAATTCTGGAACAGGTTCCTCACCAAAAAGAACCAAATAGTCGACTGTCCGGACGCCGAAGCCTTAGCAGCCTTCAAACATAACGTCCGAGACGAATGGCTCGCCAGACACCTCGGCCAGGAAAAGCCAAGAACAATGGCCGCACTAACAAGCCTCATGACCCGCTTTTGCGCGAGAGAGGATAGCTGGCTGGCAAGATGCAGCTCCAGCGACCCAAGTACATCCGAGGTCAGGGATGGAAATGGGAAACCACGACGCGGCAAGGACCAGCGCCGTACTAAGGGAAATGGCCCAAAGAGCACGACAGTCAACGCCGGATTCAAAAGCTCTCGGTAGAACAACAAAAAACTGCCTCTCAAGGACAATAGCGACGAGTTATCCAACCTAAACAAAATCTTGGACAAGATATGCCAAATCCACAGTACCTCCGGGAAGCCTGCAAACCACACCCCCAGAGATTGTTGGGTCTTCAAATAGTCCGGCCGACTTAATGCCGAACACAAGGGGCTCGACACACCAAGCGAGGACGATGACGAACCCCACAAGCAGAGCACCGGAAAACAAAAGAGTTTCCCACAAGAGGTCAAAACAGTAAACTCACTTCAAGTGACAACAGGAAAAAATAGAGCGGCGCCATCTAAAATACGCTACCGCACGGTCCACCCCAATGAGTCCTTTCGATGTCAAAACCAATCACTTTCGACCATCAGATTACTCCGAAGTATCCGGACGCAGGATGGACTGCTCGATATTAAATCCTATAATCGACGGACTACAACATACACAAGTCCTAATGGACGGCGGCAGTGATCTAAACCTGCTATATCATGATACAATCCGCAGAATGGGGATAGACCCAACCAAAATACGCCATAGCAACACTTCCTTTAAAGGAGTGATGCCAGGCCCATACGCCCATTGTACGGGCTCTCTACCACTAGAAGTTGTGTTCGGCTCATTCGACAACTTCCGTCATGAAAAATTAGTCTTCCACATCGCCCCATTTAAAAGTAGCTATCAAGCACTATTGGGATGCGAAGCTCTCACCGCTTTAACGCAATACCGCATTATGCATCTCTTACACTTAAAATGCCCGTCCACGCGGCATCATCTCATTAAAGGAAACTTCGAGTGTTCCTTGAATACGGAAGAAAGTGAGACTGCCTTGACAGCCACACACTAATCCGCTTTGCTGATCAAAGCACCTAAGTAGATCATTCAGATCCCGGACACGGTTAAGCGAGTCCCGCATAAATAAACAAGGGCTTATTAGCGCGTCCCCTTACAGGGGCTGCACGCGATGCAATAAGAGACAATAAAGCTCAATTTTATTCATTTTTGAATTATACTCTGTTTATACATTTTTCGCATGATCCTTTTTTCCAACTAAGTTCTTCTCTTTTCGAGAAGAACACCGTCATTTACCCGGCCCGTGATACGGCACAATGGAGACACAGCGCAGACGCAGAGGGACCCGTTGCAAGGATTTTTTTCAGATTAAGACCCAGCGTAAACCTTTCTTACTGTCTCTTGTTGATACACATCCCCCTGTTTCTCATTATAACCGAGGAGGAGGCTGTCATTTTGGCATCGGCCGCGCCAGAAATTTTCGCGCGTACCTTGACATTAGGGGCTTAGGGCATTGTTCTGCCCGTTTACCTTAGGGACTGTTCGGCGTCTCGAGTTAGGCCTTATATGCATCAGCTCCGAATCATGTCTTTGGTCAAATGTTGGGTTTGCCCGGCTCCTGTGTTTTGCTGCCTTACGTTCCGCTCTATCGGCTAACGCGGCACTAGGAGAATTACTGCGATTGTGCCCCGGTTCGTCCAGGTGAGCACCTCAGTAGAGAAAGCCGAAAACTGACTGTCATGATATAGCGAGAGACTGGTCAACCACTCGATCGACCATCGGAATGCTTAGAATTCCTCCGCTTTAACGAAGGACCGTTTCCCGGTCAGGCACTGTGGGGACCCCGACTCATAAGTCGTGATCACCGAATGCACGTGTACAGTGATCCCAGAGATCAATGCTCACTGACCACACAGAAGCTGAATAACAAGAGTCTTACATCCATACATACCGTTTTACACAAATAGGACCATTATGGTCAAGTCTTGAGTATATCATCGCAACGGAAATCTTCAATAACAACTTGCACCCATGCCATCTGCCTTAACCCTACAGGCATTCTGACTGGGAAAGCGTCCTAGTTCGCATGTTCGTCGCCGAAGTATTCTTCATCACATCTTGTTCTTTCATGCCTGTCCAATAAAATAACCAGTGGCAAGCCAATGAGTACTTTGAATGTACTCGCAAGCAACCCATGTTTTGGTCCAAGATGTAACAATACATGATATGGTAAATTTTTGCAGAAAGCTAGTTTTGAGTGCAATGACATGTTCAACAACTTGCAAGACATGCATCAGAAGAATTCAAGTAACCATGAGGACAGGTTACAGATATCAACATAAATAGAGTGGGCACCAACCCAACTCAATCATGTCAAGTCCCTTGACTTGACCCAAGTAGTTATCCAAACACACACACTGATTTGTAAACATGTGGACGTAGCCCAAGAGCGGTTACCCAACTGTCCTTGACCGTGGACACGGCTATTCGAATAGTTTTACACTCTGCAGAGGTTGCACACTGTACCCACAAGATCCGGGGAACTTCCGTGTCATCCATGACCCGCGATACCTCAAGTAACCGGGGTAAGCACCCGATCACTACCTTTCCCTAGACGACAATAACATGGAGTCCACTCGATTGGTAGTAACCCCCGTGCCTAACATTTCACATCATAAAGTTGTGGAGCCTCGCTCCCATATTCATCACATACCACAAGCACGGGGTACCAACGGTGTGTCCGGTGCCCTGTGAAAACAGTCATGGCCGCCCTACCTGGCACGACCCCGTCCCGAGAGAGAGCACCAACTCTCCCCCGTCACTAGTAATGCGGGATCCAAGCTAGTATCGGCCTAGGTAATCAATAATGCCCTTTCCCATATAAGGGTAGAGTGGTTGCGCATGTAAGGTTGGAATAACGGTCGCAACTTAAACCAACCCGTTTTGAAAACAACACACACCTGCCTCGATACACCACTTCGTCATCAAGTGGCTACCCAACTCATCATCTCCCCCGGGCATAAGTGGCACCCGATGGGGTTTTCGAAAAGTCTTTTGAAATTACTTTGTCTCCTTCACCATGCATATACCCATCCCTTTTTGCGTAGCATCTACTTTAGCATCCTATCTGCTCCCACCGGCATAACCCTCATAGGAAGGTAGGGTCATGCACAATGCAAGTATCAACGAGGAAGTACGGTGGCAAACCACCCCATGTGGTCATCACAGTATCATGTCTTTGATGCAAGCAATAAGAGTGCTATATGACATGTATAAAAAGGGTTTCATAGACATGGTCAAAGGGCTGCTTGCCTGTTTTAACAAAGTCTTCGAGGTCTTCAAATAGCACTGGTCCAACTCCGAGCATTTCGTCTACTTCGTCAACTATCGTTGAAAGCAACCATAATAAGCAACACAACAAGGCAGGAAATAAAAGTGCTCTAAAAATATGAGTTGGACTTTTCTGGGATACCTCTGGTCATATGAGGGATGACCAAAGTGGTTTCATTAGGATTTGATCAATGGACATCTCTAAACATTTCAATATGATGGAATCAAGGGATTAATGGGTTTGCAAGAAGTGTACAGAAATATATTTTTGAAAAATGAGCAAAGGCACCCATTTAAAAAAGGATGATTTTTGAAGCATCTAGGAATTGGTTTCACTGGATTTGGAGTTGAGATGATTTTCCTATGAATTTGCAAAGTTGGCTAACATGAAGAAATGGCTTATTATTTTGTGGGCATGTAGAAAGTATCAAAAATGTTCATAAACTAGGTTATGAATTTAGAAGCATCTAGGGATTTGAATCATGGCATTTGGATCAATCTTGAGCTCTCTGTGATTTTCTAAAGTTCATCACAGAAATAGGAAAAGTAGGATTTGATAAATATTTGTGAAGGAAAGGTTTCTGAAAAAATGTGCATGTTGCATCACCAGGTAGATCATGATTTATAGAGTCACTAGAAATTTGAATCATCAAATTTGGAGCTCTGTTGATTTATTTATGGATTTTAGAAACTCACTGGAAAAATAATAAAAAGACATATAGGGCGTTACCCTTATCCTGCGCACCGGCGAGAGATAGCCGTGGGCCGGCCCAGCTGCTCGGCCGCGTGGGCGATAGGGGCAACGTCGAAGGCACCCAGCCGGAGTACGCCTTCGCTGCGGGGACGCGGGAGAAACCGAATGCGCCTCCACTTGCCAGCGTGGCCCCGTGGCTGGGCCACTGACGAGCGGGGCCTGCCTGTCAGGTTTGTCCTCCACCTCCAGCTGCCGCGACAGAGAGAGGAGGCGCTCGGCGCCGGTTGCAGTGCTGGGCATCTCCGGCGATGTTCTGCCCACCGGCGTGCTCAGGAGGTGATGCCGCGCCCATCCATGAGTGGCACGACCTCCGAGGAGCTTAGGGTCGAGCACGGCGTTGGCCGCGGCGGAGGAGGTCGGCGGCGGCGGCGGTTACGGCGCTACGGCCACGGGGAGGAGACGGAGAAGCACGGGAGGGGCTCGCTGTGATGGTGGTGATGCTCTAGTGCGGTCTAGAGGGAAGGAGGAGGAGAGGTGGGCGCGAATTTAGGAGGAGTCCGGTGGCTCGGCTCCGGCCATGGGGAGCGACGGAGGGCTCGACGAGAGGGTTGGCTGGGCTGGGTGACGTCTGGGGAGGAGAGAGAGCGAAAGGGCTCCAGAGAGAGGCCTCGGGCGGCCTTATATAGCAAAGCCATGGCTCACCGTGGACGAGGCCTACGGGCATCCACGGAAATGGTCGTGATGGCCATGGGAGGAGGCTTGGGGCTGTCTGCAGCGCTTGTGGGCGTCGCGTAGGGTGCCAGGAAGAGAGAGAGGGAGCGGGGGCGAGGCTCTGCTGCTCGCGCGTGCGAGGCCGGGCATTGGCCGAGCCGGGCGGCGTCGGGCACGAGCAGCAGGGGGTGAGAGAGAGAGAGAGGGAGAGAGAGGGGCCTGCACGGCTGTCGTGTTGCGGACGTCGAGGACCTCGACTGGCGCGAGGGGAAGGCTCGAGGTGGACTGGAGCGCCGTGTCAACGGTCGGGAGCACGGTAGCGTGCTCCAGAGCACGTCTTTGGCCGGCATGCGCGGCTTTTCCGCGCGCACTCGTGCGTCCACTTGTGTCTAGTGGCTGCAGGGGGGAGTAAACAATGTGGATATGCCATTGGATGCCCTGGGGATCCACTAGAGTGAGGAGGGAGGTTGAGAGAGAGAGAAATGGTGCTGACCAGAGAGGGAAAAAGAGATTTTCACCCCCATCATCATGGCTCCTTGGGCAGGGAAAGATGCAGGGGTTAGAGGAGGACCAGATGGTGCTGTGGGAGAAAGATTAGCTCATGGAGATTAGTGGAAATGGACAGAACATGCATTTTGAATTTCTGCCAGAAGGTGTTTGATGGTGTGTTGGGCAAGCAAATGGATTCCAAATGATATGAAGATGAACAGGATCAAGTGTCATATAGAAATGGGGTTGATCACCAAGTTGGAGCTCATTTGGAGGAAGTTGACAACGCAACTTTGGTAAACCCTAGAAATTAGCAGAAATGAACTTGTGCAGATCCAGTTGAGTAAATCACTTCTCCTTGATGCACCACTTTGTGTGGTGGCCTCATTTGGTCATGTGATCATGCTCACAAAAGTTGGGGTCAAGGAGAGAAAGTTGGTAATACAAAGTTGTTCAAATTTGGTTCTGGACAGGA
This sequence comes from Aegilops speltoides, assembly GCA_021437245.1. NCBI lineage: Eukaryota > Viridiplantae > Streptophyta > Magnoliopsida > Poales > Poaceae > Aegilops > Aegilops speltoides. The sequence goes on from CM038144.1 coordinate 483,573,624, forward strand.
AGGGTTTTGGGGCACTTTGATCAAGTTAACTTGTTCTCCAACTTGTGCCATTTGGTCTAGATGAATTATTAGACCATTTGAGAATGTTCACAAGGTTTGAGGACATTTGGACATGTTTGGCAATGTAAAGTTGCTCAAACTTCAAAATGGACAGAAATGGTTTTGAGGGGATTTCATGGAGTTATACTATTCTCCATGACATGATACTTGTCAAGATCATCAAACATGTCATATGTGACATGCTAGAATTTTCTTGGAATTTTTAGATAATATTTCCTTTGTAAGGATTTTTGAGGGATTTGACCAATATTTTGAACATGACCATGTGTTGAAACTCTTATATATGGACACTATATGTCCACTGAGTTTCCCTGATTTTTGTCAAATATTTTTAAAACAATAAAATAATGTTTCCCTATTAAAGACCATTTCTGGCCTTAAGAAAAAGCTTTTAAATAAAATGGGAAAATAATTTTTAAATTTATATTTTTGTGGTTTATGGGTATCCTATATCTAATAGGAGTCAAATATATTTTTGGAAAGATTTTTACTGCCCTTAATTAAGTACTTGCAGTGCAAACCTCAACTCAGGGTTTTTTGAAAAACTAATTTTTGAATATACTATTTGGCCAAATTATTTTTGTAAGAAATTATTTTTATGTCCTATACACATGGTATGATCATTGGTCAAGGTTTTTGGATCAAGGGGAAGGAGTATAAGGGTTGGAGAATTTATTTGATTTTTAGAGCACTTGCAAACAGCACACAAACATTCAATCAAAGCAAATATAAAACACTCAAAAGTTTTTGTCAAACCACATTTTAGCATGATTTATTGACTTAAGTGTTGTGGCATGAAAATCAGGGTGTGACAGGCACATACACGCCCCGAATTCGGAGAGCGCGGTGCCCCTAGGGGCTATATAGTAGCCCCACCATTGAACTCCTATGGCTAAGTGAAAGTGATAAAGCATTATAGTCCGGTTGCCTAGTTTGCTACGCTATCACCTCCTTGACAGGACCAAGACGTTGGATTAAGTGTGAAAATGCGCTTTTTTTTTCAAACACCCCCGCACTATGTGCGTGGGTGCTGAAGCCGAAGACAGCCATCTTTCAGGTTATACACACATATACATTAACGGCCGCACAAGAGGTATTTCAACACTTGAACGCACAAGTACAAAAAGCCATTATATTATATTGGAAACATGGTTTCACAAATTATACATGTCATTTGAACATAACATTTTTTGAGGACTGCGTCTCTATTAAACGAGCGCCCTGCAGGACTTCCTCAAAATAGTGCTCGGCAGTACTAAACTTCGCTCAATCTCGGGCCAACGTCGGTGCCCTTCATCTCTGCAGCAGATGTTTTGACATGGGCAAGAGACATCCGTGCACCCTCTATGCATGCCGACCGTTTCATCGCCTCGATATGCGGCACCACATCAAGGAACTGCTGCACCAAGCCAAAATAACTCTTCGGCTCGGGCCTTTTCGGCCACAAATGAGTCACGACATCCTTCATGGCAAGACCGGACAACCTGTTCAGCTCAGCCCATTCGGCCAACCGATCGGTCAATGGAAGTGGACGCTCTGGACTATGGAACTACGACCAAAAAGCTCTTCCATTCCGTGATCCTTTTGGCCTCGGAAGTGTGCGACCGCGTCTGTGGCACTTTCGCCTCCAAATCAGATGAGCATCCTCCGCACCCCACAGTAGGCCCAACTGAGCATACCGGATCCGTGAACTTCCTCCACAGCGAAGGGCTTTCCGGCCGCGATATCCCGGCTTGACATAGCTCCTCCTTTATAGCTCACATCACGGAGGGCATCCTTGGCCGGCGATGGCCTTCTTGAGTCCTCTTGCTCCGCTCGGCGTTCTTTTTCAAGAAACTCGCAGCGGTCGGTAGCATTCTTCAGCTTCACGGCCATCTTGGCCATCTCCCCCCTGCTTCGGCAGTGAGCAGCCTGTTCGGACTTTACCTCTTCGGCCGCCTTCAAGGCAGCCGCATTACTTTTTCTGGCTTGCTCCTTGGCTCAGGCGAGCTCCGCCCGAAGGTCCTCCATAGCAGCGGCACCATCTGCATTAAGCATACATATTGTAAGGCATGGGCATCAAGCTCCCTTACCAGGTGTCCGCGGAGAGGCCGCTTACCTTGTGACTCGTCAAGTCGCTTATTGACCAGCGTGATGTCCACATCCGCAACGTCAAGTTACCGCTTCAGTTTGGCAAATCCATCAGTCCGGCTGGCCACTGAACGCTCCACCACCTATATAGGAAAGGTGACATGTTACAACTGAGATTATGATCCTCGGCACGCCGTCACCTTTGACAACATACCGAGTCTCAGTGGCTACTACCTATACAGGGCGCATTCTATATGCAAAACTGTCAGGAGGTATATCATTTTCACGTACCTCAAACCCCGTCAGTAAACTTCTAACGTCTTCATGCAATCCGCTCTCAGCGGACGAAATCCTTTCAATCACCGTACCCATTAACGCACGGTGATCTTCGGAGATAGACGCTCGCCCGAGCAGATCCTTCAGTTCCTCCGAACGTACACCAGTTGGTGCCGAACCGTCCGGCCCCGCCGGACTCGGGGAAACCCTCCGCGACGACACCTCAGGGTCGTCCGCCCCGCCTGACGGTGCGGCAGCGGAGGCGTTTCCCTCTCCATCATCTCCGGACAAAGATCCCCCAAAGATGAGCTCTGCTGAGAAGGGCTGAGATCCGATCTACAAGGTAAAAACTTCGTTTATCTTCAGAAATAAAAATAGGGATGTCCCTTATTACAAAACTCCCCTTTCTACTTACGGCTCGCTAGAGGGCTGATTTCCTTGGGAAAATAGTGCGGCCGGGGCTCCTCCCGTGCAGGACCCTCTGGTGAAGATTTCTTCCCCCGCTTTGAGGCCTTGGCCTCCGGATCTTCAGAAGCGGTCCTCTTCTCCCCTGGAGGGAGGGATTCCCGATCCCCCCTTTCTTGAGAACCTCCTTAGCGGAGGCAGTAGATTTCCTGTTCCCCCCTTCGCCCTCTTCTAAAGGCGCAGCCTCTAGCATCTTGGTTAACACAGGATCCGGCGTGGTCTCAGGGAGGGGGCCGGACACCTTATTAGCTTTGCTTTTGCTATCCATTCTTGTTCGAGGGACAGCTCTTTAAAGGGCAAGTTTATGATAAATTTACGGATAGCGTGTCTGGGCACAGGACTACTTACTTGAGTATCCGGGCGATTGCAGCTCAGACCTGCGTCCTCGGTCAAGTCCGGACAGATCTCTTGTGATTCGAAGAACAGCTTATACATCTCCACGGGCGTCGCACCCATGAAGTATTGGAGAGCTCGCGGTCCCTCCAGATTGAATTCCCACAGGCGGAGAGGGCGACGTTTGCAGGGCAGAAGGCGCCGAATCAGCATGACCTGCGCCACTACAACCAGATTGATTTCCCTCTCTTGGAGGTCTCGAATACGGCCCTGCAGCAGTGGTACGTCCTTGGACGGCCCCCGGTCAAGCCCTTTGTTGACCCATGACGCCAGCCGTTGTGGAGGGCCCGAGCGAAAAGCAGGCGGCATCACCCATCTGGTTCCCCTGGGAGTGGTGATGTAGAACCACTCTTGTTGCCACAAACCAAGCTCCTCTTGAAAAGAGCCCTCGGGCCAGGGAGCTTCAGCACTCTTGCTTATAATAGCCCCTCCAAGACTCTCTGCTGCCCTCGATCATCTTTGGCTCCACATTGAAGGTCTTGAGCCACAATCCGAAGTGAGGGGTAGTGCGGAGGAAGGCTTCACATACAACAATGAACGATGAGATGTGGAGGATGGACTCCGGATCCAAGTCGTGGAATTCCAGCCCATAATAAAACATGAGCCCCCCCTCACAAAGGGGTCCATCGGGAAGCCTAAACCCCGACGGAAGTGAGACACGAACACCACGCTCTCACCAGGCTCGGGAGTAGGAATGACCTGCCCTTGGGCAGGCAGCCTATTTGAAATCTCGCTGGTTAGGTACCTGGCGTCTCTCAGCTTTAGCACGTCTTCTTCTGTGATGGAAGAAGGCATCCACCAGCCTTGCAGGTCGGAGCCGGACATTGTCGAAGGTCCTGAAGCGCCTGAATCTGGAGCTTTGGGTGTTGGAACTCAAGGCGAGGGGCGGATTCGATTGAGATTGAAAGAAAGGAGCAGGCCTTGGTCTCATTATAAAGAAGTTGAATACCAAGAGCCCTCCCCATGGTCGTTTAGGACTCACACTCGATAGAGGGGGCATGCCAACGGGCGCGGTTGGGTTACCCACGCCCGTATTAATGAGAATCCTGGAATAAGGGGGCAGGATCTCTGCTTCGACAAGACGTGCCAAGGAAACCGCTTCGCTAAACGCGCTGAGGTGAAGCAATAAAAACAATTCGAATAAAGGCTTGGCCGTGGTGTGACGTCATGCCACGAAAATATGTCAGCAGATTGAACTTGTGTAAGTATTATTCTCTCTACGGTGGTATGTGGAACTTATTTTGCAGAGCGGACACTATCTGGTGTTCACAATCTTCTATGAATTATTCGGAGGAGGAACCCGCCTTGCAATGCCGAAGACAATATCTTGCACGGACTCTTCGTCATTGAAGCCTGGTTCGAGGGCTCTTGAGGAGTCTGGACTAGGGGGTGTCCGGATAGCCAAACTATCACCGTCGGCCGGACTCCAAGACTATGAAGATACAAGATTGAAGACTCCGTCCCGTGTCCGGATGGGACTTTCCTTGGCGTGGAAGGCAACTTGGCGATACGGATATGTAGATCTCCTACCATTGTAACCGACTCTGTGTAACCCTAGCCCTCTCCGGTGTCTATATAAACCGTAGGGCTTTAGTCCGTAGGACGAACAACAATCATACCATAGGCTAGCTTCTAGGGTTTAGCCTCCTTGATTTCGTGGTAGATCTACTCTTGTACTACCCATATCATCAATATTAATCAAGCAGGAGTAGGGTTTTACCTCCACCGAGAGGGCCCGGACCTGGGTAAAAACATCGTGTCCCTTGTCTCCTGTTACCATCCGCCTAGACGCACAGGTCGGGACCCCCTACCCGAGATCCGCTGGTTTTGACACCGACAGTCCTTTTCCTACTAGTGTGTTGATGTTTGTACAGTACGCAACAACAAGCATTTTATCGTAATTAATCATCATCACTTTTGCTTCAGCACATAATTTCCTGGGGTTTTTCAATTGGACTAGTACATCCCGTGCCATGCAAGACTGTATGTCTTCCAGAAGCTCGGTTTCCAATACTTTGAGAATATGGAGACGAGGAGGGCTCACCTAAGGACCAAACATGGTTATGCGTTTCGGGTTAAGCTGTACAATGCGCTTAATAACTCCCATTTAGGTTGCTCTAATTGGGAAGCTCTCTGTAAGGCATATGATTTTGAGGAGACTATGCAAATAATATTTGATATTCGTCCCGAAGATGATGATATTGAAAATAATATCGACATCTGGGTGGATGCAGATATGCCTCTAGTTTTGCCTAAATGTGAGTTTGTCAAACTAATTTGTAAAGTTAAGTAATTTATATTGTTTGTTTAAAAATATTAGGTGTTCATCGCTACTAAACTTGTTTATTTATAATTGTTAGCTTATTTCTTATCTTCAAGAAATACTCGAGAGGATGTAGACATGACATACTACAGCTATGGCTCCGAGCTTAATTGTGAGGAGAAAGGTTATCTTTTCTAATTTATAGATGATGTTGAGGCCTTTAAGACCAATCACTTTATCAAGCCAAATTTTAGTGGATATGTGCCACTAGTCCATGAGTTGCAGGATGGTAACTTCATTGCCAAAACCTTGGTATGATTTTGTTAATGATGGTAGATTCATTGCATCCATTCCTCTTAGGTAAACAACATTTGCTAACTATATATGTTACTATTGTGTTGTTCAAGAGAAGCTCCCGAAGGAGGTTGTGCCTGACATGATGCTTACCGAAGGTCATATGTATATGGTTAGTGTCAAAACCGGCGGATCTCGGGTAGGGGGTCCCGAACTGTGCGTCTAGGCGGATGGTAACAGGAGACGAGGGACACAATGTTTTTACCCAGGTTCAGGCCCTCTCGATGGAGGTAATACCCTACGTCCTGCTTGATTAATATTGATGATATGGGTAGTACAAGAGTAGATCTACCACGAGATCAATGAGGCTAAACCCTAGAAGCTAGCCTATGGTATGATTGTTGAAATGTAATGTTGTGTCCTACGGACTACAGCCTTCCGGTTTATATAGACACCGGAGGGGCTAGGGTTACACAGTCGTCGGTTACAATGGTAGGAGATCTACATATCCGTATTGCCAAGCTTGCCTTCCACGCCAAGTAAAGTACCTTCCTGACACGAGCCGAGTCTTCAATCTTCTATCTTCGTGTGCAGGGAGTCCGCGGATATTGATAGTCCGGCTGTCCGGACACCCCTAGTCCAGACTCACTCAAGAGCCCTGAACCAGTCTTCAATGACGATAAGTCCGGCGTGCATAACGTTCGGCATTGCAAGGCGGGTTCCTCCTTGAATAATCCAGAGAAGATAATGAACACCAGGATAGTGTCCGGCTCTGCAAAATAATTTCCACATTCCAACGTAGAGAGAATAAAACATATACACCGATCCAATCTGCTGACGTATTATGCGGCATGACATCACACCGGCACCAAGCCCTTGTTTGGATTACTGTACCACTCCGGCATGTTTAGCGAAGCGGTTTCCTTGGCACGTCCTGCCAAAGCAGAGATCGTGTTCCCCTCTTTCCGGGATTCTCATCAATACATGCGTGGGTAACCCAACCGCGCCATTGATGGTGGCGCTTGGGGGATAAGCGAGTTTTACCAGGCCGGTGAGGGACGCATAGTTTTGTCCGCCTATATATAAGGGATAAGGATTTACCTTCTCACCTACGCCTTCTTCCTCCTTTGCTCATCCGTCCCTGCGAACCCAAGCTCCAACGCTCAAGCCCACGCATTCCGCCTCGACCCTTCTCCAAACATGTCCGGAGGGGGAGGCAAGTGGATGACCTCCACCGCCAAGGAGGAGGACATCACCAAGCTGCGCGACGCCGGATACCTTTCCGGAAACATTGCGCATCGGCTGCCCGACGCGGGGCAGCTCGTTCCTACCCCAGGACCTCACGAGAGGGTCGTTTTCCTTCCCCACTTCCTCCGCGGATTGGGCTTTCCGCTCCATCCATTCATCCGGGGGCTCATGTTTTACTACGGCCTAGATTTCCACGATCTGGCGCCGAACTTCGTCCTCAACATCTCGGCGTTTATCGTCGTGTGCGAGGCCTTTCTCTGCATCCGGCCCCACTTCGGCCTGTGGCTCAAGACCTTCAACATCAAGCCGAAGATCGTGAAGGGGGCGCAAGCGGAATGCGGAGGCGCTATGTTGGGAAAGCTGCCCAACGTCCCTTGGCTAGAAGGGACCTTCGTGGACTCCGTCAAGGGGTGGCAATCGGGGTGGTTCTATATCACCGAGCCGCGCGAGCCTACATGGGCGGCGGCCCCCGAATTTAGATCTGGAATCCCCACGCAGCTCACCTCCTGGAAAGAGAAGGGCTTGCAATGGGGTAACCAGGTGGAGGTGATGGGACTTCGAACCTGCATCAAAAAGCTGGTGAGCAATGGGCTCCGGCTCGTCGACGTAGTCTAGGTCATGCTCCTCCGGTGGATTCTCCCATGCCAAGAAAGGGCGTTTACTCTGTGGGAGTTTAATCCGGAACAGCACCAGACGCTGAGCGGGCTCTTCGATACAACATACGAAGGTGCCTGGAGGATGCTGTTCAAGAGCGCTGATGCGCCCGCATCCGCGACCGAAGACCGCGGATTCAGCTTGCGGTCTCCGACTGACGTGGTAAGTGATTCGACCCCATTACGGGACACTTGTAGTAATCTAGATTGACTCTAGCGAGGTTTTTAATCTGCCTCTTTCCTTTGACAGGAATGGATGGAGAAGGCCGAGCTGATTATCAGTCCGGCTCCCATGCCAGAAGAACCAGTGAACGCCCAATTAGCAAGGCTGCTGGTTCCGGCACCGTACGTGGTGCCGGAGAAGAAGGCCAAGAAGGTGGCCGCGGGGACTCGAAAGAGTTCCCGCAATCAAGCATCTAACGACGACGAGGATTCCTCCCCCGAAGACAAGGAGGAGGAGGAGGAGGAGTGCTCTCTCCCAGAGGAGGGGGAGAAGAAGAGGAAGGCCTCCCCAATCGGGGCGGCCGAAGGGTCCAAGAGGGGGAGAACCATCCCCCCGGACAGTTTCGCCATCATCAACGTTGGCGAGGAGGAGTGGCCTCCAAGGGCCCGGCGTCCGGCAAAATCGTAAGTTTCCGGATCATTCATATGCCGTATTATAGTATGTCACGCAGTGTCCTTCTAATGCCACACTGTTTCTTTAGTCCGGCCGGTGACGACTTTCCCGACTCGATGGGCGGGTCGTTGGCGCCGTCGGATGTAAATTCCATCCCGACTGCCTCTACCCCACGCGCCGAAGACGACGAGGTAGAATCCCATAGGGGGACGCGCCAGGAGGAGGCTCCGGAGGCGCCGTCAGGCAGCCTCCCGGACTTTGTGCCGGACTCGACTCCGGAACCCGTTACGGTTCCAGGGTCCGGCAAGCAGCCCCCTCGAAGGAGGGGTAGGACCGTGACGCCGGCGGCCTCCGTCCAACCGGGGGCACCGGACAACCTGCTGGAGGCGCTCACAGGCGCCTCCATTGAGGAAGAACACCGCACTCTTATGGGTGCGGTGATTGAGAAGGTCCAGCTCGCCAAGGGCTGGCTGACCGAAGCCTGCAACAGCCTTCTAACAGGCTTTGAGGTAAGAAGTTTAAAATTAAGTGATATAATACCGCATAGACAGTAGCCCCTGATGCTTAGTCCGGTGTTCGGAAAGAAAAGCCGGACTGAGGATCTTTAACAAGATATACACAGGGTTTCTAAAATATGTCAATATGGGTTTGCAGGCTGCGCTGTTGACCTCTGCCGCATTGACAGCGGAGGTCGAGGCGCTGAAGAAGGACTTTGAGCGGTCGGAGCAAGAGCTCGGCCATGCCAAGAGGCAGCTCAAGGAAAAAGAAGGTGAATAGCACCACTTTGAATATGTACCTTACAGAAAAGGGTTTTGGTTGCAAACAAGGTTAACAAGGATAAAATGTGCAATGCAGGGGCCACGAGCGAGGTGGCGGCCCTGAAAGATGCCGTGTCCGTGGCCGAATGCAATGCGGCCACGGAACGGACTGAGCGAGAAAAACAAGCGGCGCTGGTGGCGGAGGTTCGGCAAGAGCTCCAAGCTCTCATGAAAAAGCATGAGAGTTTGGAGCGTGACTCCAAGACTCGAGAGTCCGAGCTTGCCTCGGCTCTCGAAAGTGCCAACCGCCAAGGCCGAGGCCCAGAGGGCCCGTGAGGAGGTAGAGGACATGAAGAAGATAGCAGCGGTAAGGCGTTTTCATGCAGAGCAAGCATGTTAATGTAAATTACGGATACTTACCCGAATTCGGAGCTCTCGGGGGCATTTGCAGATCTGCCAGAAAGTGCGTCGATGCCGCTGCGTTCTATCATGGCGAGGAGGGAGCTCAGCGGAGAAGGTCTTCGGTCTCGAGACGCTGAGGCCGCCATCCGTGCCCCCAAGCAACCAGTGAAGCAGCTGGTCGAACTCCACAAGGTAGTCAAGAGGCCATGAAGGGCCTCATAGTCCGGCCAGGCTGGGCAGGCCATGCTCAGCAGCTACTTTGGCCTAGTCTTGGCGGCTAGTGGATGCATGCCCTAGGCTGGATGTGATCAAATGCTCCGCTTTGCATTGAAGGCGCTCGTCGAGCCCTCGCCCGCATAAAGGTGCAATGGGGCAAGCTGGATGCGGAGAAGCTTCACGGATCCGCCGCCCGGGCAAGGAGCACCGTGCCGGAGCGATATTATAAAGTAGTCTGAAGGGAGCCCACGATATCGCGGATGAGTGTCCCTTAATGTAATCCTTTAGTGAACTCATTGTGTGTTTATCCTGTGCAAAACTAAGTTTATATGCGCTATGGGCAACGCTTTGTTGAATTTAAAATATTACCTTCAGGCGGCCGTTTGTTAAATCGAGAGATGGCAAGTCGTTGGCTTCAGCCCCGAGCCACGAAGTCTTTGGGGTGTTCGGTGATAAACTTGAGCACTCTTGTTCCCATCTTTGGGTCCATCTAGGAGGCGCTCAACACGACGAACCAGCGACGGACTTATAATGCTTGAACACTCTCACTTAGCCATAGAATTCTATAATTTTAAATTTCGGCAAAGCCCTCGGTATTCGAAGACCGAATCCGGGCGCTATCCACGCCTTCGCCGGACATCATCCGAACTTCGCCGAGCGGCATGAGTCTTTAGGGACCGAAAAGACCTCTCGAACAGCGACGATCTCTCGCCTTATCATGCCGCCGGTTTTAGCTTTCTCATCGAGGCGTTAACCCGCCAAACCGGGCGCAATCGCAGTGGTTCTCCTAGTGCTACCTTAGCCGACGGAACGGAACGTAAGGCACCAAAACATAGGAGCCGGCAAACCCAACTATTGACCCAAGACATGATTCGAGCTGATTCATATAATGCTATAAGTTCGGGGTGCCGCACTTGTGAAAGTGTTCGGACTTAATCACACCGTAATATGGGGAACAGAAGCCCCTGGTGTATTCGACCGTACCAAAGTGTACGGGTGCAATATGTCATATAGTGAACATTTGTAAAGGATAACGCGATTGCCGTGAAAAGGTAATAAACTTGTAAAAAGGTAAGTGTTGCGTTATTTATGACAGAAGTTCTGCTAATAAAGCGGACTCATACAAATAGTGCGGTAAGCAAGGGATTCGGACTAAATTAGCGTGTCCCCTTCAGGGATAAGCTGCAGACTTGGTGTATGTAATTGAATTTAATGCTCGTAATGGAGACCACCTGAGTGTTCGTCGCAGCCTTCTTTAATCCCTGACTGTTGTATCGTGAGTTCGGCAAGTTCGCCGACGGGCAGGGCTTCTATTTGGTAGAGTCCTGCATATATAAAAAGAAAAGATAAAAAATAACACCAAGGGGGGCGCTAGATCTGAGCCCACAGTGCGGTCGAGCCGCACTCTTCCATCCTTGAGGTTAAGCCCCTCCCCTGCGCCCATGGTATCTCCAAAGCGTAATGATGTACGCGGAGTGTTATTCTTGTGGTCATACGCGGGCGAGGGTGGGGGCCGCGTTGCTATGCATGCTCCGATCGCGCCGGGTGGTCTTGGTTAGTGTTGCTCCGGGCGCGCTTTAATGTGTCCGGCTTTTTAGTTGCCGGACTAGAGAATTGCCGTAGAAGGCTGCTCTGTACTTCTGCCGCGAGAGCCGCTGTATGTTCCTCCGTACGGAGGGAGCGTTCCGTATTCCCATTGACCGTAATGACTCCACGAGGGCCCGGCATTTTGAGCTTTAGGTATGCATAATGCGGCACCGCGTTGAATTTTGCAAACGATGTTCGTCCGAGCAGGGCATGATAGCCGCTATGGAACGGGACTATATCGAAGATTAACTCTTCGCTTCGGAAATTATCCGGGGATCCGAAGACCACTTCCAGTGTGACAGAGCCTGTACAGTTGGCTTCCACTCCTGGGATGACACCTTTAAAGGTTGTCTTAGTAGGTTTGATCCTTGATGGGTCTATGCCCATTTTGCGACCGTGTCCCGATAAAGCAGGTTCAGTTGCCGCCGCCGTCCATCGACTCTTGTGAGGTGAAATCCATCGATGATTGGGTCTAAGACCAATGCGCGAATCCGCCATGGCGTATGCTAGTCGGATGGTCTCGTCAATCGAAGGTGATCGGACAGAGGACCATGGATTGAACTTCGGGCGATCGCTCCATCGCATAGACGCCCGTGGTGCGCGCTTCCTCTCCTCTTGGGTATATGGGTCGCGAGATCATATTCACCGCTCGCACTTATGGGGAAACCCTTCGTCCTCTCGTTGTTCGGGCGGCGGGTCTCTTCCTCGTCGCCGCTATTTAGCCCCTTGTCATTGTGTTCGCAATTAACTTGCCGCCTGCTGAACACCCAACAATCTCTATTGGTGTGATTAGCTGGCTTTTCGGGTGCCATGTATCCGCATGAGCGGTTGAGTATTCTATCCAGATTGACGGGCCCGGGTTGTTCTTTTAAATGGCTTCCTCCGCTGACTGGTTTGAGCCTCGAATCCGCATTGACTGCCGATCCTCTTTGTCGCCGCCGTTAGTACGGCGCTTGTTTTGATTCGACGTGACCTACCGTGATTGTCCTTGGAGTCCGGACTGCCAGAATTTTTATGGAGATTATTGCTGCGGGCTAGCCAGCTATCCTCTCCGCGCAAAGCGGTCATTAATGATGTGAGGGCTGCCATGGATTTCGCTTCTCCTGCCCTGTGCCGGGCTAGCCATTCATCCCGGATGTTGTGTTTGAAGGCTGCAAGGGCCTCGCATCCGCATACGATCTCGATTTGATTTTTCTTCATCAAGAACCGCGTCCAGAACTGTCTGGCCGATTCGTCTGGCTGCTGAATAATGTGGCTTAGGTCGTCGGCGTCTGGGGGTCGCACGTATGTACCTTGGAAGTTATCGAGGAACGCGGCCTCCAGGTCTTCCCAACACCCAATCGACTCTGCGGGCAGGCTGTTAAGCCAATGCCGAGCTGGTCCTTTAAGCTTGAGTGGGAGATATTTGATGGCGTGTAGATCGTCGCCGCGGGCCATATGGATGTGGAGAAGATAATCTTTGATCCACACCGCGGGATCTGTTGTACCATCGTAAGATTCGATGTTCACGGGTTTAAACCCTTCGGGGATCTGGTGATCCATTACTTCATCGGTGAAGCATAACGGGTGTGCGGCGCCCCTGTATTGGGCAATATTGCGACGCAGCTCGAGGGAGCTCTGTCTGCTGTGTTCGGCTCGGCCGGCGTTATGTCCGGCGCGACGGTATTCGTCGTGGATCGTAGGGCGCCCACGTGATCCATAGATGGATCTGGATTGCCTTGCTTTGTCCTCCAAGATGTCTCGCAAGTCCGGCGCGTTCCCTTTTGGCTTCGTACTCCTGGATCGATGTCGGGGTACGGTCTTGGCTGGGGCCTTGAATGCTTCTCTGTCGCGACCACGGGTGGTCGGTCAGCCATGTCGTCTGCCGGTGATAAAGGTATGTATGCTTCCTCCTCTAATCGGGGGAGCAGCTTGCGTCTTGGGTAACTTTTGGAGGGGAGTTCGAGTTTATACTCTTCGGCCGCGAGGACCTCGGTCCATCGATCGGCTAGCAGATCTTGATCAGCTTGAAGCTGCTGCTGCTTTTTCTTTAAGCTATTTGCTGTGGCTACGAGCCTGCGCCTGAAGCGCTCTTGTTCGACGGGATCCTCGAGTATGACGAATCCGTCATCGTTGAGGCTCGCTTCGTCTTCGGAGGGAGGCATATAGTTATCGTCCTCAACCCCTTCGTTTGCCGCCCTATCGTGAGGGCTTGCTTCTGCGTCCTCCTGCGCTAAGTCTTGCAGGAGGAGGTCGTCTTCGGCACTCTCCGGAGTATTATTGTCTCCGTGCCGGATTCTCCATTCTTGTTTTGGCGGGATTTGGAGCGGCGCCACGACGCCGGGCGCTTAGGCTGCTTCTTCAAAGAATCTTCCTCCGCTGCTTTTTCGCCATCCCTTCTTTCGGGTGTCCACTATGTAGACGTCAGTATGACGAGGTGGCTTTCCAAAGGTCCCGTGGGCGCTGGTCTGATCGCTCCAGCCATCGCCCATAGCATCGATGTCATCGAGTCGTAGTCTAGCATGTCGGTTAGATCCTCGGCAGCTGGCTACAAAGTGGGTGGTGGGTGGGTTCAATTTCTTCGTCGTCTGAACTCCAACCATCCCGCCATAGTCCGCCAGATTCTCCGATAGCGAGAGATGCTTCAGAGAATTCAAGATATCGCCAAAAGGCGAGTGTTGAAAGATGTCCGCGGCGGTGAATTCGATAACCGCGCCTAACTGGTTTAATTAACAGGGCGCGGGAGGCTCGTGGTCCGGCGAGGAGTCCGCGCCTCGGGATCACGAAGTTTCATGGGGACAAGATTGGTATTCGCCCATCGCCAGAGATGTTGAAGCCCCGGGCGGCGCTTATCCACCGACCCTCGCCATGGGCGATCGGCTCCGCAAGTAGCCGGGCGGATTCAAGTCGACCACCAAAGCACCGTGGCAGCGGCAGAGCTAGATCATGCCCATCGCCACAAAGGCGGGCGCTGCTTGGTGGGCTCGAGTCCGTCAAGATCAAGTCTCTGCGGTCGCCGGCCGTGAAGTTTAGGGTTTCCAAATCTGACTGACGGCCAGGGCGAGCTTCGATCTGCTCCAGATGGCCAAGAGAGTTGGCCCGCAGCAAAGCCGCCCGAATATGAAGATCTGTCCGGGAGGAAAGTTTCACCGGACAGCGTCAAAGGTTGAAGATGCCATCGAGCCTATTGGTGACGACACGCAGGAACTCTCAATGAAAGCACCAATGTCGGTGTCAAACCGCAGATCTCGGTAGGGGGTCCCGAATCTGTGCGTCTAGGCGGATGGTAACAGGAGACGAGGGACACAATGTTTTTACCTGTGTTCAGGCCCTCTCGATGGAGGTAATACCCTACGCCCCGCTTGATTAATATTGATGATATGGGTAGTACAAGAGTAGATCTACCACGAGATCAATGAGGCTAAACCCTAGAAGCTAGCCTATGGTATGATTGTTGAGATGTAATGTTGTGTCCTACGGACTACAGCCTTCCGGTTTATATAGACACCGGAGGGGCTAGGGTTACACAGAGTCGGTTACAATGGTAGGAGATCTACATATCCGTATTGCCAAGCTTGCCTTCCACGCCAAGTAAAGTACCTTCCGGACACGAGCCGGAGTCTTCAATCTTCTATCTTCGTAGTCTGGGAGTCCGGCGGATATTGATAGTCCGGCTGTCCGGACACCCCCTAGTCCAGGACTCCCTCAGTTAGCTTACGACCATCTCCACCGACGGCTTACCATAGTGCATACTCTATTTCTTTGAAATATGCAAGTATCGGTATCAAAGAATGGAGCAAACTAATGAATATGTGCACGCTATCGATTGGAGACAATATGCATGTGCCCAAGCCAGAAGTTGGCAACGGGTGGATCTCCATTCTCCATTTTGAAGATCGACCGAGTTACCTGTTTTATGCTATTTTATCTAGGAGAGAGGACTAGGTCCTAGGTAGTAAGAACAATTAGCTAGTGTTGATTTTGACTATGATGATGATGATTAGTTATTATGATGATGATGAGTTATGTGCTACAATGTGTTAGCTAGAATGATGAGTTGTCGTATGACTCATAGATGATGATTATGAGGAGTTGTTATGATGATGCATGAGTTGTTATGACTATGATGATGATCATGATGAGTAATATATTATGATGAAGATGATGATGATGAATTGTTATTATGACCATGATGAGTTATTATATCATTGGATGAAAAAAACATGGATTAGATTCAAGTGGATGGATCCAAAGTGACCAAGTCGGATTAGTAGGACGTTCGAAATCGTCGGACGTCCTACTCGGATGTCCTACTAATCCAACTTGGTCACTTTAGATCCATCCACTTCAATATAATCCGCATTTCTTTCACTTTGGATCCATCCGATTCTGGAAGCCTGAACTACATCGCTGATATCCGAGGAGATTTGATCTTTGAAGGGTTCTCGGCCTCGACCGTTGTTCCTCATCTACAAAAAGGAAACCTGTTGGATCCATCATCAGGCTTCGTTCAAGAATCAACTATCGCTCCTGCCCCAGCCTTAGATCCAAAGCGGACCACCCTGTCCGAAGAAGGAAGTATGAACTCCATCAGACCCTCTCCTACTACGGAGCTCCCTGTCGAAGACCCAGAGGTGACTGTGCTATCGGCAGGACTGGAAACAAGCGGGACTCTCCCTATTATCGGCAAGCCGGACTCACCTCTGGACATTAACTCCGAACTCTCGAGGACTATGTTCATTAAGCACTGTCAGGCAGCGTTCACTATGCCCAGCTCCGTAGGTCCTCGGTCACCCGTCCAGCCTTCGCTCCTAAACGAGGCTCTGGACCTAATGCGATCGCTCGCCATTACAGAAGTATCACCTCTGAACTATGCCCAGCCCGAACTAGGGGCTGAGAGCGGGGAATTTTGTGTCTCACCCACCACCCACTTGGTATCCACTGTCGAGGACTTAACAGACAGGCTAGACTATGCCTCCTAGGACATCGACGGTATGGCGATGATGCCGGAGCCGACCCAGGCCAAAACCCGCCTATCACCGAGCATTGGACGGCCACCTCTACATACGACGTGTATATGGTGGATACACCCAAAAAGGACAACAACGACGGCATGCAAGACCCGATTGAGGACAAGCCCGTCGAAGCACTAGCAAAGCACCGACGTCAGCGGCGCTGCTCACGATCGCGTCGGGAAAAACATAGTAACACCGGCACCGGAGACAATAATACCCCGGATAACACCGAAGACTCCGACCACCCCGTCAAGCCTGCTCTCGAGCAGGATGAGTGGGAAGAAGGACAAGTCAACCCAGACGAACCTATCGATCATGAAGATTCAGAGGATAGTAACTATTTACCAATCTCCGAGGAGGATGTTAGCCTCGGTAACAAGGAATTCATCATACCAGAGGAACCCCTCGAACAAGAATGCTTCAAGCGGCAGCTCATCGCCACCACGAGGAGCCTGAAAAAGAAACAACAACAGCTTCAAGACGAACAGCATACAGTCAACGACAAATGGACCAAGGTCCTGGCTCCCGAAGAATACAGCCTCGAGCGTCCAGCAAAAAGCTATCCAAAATGAAGGCTGTCGGTGTCAAAACCGGCGGATCTCAGGTAGGGGGTAACTGTGCATCTAGGTGGATGGTAACAGGAGACAAGGGACACGATGTTTTTACCCAGGTTCGGCCCCTCTCGATGGAGGTAAAACCCTACTCCTGCTTGATTGATATTGATGATATGGGTAGTACAAGAGTAGATCTACCACGAGATCAGAGGCTAAACCCTAGAAGCTAGCCTATGGTATGATTGTTGTTCGTCCTACGGACTAAAACCCTCCGGTTTATATAGGCACCAAGAGGGTTAGGGTTACACAGAGTCGGTTACAATGGTAGGAGATCTACATATCCGTATAGCCAAGCTTGGCTTCCACGCCAAGGAAAGTCCCATCCGGACACGGGACAAATTCTTCAATCTTGTATCTTCATAGTCCAGGAGTCCGGCCGAAATGATAGTTCGGCTATCCGGACACCCCCTAGTCCGGGACCCCCTCAGTAGCCCCTGAACCAGGCTTCAATGACGACGAGTCCGGCGCGCATATTGTCTTCAGCATTGCAAGGCGGGTTCCTCCTCCGAATACTTCATAGAAGATTTTGAACACAAGGATAGTGTCTGGCTTTGCAAAATAAGTTCCACATACCACCATAGAGAGAATAATATTTACACAAATTTAATCTGCTGACGTATTTCGTGGCGTGACATCACACCACGGCCAAGCCTTTATTCGAATCATTTTTACTGTCCCACCTCAGCGCGTTTAGCGAAGCGGTTTCCTTGGCACGTCTTGTCAAAGCAGAGATCGTGTCCCCTTATTCCGGGATTCTCATCAATACGGGCGTGGGTAACCCAACCCTGCCATTGATTATGGCGCTTGGGAGATAAGCGAGTTTTACCAGGCTGGTGGGGACGCATAGCTTCGTCCGTCCATATAAGGGGATAAGGATCCACTTTTTCACACACGCCTTCTTCCTCCTTTGCTCATCCATCTCCGCGTACTCGAGCTCTAGCGCCCAAGTCCGTACATCTCGCCTCAACCTTCCCCAGCCATGTCCGGAGCGGGAGGCAAGTGGATGGCCTCCTCCGTCACCAAGGGGCACATCAAAAAGTTGAGGAAAGCCGGATACCTGCACAACGACATTGTGCACCGGCTTCCAGACGAGGGACAGCTCGTCCCCACCCCCATGCCCCATGAGAGGGTGGTGTTCCTCCCCCATTTCCTCCGTGGACTGGGCTTCCGGCTCATGTTCCTCCACCCATTTGTCCGGGGGCTCATGTTCTACTATGGCCTGGATTTCCACGATCTGGCCCCGAACTTCATCCTCAACATCTCGGCGTTTATCGTCGTGTGCGAGGCCTTCCTCCGTATCAAGCCCCACTTTGGCTTATGGCTGAAGACCTCCAATGTCAAGCCGAAGGTAGTGGGTGGCCAGCAGGCGGAGTGCGGAGGCGCCATGGTGGGCAAGATGCCCAACTTTATATGGCTCGAGGGCTCCTTCGTGGAAACCATCAAAGGGTGGCAATCGGGGTGGTTCTACATCACCAAGCCGCGTGACCCTGAATGGGCAGCGGGCCCCGAATTCCGATCTGGCATCCCCACATGGCTCACCTCCTGGAAAGAGAAGGGTCGGACATGCGGTAATTTGGAGGAGCTGACCAGACTCCAAACCTGCGTCCAAAACCTTGTGAACAAGAAGATCAAGCTCGTCAACGTAGTCCAGGTCATGCTCATCTGCCGGATCCTCCCGTGCCAACAACGGGCCTTCAACTTGTGGGAGTTTGATCCGGCACAGCACCAAACCTTGAGCAGGCTCTTCGACACTACGTACGAAGATGCCTGGAAGGTGCTGTTCAAGGGTGCAGAGGCTCCCACATCCGCTACCGAAGATCGCGGATTCAGCTCGCAACGTCAAGCCGGCGAGGTAAGCGATTTAACCCTTTATAGGACACTTGTGTTTCATAGTTTGACTCTATGCGGGATCTAAACTCCCCTACCTTTGACAGGCCTGGCAGAAGAAGTCCGGACAGGTTAACTGTCCGGCTCCCTTACCAGAAGACCCAGTGGACGCCCGATTGACGGGGCTGCTGGTTCCGGCACCTCACGTGGTGCCGGAGAAGAAGGCCAAGAAGAAGGCCACGGGGACCCGAAAGAGTTCCCGGCGTCAGGTGTTATCGGACTCATCGTCTGATGACTCCAAGGCGGACTCCTCCCGTGAAGACGAGGAGGAGAAAAAAGAGGCATCTCCCTCAGCAGGGGGAGAGAAGAAAAGGAAGGCCTCCCCAACTAGGGAGGCCGGAGGGTCCAAGAAGGGAAGGACCCTTCATCCGGACTACTCCACCAACGCCGACGACGGTGAAGAGGAGTGGCCACCGAGGGCTAAGCCCCTGGTGACGTCGTAAGTGTCCGAATACCAGAATAACTCATGGCGTTTTGTTTGTCGCATAGAATCTCCTAACGCCGAATACAACCCTGCGGCCCGCCCAAGGACGGGCTCGACATTTCAACGAGCGGCTCCCTGGCTCCGTCGGACGTGAATAGCACTTCACTTCCGGCCGCCACCTCTCCTCGCGATGCGGATGACGCCGAGGCGGGGTCCCAAAAGGGGACCAGCTAGGAGGAGGTCCCGGAGGTGCCGCAAGGCAACCTCCCGAACTTTGGGTGCGAGGGGGATCAAACCCCAAAGGGCTCTAAGTCCGGCCCTGGGCCGGACTCCGCACCGAAACCTTCAGTGGTTCCAGAGTCCTGCAGGCGGCCCCTTCGTAAGAAGGGAGAGACTGCGACACCGGTGACCTCCGTCCAACCGGAGGCACCGGATAATTTGCTGGAGGCGCTTAACGGCGCCTCCATCGACGAGGAGCGCGCACTGTTATGAGTGTGGTGATCCAGAAAGTTCAGTCCGTCAAGAGCGGGCTGACTAAAGCCTGTGCCAGCCTTCTAAAAGGCTTTGAGGTATGTACTTAAGATATGTAAAAATATTACCGCATAGACAGTAGCCCCTGATGCTCAGTTTGGTGTTCGGAAAGAAAAGCCGAACTGAGGATCTAAAAAGATATACGCATGAGTCTAACATAAACATGTCGATATGGGAATGCAGGCTGCGCTGCTGACTTCTGCCGCACTGACTGCGGAGGTCAATGCATTGAAGCAGAGCCTCGAGCGGTCCGAGAACGAGCTCGGCCTTGCCAAGAAGCAGCTCGAGGACAAGGAAGGTAAGTAATACCTTGTGGAAGTATATAAAAGATGTGGTTGCAAAAAATTACAGGAATAATGTGAAAATTGCAGGGGCCACGAATGAGGTGGTGACCCTGAAGGAAGCGGTGTCCAAGGCCGAAAGCAATGCGGCTGCGGAACGCACCGAGCGAGAGAAGCAGGAGACGTGGGTGGCGGAGGGGCGGCAAGAGCTCCAGGCTCTCGTGGAAAAACACGAGAGTTTGGAGCGTGACTCGAAGACTCGAGAGTCCGAGCTCGCCTCGGCTCTTGAGAGCGCCAAAGCCGCTAAGGCCGAAGCCCAAAAATCCCTCCAGGAAATTGAGGCAATAAAGAAGATAGCGGCGGGTAAGGCATTCTTCATGCAAAGCAAGCATGTGAAAGTGAATTACTTGTTACTTACCCGAATCCAGAGCTCTCCAGGAGCATTCGCAGATCTGCCCCGCAGTGTGTCCGATGATGCCGCATTCTACCGGGCCGAGGAAGGGAGCTCGACGGAGAAGGTATTCTGGTCTCAGTATGCTGAGGCCGGACACCCAGTGCCCTTAAGCGACCAGCTGAAGCAGCTGGTCGAGCTCCATAAGGTGGCCGAACAGGCCATGAAGAGCCTCATAGTTCGGATGTGGCTGAAGGAGGCCATACCAGGAGCTACTTCGGGCTGGTGAGGTGGCTGGTGGACGCCTGTCCATGGATTGAAGTCGTCAAGCGCTCCGTCTTCATCGAAGGTGCCCGTAGGGCCTTTCCCGTGCTAAAGTGCACTAGGGCAAGATGGACGATGAGAAGCTTGTGACGGACGCTCCACCGCCGGGCAGGGAGTATCGCAAACCCGAGATGTATTATCAGGGCGTCCTGAAGGGTGCCCGCCTTATAGTGGGTGAATGCTCCAAAGATGTAATTTTTGAGTAAACTCGCATTTGTTATCCTGTACGCTTGAAAACTTGTTCATATGCGCTAAGCAACGCTTGTGAATTTAAAATATTACCTTCTGTGTGGCCGTTTATTAAATTTGAGAGATGGCGAGTCGTCGGCTTCTGCCCCCATGCCACGAGTGCTGGGGTGTTCGGGATAAACTTGAGCGCTCTTTTTCCCATTCTTGGGTCCTTCGAGGGATGCGCTCAACGCAACGAACAAGGCAACCGGACTATAATGCTTGAACACTCTCACTTAGCCATAGAATTCAATAATTTTAAATTTCGGCGAAGCCCCTAGTATTCGGAAGACCGAGTTCGGGGCGCTATCCACGCCTGGGCCGGACAAAGCCGACTCCTCGCTCTAAGCGGCATAAGTCTTTAGGGACTCGAAGAAACCTCTCGAACAGCGACCGGCTCTCGCCCTATCATGACGGTCAGTTTTAGCTTTCTCCACTTAGGTGCTTAACCTAGCTCAACCGGGGCACAATCGCAGTGGTTCTCCCAGCGCTACCTTAGCCGATATAACGGAACGTAAGGTATCAAAACATGGGAGTCGGGCAAACCCAACTATTGACCCAAGACATGATTCGGAGCCGATGCATATAATGTTATAAGTTTGGGGTGCCGCACTTGTGAAAGTGTTCGGACTTATCACACCATATTTTGGGGTACTTAAGCCCCTGGTGTATTTGGTCGTACTAAAGCGTACGGATGCAACATGTCATAAGTGAACATATATAGATAAGAAAAAGGAATGCAATAATAGGCAAAAGTTGTGCATTGTTTATTAAAAAAGCTGCGGTAAAAGCAGAACGATACAAATAGTACGATAAGCAAGGGACGGGACTATTTGTCATGTCCCCCTCTAGGAGCGAGCTGCGGGATGATATGTAAAACAAGTATACTGCTCGTTATAGAGACCACCTGTACACTCGACGTAGCTTTCCGCTTCCCTGGCTGTTGCATCGTGTGTTCGGCAATTCTACTGCTGGACAGGGCTTCTTGAGAAAGGAGTCCTGAAAGTAAGAGAAAAAAGAAGAATGACACAATTGGGAGCCCCTGGTGCAATTGAGCCGCATTCTGGGCCTGCCGTGGTCGTGCCCCTCCCCCTATGCCCAAGGTATTTCTAGAGCGTAATTATGTACGCGTAGTACTGGTTTTGCAATTTCGCGAGGGCTGGGGTTGGGGCCGCATTGCTACGCATGCTCGGAACATGCCAGGCGGTCTTGTTGTAGGTTACTCTGGGCGCGCTTGACGGTGTCCGGCCGCTTAACAGCCGGACTCGAGAAATGCCTTGAGAGGCTGCTTTGTACTTCCGCCGCGAGAGCCGTTGTATGCTCCTCCGTTCGAAGAGAGCGTTCGGTGTTTCCGTTGACCGTAATGACTCCTCGAGGGCCTGGCATCTTGAGCTTGAGGTATGCGTAGTGCGGCACCGCATTGAACTTTGCAAATGCGGTTCGTCCGAGCAGTGCGTGATAGCCGTTGCAGAACGGGACTATGTCGAAGATTAATTCCTCGCTTCAGAAGTTATCCGGGGATCCGAAGACCACATCAAGTGTAACTGAGCCTGTACAATTGGCCTCTACACCTGGTATGACTCCTTTAAAGGTTCTCTTTGTGGGTTTAATCCTTGATGGGTCTATGCCCATTTTGCGCACTGTATCCTGATAAAGCAGGTTCAAAGGCCGCCGCCGCTCTATCGTGGACTCTAGTGAGGTGAAATTCGTCAATGATTGGGTCTAGAACCAATGCGGCGAATCCGCCATGGCGGATACTAGTGGGATGGTCCCTTCGATCAAAAGTGATCGGGCAGGAGGACCATGGATTGAAATTTGGGGCGACTGGCTCCATCTCATATACGTCCCTTAGTGCACGCTTCCGCTCCCTTTTGGGTATGTGGGTTGCGTATATCATGTTCACCGTCCGCACTTGTGGGAGGAAACCCTTCTGTCCTCTATTGTTTGGCGGCCGGGGCTCCTCCTCGTCGTCGCTATGCAGCCCCTTGTCATTGTTTTCAGCATTTAACTTGCTTGCTTGCTTGAACACCCAACAATCCCTGTTGGTGTGATTGGCTGGTTTTTCGGGGGTGCCGTGTATCTGGCACGAGCGATCGAGTATTCGGTCCAAATTGGATGGGCCCGGAGTATTTCTTTTGAATGGCTTTTTCCACTGACCGGGTTTAGAGCCTCTGAATCGCATTGACCGCCAGATCTTCACATTATCGCCATTAATGCGGCGCTTGTGTTTGTTGCGACGTGACCTGCCGTTGCTGTCCTTGGTATCCGAACTACCAGGGCTCTTGGTCATGTTGTTACTACGAGCTAGCCAGCTGTCCTCACCCACGCAAAAGCGGGTCATGAGTGTTGTGAGGGCTGCCATGGGTTTCGGATTTTCCTGTCCTAGGTGCCGGGCAAGCCACTCGTTGTGGATGTTATGTTTGAAGGCTGGAAGGGCCTCTGCATCTGGACAGTCGACGATTTGATTTTTCTTGGTTAGGAACCGTGTCCAGAATTGTCTGGCCGATTCTTCTGGCTGCTGAATTATGTGGCTTAGGTCATCGGCGTCTAGTGGTCGCACATAAGTGCCCTGAAAATTGTCGAGGAATGCGGCTTCTAGGTCTTCCCAACAACCAATTGACCCTGCTGGCAAGCTGTTAAGCCAATGCCGAGCTGGTCCTTTAAGCTTGAGGGGAGGTATTTGATGGCGTGTAGATTATCACCGGGCCATGTGGATATGAAGGAGATAGTCCTCGATCCAGACCGCAGGATCTGTTGTGCCATCGTATGATTCAATGTTTACGGGTTTGAAACCCTCCGGGATTTGATGACCCATTACTTCGTCTGTGAAGCATAGTGGGTGTGCGGCGCCCCTGTATTGGGCTATATCACGACGTAGCTCAAATGAGCTTTGTCTACTGTGTTCGGCCCAGCCGGAATTGCCATATCCAGCGTGACGGTTATCATCACGCATTGTGGGGCGCCCACGTGATCCGTAGATCGATCTTGTTTGTCTTGCCTTGACCTCCAATATATCCCGCAGGTCTGGCGCATTTCCCCGCGCCTTGGTATTTTTTGAGCGGCGCGGGGTGCGGCTTGAGTGGAGGGCCGAGAGGCCTCTCTGTCGCGGCCACGAGGTGGCCGGTCGGCCATATTGTGCGCTGGTGATGTAGGTTTGGGTGCTTCCTCCTCTAATCGGGGTAGCAGCCTACGTTTTGGGTAGCTCTTGGAGGGGCGTTCGAGTTCATACTCTTCGGCCGCAAGGACTTCAGTCCATCTGTCGGCTAGCAAGTCTTGGTCAGCTCTAAGCTGTTGCTGCTTTTTCTTGAGGCTTCTTGCCGTGGCCATAAGCCTGCGTTTGAAACGCTCTGTTCGACGGGATCCTCGGGCACGACAAATTCATCGTCTTCTAGGCTTGCCTCATCTTCGGAGGGAGGCATGTAATTATCGTCCTCTACCTCTCTGTCTGCCGCTCTCTCATGAGGGCTGGCTTCTCCATCCTCCTGCGCTGAATCCTGCTGGAGGGGGTTGTCTTCGGCACTGTCCGGGGTGTTATTGTCTCCGGTGCCGGAATCTCCGTTTTTGATGTGGCAGGATTTAGAGCGGCGCCGCTGACGCCGGCGCTTAGGCTGTTTCTTGGAGGGGTCATCCTCCGTTGTTCCATCGCCATTCCCATCTTTTGGGATGTCCACCATGTAAATGTTGTATGACGAGGTGGCCTTCCGGTGCCCTGTAGGCGCTGGTTCTTGGTCGTCTCCTGCATCGTCATCCATACCGTCGATGTCTTCGGAGTCGAAGTCGAGCATGTCGGTTAAATCATCGATAGTGGCTACTAAGTGGGTGGTGGGTGGGCTTTGAATTTCGTCGTCTGCATCCAAACCTTCCTGACCATAATCCGGCCAGAGCTCCCCTGATAAAGAGAGAGACTTTAGTGAATTCAGGATGTTGCCAAAGGGCGAGTGCTGAAAGATGTCCGCAGCAGTGAACTCCATGATCGGCGCCCAATCGGATTCGATCGGCAGGGGTGCGGAAGGCTCGGAGTCCGGAGAGGAGTCCGGCACCTTGGAGTCGCGAGCTTCGAAAAGGACAGGGTTGGTGTTCGGCTCTATCGCCGTTGATGTAGCAGCCCCCGAGGCGGTGTCCAGCCACCCATCCTCGATTGGCGCTGTCGGCTTCGAGCTAAGGGTCGGAGCAGACACTTGTGCGGCCTCCAGGGCACTGTCCGGCAGCAAAGCTAGATCATGCCCATCGTGGCAGTGCGGCGCGCTTGGCTGTGGCTCGAACCCGTCGAAGATCAAGTCTCCGCGGACGTCAGCCGTATAGTTCAAACTTCCAAATCTGACCTGATGGCCAGGGGCGTAGCTTTCAATCTGCTCCAGATGGCTGCTGCGAGTTGGCC
Organism: Aegilops speltoides; assembly: GCA_021437245.1. Classification (NCBI taxonomy): domain Eukaryota; kingdom Viridiplantae; phylum Streptophyta; class Magnoliopsida; order Poales; family Poaceae; genus Aegilops; species Aegilops speltoides. The sequence goes on from CM038144.1 coordinate 483,598,977, forward strand.
CGCGATGCAAAGCCGCCCGAATCTGAAGATCTGTCCGGGGAGAAAAGTCTCACCCTGGACCGCATCGTTGTTGATGATCGGAGGAGCCATCGGGCCTAAAGATGATGACACAGAGGAACTCTCAATGAAAGCACCAATGTCGGTGTCAAAACCGGCGGATCTCGGGTAGGGGGTCCCGAACTGTGTGTCTAGGCGGATGGTAACAGGAGGCAAGGGACACGATGTTTTTACCTAGGTTCGGGCCCTCTCGATGGAGGTAAAACCCTACTCCTGCTTGATTGATATTGATGATATGGGTAGTACAAGAGTAGATCTACCACGAGATCAGAGAGGCTAAACCCTAGAAGCTAGCCTATGTTATGATTGTTGTTCGTCCTACAGACTAAAACCCTCCGGTTTATATAGGCACCGAAGAGGGTTAGGGTTACATAGAGTCGGTTACAATGGTAGGAGATCTACATATTCGTATCACCAAGCTTGCCTTCCACGCCAAGGAAAGTCCCATCCGGACACGGGACAAAGTATTCAATCTTGTATCTTCATAGTCCAGGAGTCCGGCCGAAGATGATAGTTCGGCTATCCGGACACCCCCTAGTCCGGGACTCCCTCAAAGGCTACTATCACAATTCGACGACAAGGCCCTTGAGCCAATACCGTCAAGATATAATCATGCTGACGTGCCGGACCGACCACTACATGGACGAGACAAAACGGCTACCTATGCCGAACACTAGCACGCGCCATGTCGCCGTCGAGGCAAAGAGGTAGCGGATCCGGGCTATACCTATGACCTACGACATGACCTGGACAATAGAGCCGGCCAGACTAGATCAATCTACGGATCACGGGAACATGCTCCAACATGAGATGACTGCCATCAAGCTTGGCGTGATAAGCATAACCAAACTCGGGTCGAACACCGAACACGGATGTCATCCGAACTCTGTCGTGACGTTGCCCGATATAGAGGCACCGCACACCCCTTGTGTTTTACCGACGAGGTAATGCAGCACCAGTTTCCAGAAGGGTTTAAACCCGTCAACATTGAAGCATACGATGGAACAACAGATCCCGCTGTATGGATTGAAGATTTTCTTCTCCATATTCACATGGCCCGCCTTGACAATCTTCACGCCATTAAATACCTCCCTTTAAAGCTAAATGGACCAACATGGCATTGGCTGAATAGCCTCCCAGAGAACTCCATTGGCAGCTGGGAAGACTTGGAGGATGCTTTCCGAGACAACTTCCAAGGCACTTATGTCCGTCACGGACGCCGATGACCTTAGTCACATAGTCCAGCAACCCGAGAGTCAACTCAGAACTCTCAACACGGTTCTTAATTAAAAGAACCAAATTGTTGACTGTCCGGATGCCGAAGCCTTAGCGGGATTTAAACACAGCGTTCACGACGAATGGCTCACCCGACACCTCGGTCAGGAAAAGCCAAAAACCATGGCAGCACTTACCGCACTCATGACCCGCTTCTACATGGGAGAAGACAGCTGGTTAGCTCATAGAAGCAACAGTACTAGCGACCCTAGCACCACCGAGGCCAGAGATGGCAACGAAAGGCCATGGCGTAACAAAAACAAGCGTCAGAACAACAATGAAGAAACCAAAGATACGACGATCGAAGCCGGGTTCAATGGCTCTAAACCCGGTCAGCGGAAGAAGTCGTTCAAAGGAAACAGGGACGACCCATCTAATTTGGACAAAATACTCGACATGCCTTGCCAAATTCATGGTACCCCCGACAAGCCTGCCAACCATTCCAACAGAAACTGCTGGGTTTTTAAACAGGTCGGGAAGTTAAATACCAACACAAGGGGAAGGGGCCTCAAAGCGAGGACGATGATGAGCCCCGCCCACCAAACATAGGGGGACAGAAGAAATTTCCCCCTGAGGTGAAAACAGTGAACATGATAAATGTTATACATATCCCCAAGAGGGAGCGCAAGCGTGCACTAAGGGACGTCTACGCCGTAGAGCCTGTCGCCCCAAAATTCAACCCATGGTCGGCCTGTTCGATCACCTTCGATTACAGGGACCACCCAACCAGTATCCGTCACGGAGGTTCGGCGGCCATGGTACTTGACCCAATCATTGATGGATACCATCTCACTCAAGTCCTTATGGACGACGGCAACAGTCTTAACTTGATTTATCAAGACACTGTCCATAAAATGGGTATTGACCCTTCAAGAATCAAGGCTAGTAACACCACCTTTAAAGGAGTAATACCCGGCGTAGAGGCCCGCTGCACAGGCTCACTAACATTGGAAGTTCTCTTCGGCTCGCCGGATAACTTCCAAAGCGAAGACTTGATCTTCAACATTGTCCCCTTTTGCAACCGTTATCACGCGCTACTTGGACGAACTGCATTTGCCCGCTTTAATGCAGTCCCGCACTATGTGTATTTAAAGCTCAAAATGCCCAGACCGTGTGGCATTATCACAGTCAATGGAAACCTGGAGCGCTCCCTCCGTACTGAAGAGCATACCGCGGCCCTTGCGGCCGACGTATAGAGCGGCCTCATGGAGCCGAACACTTCATTGGTCATCACTAAGCGAGTCCGGCCTACTCCACACGACGACAGCTCAGTAGACCCAGAGCTGGATTAGCAGTTTTGCCTCCGCCGATCGCCCCATAAAACTGCGGCATATGTATCGTGTGTGCATAATTACGCGCTTAACATACCCTGGGCAGCGACGGAGACACACTGCAGACAAGGTCTATAATGCGGCTTGACCCTATTTTGACCTTAACCTTTTTTCCTTCCCTTTTTTCTCTCTCGGGTTCACTAAAACCTAGCTACCCTACGGTCATGCAAGGGCTCTTTTCCAGGCCCTTTTTTTACAGTCGACCGTCGACCGCTCCTCTCAAAGGATATTTAACCAAGGAGAAACGACGCAGACATGCGGCTGGGCATCAATGGGACCTTCAAGACTACCTTTTCTTTTTTAAGCCTTGTATACAGCTTCCCCTTATGTACAAATTCTTGGCATGTAAAATAGCCTTGATGTTTACGGCATTATCAGTAATAGCACGTATTAATTAGAGTATAAAGGAAGCAATTGATTGCCAACCCCTGTTTGGTATTGGTCTACTTTACCACTTGTATTCCCTCCGTGCTTCAGATTGCCACATATGCTTTGGCCCGGCCTAAATGTCGGGGGCTTTATTCGGCAATTTATATTTTCAAAAGTCCGAACACTTCTAGGGTATGCTTCGGCGTCCCGAATACTACATTACATGCATCAGCTCCGAATCATGTCTTTGGTCCATAGTTGGGTTGCCCGGCTCCTGTGTTTACCACCTTACGTTTCGCTAGTTCGGCTAAGGTAGTAAAGGGAGAACTATTGCGATTGTGTTTCTGGTTCATCCGGTTAAACACCTCAGTAGAGAAAGCTGAAAACTGACTGTCATGGTATGGCGAGAGCTGGTCGGCGATGCGGCGACTTACTACAAATCTTTCGTGATTTACTCTATGTTATGCGAAGGGTTGGTCTTCGCCCAGTCATGCGATAAAGGCATCCTAGTTCGGAGGGCCGCATACGCACCAGGGGCTAGTACTTAGCCCCACTGTGAAACTCCTATGGCTAAGTGAAAGTAATAAAGTCGCATAGTCTGATTGCCTGGTTCGCTGCGCAAACACCTCCTTTACGGACCAAGACGTTGGGTCAAGAGTGATCACGCGCTATACTGAACACCCTCGTAGCATCTACGTGGGGGCTGGAGTCGATGACTGGCAAACTTTCAGAATTAAAATGGCCGCACAGGAGGAAAATAATTCCAGATAAAGGCGTAAATATATTACAAGCCTTGGTTCATAAAACAAAGTTTTAACAGTCTTGATACATTCACTCAAACATAACATCCTTTGAGCATTGGCCCTCTACTATTCGGGCACCCGCTAGGACATCTTCAAAGTATCTCTCCAGCTTGCGGTGGTCCTTGCCTTCGGGCGGGCCTACGGTTGCCATGTTGGTAGCCTTTCATCTTCGCCCAGTGCATCTTGACACGGGCAAAGGCCATCCGCGCACCCTCTAAGCATGTCGAGTGCTTCACAGCTTCAACTCGGGGCAGCGCATCGATGAGTCGCCTCACCAAGCCGAAGTAGCTGCTTGGAATGGGTTCGGCTGGCCAAAGCCGGACTATGATGTCCTTCATGGCCAAAACGGACATCCTATGCAGTTCCGACAGTTGCTTCATTTGGTTGTTCAACGGCGTCGGGTGCTCCGACGCCAGGAACTATAACCAGAACAGCTTCTTTGTCGAGTTCCCCTCCTGGGCTCGGAAGAACTGTGCAGCGTCGGTGGCACTCCTCGTAAGATTCGCAAAGGCGTCTGGAGAACTCTATAGTCGAGTGAGCAAGGCATATCTTTGACCCCCAAATATACTCTGCAAAAGAAAGGGCTTACCAGCCGCTATCTGTTCGGCCTGCCGGATCTCTTCACGAGCACCCCGGGACTCGGTCTGCGCCTCTTTTGCTTCATGGAGGGCCTTGGCGAGTTCGACTGCTTGGGTCGTCGTCTTCTCCTCCAAGGCCTCGCACTTGCCGATTGCGTCCTTCAGCTCTTGCTCCACTTCGGCCACCCTCTCTTCGTGCTAGCGTCGGGTAACCTGTTTGGTCTTTAATTCTGCAGCCACTTTGTCAGCGGATGCTTTATTTGCCTTCACCTCCTCCTTGTCTTGTGCAAGGGCGCTCTTGAGGGTCTCAACCTCGGCTGCTCCAACTGCACTCATAGTCACAGCAGTACAGGAGTTAAACATCGAATTTGCATATCAATTCAGATATATGATAAAACTCCTTAAAGTACACGCATACCTTATGTCTCATCGAACCGCTTGTTAATGCGGTCGATTTCGTCATCAGCCAACTTTAGTTTCCAATTAAGCTCGGAGACTTCGGCGGCCTTGGTCGTTGCCGCCAAAAGGGAAGCCTGTTATAGAATAGAAAAGTACGTCACCTCTTCCGAATACTATGTGATCCTCTGTCCGGCTTTTTCAAACCACACAGAGTCTCAGGGGCTACTATCTATATATAGGTATATTTCTCTGATATAAAAAAGCATCTAGAGCATTATGTCGCATACCTCAAAGCCTGTCAGTAGGCTGGTGAAGGCTTCGTTTAGCCCGCTCTTGGTGGACTGAACCTTCTCTACCACCACACCCATCAGGGTGCGGTGCGCCTCCATGATGGAAGCACGTCGTAGTGATTCCACCAGAGTATTCGGCGCCTCCGGATTAGTGGAGGTCACCGTCGGAGCTGATGATCCTCCCTTCTTCAAAGGGGGCTGCTCTCCTAATTCCGGAGCCACTTGGGTCTCCGGAATGATGTCCGGCTGGGGGACGGATTGTTCAGGGCCCCTGCCGTCAGTCGCCATGGCGATCGCACCCCGTGTCTTCAAGACCGAGGTTTCACCCTCGGCGCCTTCTTGGCAGCCTCGCTCCCCCCTCCGCGGCCAGGAGAGGTCCTTCGGGACAACACCTTGGTGTCATCCATGATGGTTGCCGAAAGAGCTTGATACGTCTCCAACGTATCTACATTTCCAAACACTTTTGCCCTTGTTGTGGACTCTAACTTGCATGATTTGAATGAAACTAACCCGGACTGACGCTGTTTTTAGCAGAACTGCCATGATGTTGTTTTATGTGTAGAAAAGAAAAGTTCTCGGAATGTCCTAAAAATCTACGGAGGCACTTTTTGGAATTAATAAGAATTTCTGGGCCAAAGAAATACACTAGGGGGCCCACAGGCTATCCACGAGACAGGGGGGCGCCCCCCCTAGGGCGCGCCCTCCTATCTCGTGGGTCCCCTGGACCTCCACCGACGTCAACTCCAACTCCATATATTCCGTATCATGGAGAAAAAAATTAGAGAGAAAGTTTCATCGTGTCTTACGACACGGAGCCGCCGCCAAGCCCTAATCTCTCTCGGGAGGGCTGATCTGGAGTCCGTTCGGGGCTCCGGAGAGGGGGATTCGTCGCCATCATATCATCAACCATCCTCCATCACCAATTTCATGATGCTCACCGCCGTGCGTGAGTAATTCCATCGTAGGCTTGCTGGACGGTGATGGGTTGGATGAGATTTACCATGTAATCAAGTTAGTTTTGTTAGGGTTTGATCCCTAGTATCCACTATGTTCTGAGATTGATGTTGCTATGACTTTGTTATGCTTAATGCTTGTCACTAGGGCCCGAGTGCCATGATTTCAGATTTGAACCTATTATGTTTTCATGAATATATGTGTGTTCTTGATCCTATCTTGCAAGTCTATAGTCACCTATTATGTGTTATGATCCGACAACCCCGAAGTGACAATAATCGGGATACTTCTCGGTGATGACCGTAGTTTGAGGAGTTCATGTACTATGTGTTAATGCTTTGGTCCGGTTCTCTATTAAAAGGAGGCCTTAATATCCCTTAGTTTCCACTAGGACCCCGCTGCAACGGGAGGGTTGGACAAAAGATGTCATGCAAGTTCTTTTCCATAAGCACGTATGACTATTTACAGAATACATGCCTACATTACATTGATGAATTGGAGCTAGTTCTTTGTCACCCTATGTTATAGCTATTACATGAAGAATCGCATCCGACATAATTATCCATCACTAATCCATTGCCTACGAGCTTTTCATATATTGTTCTTCGCTTATTTACTTTTCCGTTGCTACTGTTATAACAACTACAAAACCCAAAAACATTTATCTTTACTTTTGCTACTGTTACCATTACTATCATACTACTTTGCTACTAAATACTTTGCTGTAGATACTAACTTATCCAGGTGTGGTTGAATTGACAACTCAACTGCTAATACTCAAGAATATTCTTTGGCTCCCCTTGTGTCGAATCAATAAATTTGGGTTGTACTTCACCCTCGAAAGTCGTGATCCCCTACACTTGTGGGTTATCAAGACTAATTTCGGCGCCGTTGCCGGGAGCATAGCTCTATTCTCTCGAGTCACTTGGGATTTATATCTGTTGATCACTATGAAGAACTTGAAAGACGCTAAAACCAAGATCTATCCCTCAACTACGAGGGGAGGTAAGGAACTGCCATCTAGCTCTGCACTAGATTCTCCTTCTGTTATGAGTAAGCTTGCGACACCTAAACCTGCTACTGCTATGAATTCTGATATGTCGCATGTTATTGATGATGCCACTTCTGCTATGCATCATGAAACTACTTCTGTGCGTGATACTACTTTGCCATTAGGTGAATTTCTTGATGAACAACTTGCTAGAGTTAGGTGGAATGAAAATATCGAAGATGCTATTATTAATGATAGTGATGATGAAGGTTCTCCCAATGATTATGTATTGCCTGTTATTCCTAAGGGTTATGTTATGAATGAAGAAGCTGCTAGAGCTATCTTTGCTTGCAATGATAGAAATGATCTTAAGAAATTATTAGCTAAATGGAAGCAGCAGTCTCTTAATGCTAGAATGAAGCCCGATCCTGCTTTTGCTACTTCACCTATCTATGTTACTGATAAGGATTATGAATTCTCTGTTGATCCTAAGATTATTACTTTAGTTGAATCTGATCCTTTTTATGGCCTTGAATCCGAAACTGTTGTGGCACATCTTACCAAGGTGAATGATATAGCTACCCTGTTTACTAATGATGAGAAGTCTCGCTATTTTTATATCCTTAAGATATTTCCATTCTCATTAAAGGGTGATGCTAAGACTTGGTATAATTCACTTGCTCCTGGTTGTGTGCATAGTCCCCAGGATATGATTCATTACTTCTCTGCTAAATATTTCCCTGCCCATAAGAAACAAGCTGCCTTGCGGGAAATATATAATTTTGTGCCAATCAAAGAAGAGAGTCTCCCACAAGCTTGGGGGAGGCTTCTCCGGTTACTTAATGCTTTGCCTGATCATCCTCTTAAGAAAAATGAAATACTTGATATCTTTTATAATGGACTAACCGATGCTTCCAGGGACTACTTGGATAGTTGTGCTGGTTGTGTTTTCAGGGAAAGAACAGTCGACGAAGCTAAAATATAATTGAATAATATGTTGACTAATGAAAATAATTGGACTCTTCCTGAGTCAATTCCTGAAGTGATTCCTAAACCAATTGAGCCAACTCCCGAGCCAATTCCTAAACCCACTCCAAAGAAGAGAGGTGTTTTATTTCTCAGTCCTGAAGATATGCAAGAGGCAAAGAAATCAATGAAGGAAAAGGTATTAAAGTTGAAGATGTTAAGAATTTACCTCCTATTGAAGAAATACATGGTCTTAATATACCGCCTGTTGAAGAACCATATTGTCTTGATAACCCAACACAGGTAGTAAAGGTAAATTCTCTCTATAGATATGATAAAGTTGAAATCCCCTCTACTAAGTTTCATAGCCCATGCTTAGATGAATTTGATGACTTTATGGCTAGGCAAGAAAGTTTTAATGCTTATGTTGGTAGAGAGTTAAGGAATAATGCTTTCAAGATAGGACGTGTAAGTGATAATCTGGCTAGAGTTAAAGATGAACTTCACCTCGTTAGCAAATATGTGTCTATGGTTGCTACTCAAGCTGAGCAAGTACTTAAAGCTCAAAATGATTTGCTTGAGGAATTAAACAATAAAAATGACCTTGCTGTTAGAGTGGCTACTAGAACTGGTAGAATGACTTAGGAACCTTTGTATCCTGAAGATCACCCTAAGAGAATCGATCAAGATTCTCAAAGAAATAATTTAGAGGCACCTAGTTCTTATAAAAAGAAGAAGAAGAAAAATGATAGGACTTTGCATGCTTCTAGTGAACCTACTGAAGACACACCTGAGAATCCCAATGATATTTCTATCTCGATGTTTGAAACTCAATCGGTGATGAACATGAACCTAGTGATACTGTTAATGATAATGTTCATCATGATGCTCAACCTAGCAAAAACAATGATGTAGAGATTGAACCTGCTGTTGATCTTGATAACCCACAATCAAAGAATCAACGTTATGATAAGAAAGACTTTGTTGCTAGGAAGCACGATAGAGAGAGAACCATGGGTTCAGAAACCCGTGCCCTTTCCTCCTAAACCATCCAAGTCAAAGGATGATGAGGATTTTGAGCGCTTTGCTGAAATGATTAGAACTATTTTCTTACGTATGTGTTTAACTGATATGCTCAAAGTAAACCCTTATGCTAAGTATATGAAGGATATTATTACAAATAAAAGAAAGATACCAGAAGCTGAAATTTCCACCATGCTTGCTAATTACACTTTTATGGGTGGAATACCAAAGAAACTTGGAGATCCGGGTGTGCCAACTATACCATGCTCCATTAAAAGAAATTATGTTAGAACTGCTTTATGTGATCTTGGAGCCGGTGTTAGTGTTATGCCTCTCTCTTTATATCGTAGACTTGAATTGAATAAGTTGACACCTACTGAAATATCTTTGCAAATGGCTGATAAATCAACTGCTATACCTGTCGGTATTTGTGAGGATGTGCCTGTTGTGGTTGCAAATGTCACTATTTTAACGGACTTTGTTATTCTTGATATTCCCGAGGACGATAGTATGTCTATTATCCTTGGTAGACCTTTTCTTAATACTGCAGGGGCTGTTATGGATTTCAACAAAGGCAATGTCACTTTTCATGTTAATGGTAATGAGCATAAGGTACACTTTTTGAGGAAACAATCTCAAGTTCATAGCATCAATTCTATTGAAAAGTTCCAACTATTATTTTTGAGGTTTTGAATTTCCTCTCCCTACTGTCAAGAAAAAGTATGATATTCTTATTGTGGGGGATTTTCATATCCCCGTTGAGGTAACTTAGTGTTATTCGAAATTTCTCCGGTTCCGTGTTATTCGGAATGAGTTTGTTAACAAGACTTGATCAACCTTGTTAGTGGATTCATTTTGCTGATCACGAGATGGATGAAACTAGAGGGCACAACCTTCTGTACCCTCTTTTTACTTCCTGTTATTTAGAATAAATAAAGCAAAAATAGTATTATCTGTCTGTTTTCTGATTTATCCGTGCAATAAAAAATAGTCCAAAAATAAAAGTGCTCAAAATACCCTGCAAATTTAGTATGATTTTTTCTGGAATATTTGAGGATTTTAGGCACTGAAAACACTGCAGGAGGGGCAAGCACCATGCCACGAGAGAGGAGGGTGTGCCCCCTGTCTCGTGGGTGTTGGGGAATGTAGTAATTTCAAAAAAAAATCCTACGCACACACAAGATCATGGTGATGGCATAGCAACGAGAGGGGAGAGTGTTGTCCACGTACCCTCGTAGACCGTAAGCGGAAGCGTTAGCACAGCGCGGTTGATGTAGTCGTACGTCTTCACGATCCGACCGATCCAAGTACCGAACGTACGGCACCTCTGAGTTCAGCACACGTTCAGCTCGATGATGATCTCCGGCCTCCGATCCAGCAAAGCTCCGGAGATGAGTTCCACAAGACGACGGGCGTGGTGATGATGATGATGTTCTACCAGCGCAGGGCTTTGCCTAAACTCCGCGACGATATGACCGAGGTGGAATATGGTGGAGCGGGGCACCGCACACGGCTAACGAACAATCCATAGATCAACTTGTGTGTCTCTGGGTGCCCCCGCCCCGTATATAAAGGAGCCAGGGGAGAAGGCGGCCGGCCAAGGAGGGCGCGCCAAGGGGGAGTCCTACTCCCACCGGGAGTAGGACTCCCTTCTTTCCAAGTTGGAGTAGGAGAGGGGGGGAAGGAGGAGGAAGAGGGGAAGGAAAGGGGGGGCGCCCCCCTTCCCTTGTCCTATTCGGACTAGGAGGGGAGGGGCGCGTGGCCCCCTCTTGCCTCCTTCCCTCTTCTCCCTCGAGGCCCATGTAGGCCCAATAACCCCCCGGGGGGTTCCGGTAACCTCCCGGTACTCCGGTAAAATGCCGATTTCACCCGGAACTATTCCGATGTCCAAATATAGGCTTCCAATATATCGATTTTTATGTCTCGACCATTTCGAGACTCCTCGTCATGTCCGTGATCACATCCGGGACTCCGAACAAACTTCGGTACATCAAAACTTATAAACTCATAATAAAACTGTCATCGTAATGATAAGCGTGCGGACCCTACGGGTTCGAGAACTATGTAGACATGACCTAGAACTATTCTCGGTCAATAACCAATAGCGGAACCTGGATGCCCATATTGGTTCCTACATATTCTACGAAGATCTTTATCGGTCAAACCGCATAACAACATACGTTGTTCCCTTTGTCATCGGTATGTTACTTGCCCGAGATTTGATCGTCGGTATCCAATACCTAGTTCAATCTCGTTACCGGCAAGTCTCTTTACTCGCTCAGAATGCATCATCCCGTAACCAACTCATTGGTCACATTGCTTGCAAGGCTTATAATGATGTGCATTACCAAGAGGGCCCAGAGATACCTCTCCGACGATCGGAGTGACAAAACCTAATCTCGAAATACGCCAACTCAACATGTACCTTCGGAGACACCTGTAGTACTCCTTTATAATCACCCGATTCGTTGTGACGCTTGGTAGTACCAAAGTGTTCCTCCGTAAACGGAGTTGCATAATTCTCATAGTTACAGGAACATGTATAAGTCATGAAGAAAGCAATAGCAGTATACTAAACGATCAAGTGCTAGGCTAACGGAATGGGTCATGTCAATCACATCATTCTTCTAATGATGTGATCCCACTAATCAAATGGCAACACATGTCTATGGTTAGGAAACATAACCATCTTTGATCAACAAGCTAGTCAAGTAGAGGCATACTAGTGACACTATGTTTGTCTATGTATTCACACATGTATTATGTTTCCGGCTAATACAATTCTAGCATGAATAATAAACATTTATCATGAAATAAGGAAATAAATAATAACTTTATTATTGCCTCTAGGGCATATTTCCTTCAGTCTCCCACTTGCACTAGAGTTAATAATCTAGTTCACATCGCCATGTGATTTAACATCAATATTCATATCTCAGATATGATTAACACCCATTGTTCACATCGTTATGTGACCAACACCCAAAGGGTTTACTAGAGTCAATAATCTAGTTCACATTGCTATGTGATTAACACCCAAAGAGTACTAAGGTGTGATCATGTTTTGCTCGTGAGAGAAGCTTAGTCAACGGGTCTGCTACATTTAGAGCCTTATGTACTTTGCAAATATTCTATGTCTACAATGCTCTGCTCGGAGCTACTCTAGCTAATTGCTCCCACTTTCAATATGTATCCAGATTGAGACTTAGAGTCATCTGGATCGGTGTGAAAGCTTGCACCGATGTAATTCTTTACGACGGGCTCTTTTATCACCTCCATAATCGAGAAATATTTCCTTAGTCCTCACTAAGGATATTCTTCACCAATGTACATTGATCTACTCCTAGATCACTATTGTACTCCCTTGCCAAATTCAGAGCAAGGTATACAATAGGTCTGGTACATAACATAGCATAATTTATAGAACCTATGACTGAGGCATAGGGAATGACTTTCATTCTCTTTTCTATTTTTTGTCGTGGTCGGGATTTGAGTCTTACTCAATTTCACACCTTTGCAACACAGGCAAGAACTCTTTCTTTGACTATTCCATCTTGAACAATTTCAAAATCTTGCCAAGGTATGTACTCATTGAAAATCTTATCAAGCGTCTTGATCTATCTCAATAGATCTTGATGCTCAATATGTAAGTAGCTTTTACTGAGGTCTTTCTTTTAAAGAACTCCTTTAAAACACTCCTTTATGCTTTGCAGAATAATCCTACATTATTTCCGATCAACAATATGTCATTCACATATACTTATCAGAAATGTTGTAGTGCTCCCACTCACTTTCTTGTAAATACAGGCCTTTCCAAAACTCTGTATAAAACCATATGCTTTGATCAACTCATCAAAGCGTATATTCCAACTCCGAGATGCTTGCGATAGTCCATTGATGGATTGCTGGAGCTTGCACACTTTTTTAGCACCTTTTGGATCAACAAAACCTTCTGGCTGCATCATATATAACTCTTCTTCTAGAAATCCATTCAAGAATGCAGTTTTGACATCCATTTGTCAAATTTCATAATCATGAAATGCAGCAATAGCTAACATGATTCGGACAGACTTAAGCATCGCTACGGGTGAGAAAGTCTCATCATAGTCAACCCCTTGAACTTGTCGAAAACCTTTCACAACAAGTCGAGCTTTATAGACGAGCTACATTACCATCGGCGTCGTCTACTTCTTAAAGATCCATTTATTCTCAATGGCTTGCCGATCATCGGGCAAATCAACCAAAGTCCACACTTTGTTCTCATACATGGATCCCATCTCAGATTTCATGGCCTCAAACCATTTCATGAATCTGGGCTCATCATCGCTTCCTCATAGTTCGTAGGTTTATCATGGTCTAGTAACATGACTTCCGAATAGGATTACCGTACCACTCAGTGCGGATCTTACTCTGTTGACCTCACGAGGTTTGGTAGCAACTTGATCTGAAGTTTCATGATCATCATCATTAACTTCCTCACTAATTGGTGTAGGAATCACTGGAACTGATTTCTGTGATGAACTACTTTCCAATAAGGGAGAAGATACAGTTACCTTATCAAGTTCTACTTTCCTCCCACTCACTTCTTTCGATAGAAACTCCTTCTCTAGAAAGGATACATTTTTAGCAACGAATATCTTGCCTTCGGATCTGTGATAGAAGGTGTACCCAACAATTTCCTTTGGGTATTCTATGAAGACGCACTTCTCCGATTTGGGTTTGAGCTTATCAGGATGAAACTTTTTCACATAAGCATCGTAGCCCCAAACTTTAAGAAACGACAACTTGGGTTTCTTGCTAAACCACAGTTCATATGGTGTCGTCTCAACGGATTTAGATGGTGCCCTTTTAACGTGAATGCAGCTGTCTCCAATGCATAACCCCAAAACGATAATGGTAAATCAATAAGAGACATCATAGATCACACCAAATCCAATAAAGTGCGGTTACCACGTTCGGACACACCATAACGTTGTGGTGTTCCAGGTGGCGTGAGCTGTGAAACTATTCCACATTGTTTTAATTGAAGACCAAACTCATAACTCAAATATTCGTCTCCGCGATCAGATCACAGAAACTTTTATTTTCTTGTTACGATGATTTTTCCACTTCACTCTGAAATTCTTTGAACTTTTCAAATGTTTCAGACTTATGTTTCATCAAGTAGACATACCCATATCTGCTCAAATCATCTGTGAAGGTCAGAAAATAACGATACACGCCGCGAGCCTTAACACTCATCGGATCGCATACATCGGTATGTATTATTTCCAATAAGTCAGTAGCTCGTTCCATTGTTCCGGAGAACGGAGTTTTTAGTCATCTTGCCCTAAAGGCACGGTTCGCAAGCATCAAATGATTCATAACCAAGTGATTCCGAAAATCCATCTTTATGGAGTTTCTTCATGCGCTTTACACCGATATGACCCAAACGGCAGTGCCACCAATAAGTTGCACTATCATTATTAACTTTGCATATTTTGGCATCAATATTATGAATATGTGTATCACTACGATCGAGATCCAACAAACTATTTTCATTGGGTGTATAACCATCGAAGGTCTTATTCATGTAAACAGAATAACAATTATTCTTTAACTTCAAATGAATAACTGTATCGCAATAAACATGATTAAATCATATTCATGCTCAACGCAAACGCTAAATAACATTTATTTAGTTTTAACACTAATCTCGAAAATATAGGGAGTGTGTGATGATGATCATATCAATCTTGGAACTATTTCCAACACTCATCGTCACTTCCCCTCAACTAGTCTCTGTTTATTATGTAACTCTTGTTTCGAGTTACTAATCTTAGCAACCGAACAAGTATCAAATACTCAAGGGCTACTATAAACACTAGTAAGGCACACATCAAACACTTGTATATCAAATATACCCTTGTTCACTTTGCCATCCTTCTTATCCACCAAATATTCAGGGCATTTCCGCTTCCAGTGACCATTTCAATTGCAGTGTAAGTACTCAGTTTCAGGCTTTGGTCCAACTTTGAGCTTCTTCGCGGGAGTGACAACTTGTTTGCCATTCTACTTGAAGTTTCCCTTTCTTTCCCTTTGCCCTTTTCTTGAAACTAGTGGTCTTGTGAATCATCAACACTTGATGCTCTTTCTTGATTTCTACCTTTGTCGATTTCAACATCACGAAGAGCTTGGGAATCATTTACGTCATCCCTTGCATACTATAGTTCATCACGAAGTTCTAGTAACTTAATGATGGTGACTAGAGAATTCTGTCAATCACTATCTTATCTCGGAAGATTAACTCCCACTTGATTCAAGCGATTGAAGTACCCGCACAATCTAAGCACATGCTCACTAGTTGAGCGATTCTCCTCCATCTTTTAGCTATAGAACTTGTTGGAGACTTCATATTTCTCAACTTGGGTATTTGCTTGAAATATTAACTTCAATACCGAACATCTTATATGGTCCATGACGCTCAAAACGCCTTTGAAGTCCCGATTCTAAGCCGTTAAGCATGGTGCACTAAACTATCAAGTAGTCATCATATTGAGCTAGCCAAACGCTCATAATGTCTCGCATCTGCTCCTGCAATAGGTTTGTCACCTAGCGGTGCATCGGGGACATAGTTCTTCTGCAAAGAATGAGGATAAACCTCGGATCATGGATCCAATCCGCATCATTGCTACTAACATCTTTCAACACAGTTTTTTCTAGGAACATATCAAAATAAACATATGAAAGCAACAACGCGAGCTATTGATCTACAACATAATTTGCAAAATACTACCAGGACTAAGTTCATGATAAATTTAAGTTCAATTAATCATATTACTTAAGAACTCCCACTTAGACAAACATCTCTCTAGTCATCTAAGTGATCACGTGATCCAAATCAACTAAACCATGTCCGATCATCACGTGAGATGGAGTAGTTTCAATGGTGAACATCACTATGTTGATCATATCTACTATATGATTCACATTCGACCTTCGGTCTCCGTGTTCGAGGCCATATCTCATATGCTAGGCTCGTCAAGTATGACCTGAGTATTCCGCGTGTGCAACTGTTTTGCACCCGTTGTATTTGAACGTAGAGCCTATCACACCCGATCATCACGTGGTGTCTCAGCACGAAGAACTTTCGCAACGGTGCATACTTAGGGAGAACACTTCTTGATT
The DNA here is from genome assembly GCA_021437245.1 of Aegilops speltoides. NCBI lineage: Eukaryota > Viridiplantae > Streptophyta > Magnoliopsida > Poales > Poaceae > Aegilops > Aegilops speltoides. The sequence goes on from CM038144.1 coordinate 483,615,180, forward strand.
ATTAAGTGAGAGATCATCTTAAAATGTTACCGTCAATCAAAGCAAGATAAGATGCATAAAGGATAAACATCACATGCAATCAATATAAGTGATATGATATGGCCATCATCATCTTGTGCTTGTGATCTCCATCTCCGAAGCACCGTCGTGATCACCATCGCCACCGGTAGCGACACCTTGATCTCCATCATAGCATCGTTGTCGTTACACCGCCTATTGCTTCTACTACTATCGCTACCGCTTAGTGATAAAGTAAAGCAATTACAGGTGTTTGCATTTCATACAATAAAGCGACAACCATATGGCTCTGCCAGATTGCCGATAACTTCGTTACAAAACATGATCATCTCATACAATAAAATATAGCATCACATCTTGACCATATCACATCACAACATGCCCTGCAAAAACAAGTTAGACGTCCTCTACTTTGTTGTTGCAAATTTTACGTGGCTGCTACGGGCTTAGCAAGAACCGTTCTTACCTACGCATCAAAAACCACAACGATAGTTCGTCAAGTTGGTGCTGTTTTAACCTTCGCAAGGACCAGGCGTAGCCACACTCGATTCAGCTAAAGTGAGAGAGACAGACACCCGCCAGCCACCTTTAAGCACGAGTGCTCGTAACGGTGAAACAAATCTCGCGTAAGCGTACGCGTAATGTCGGTCCGGGCCGCTTCATCTCACAATACCGTCCAACCAAAGTATGACATGCTGGTAAGCAGTATGACTTGTATCACCCACAACTCACTTGTGTTCTACTCGTGCATATAACATCAACGCATAAAACCTAGGCTCTGATACCACTGTTGGGGAACGTAGTAATTTAAAAAAAATCCTACGCACACACAAGATCATGGTGATGGCATAGCAATGAGAGGGGAGAGTGTTGTCCACGTACCCTCGTAGACCGTAAGCGGAAGCGTTAGCACAACACGGATGATGTAGTCGTACGTCTTCACGATCCGACCGATCCAAGTACCGAACGTACGGCACCTCCGAGTTCAGCACACGTTCAGCTCGATGACGATCTCCGGCCTCCGATCCAGCAAAGCTCCGGAGATGAGTTCCGTCAGCACGACAGCATGGTGACGATGATGATGTTCTACCGGCGCAAGGCTTCGCCTAAACTCCGCGACGATATGACCGAGGTGGAATATGGTGGAGGGGGGCACCGCACACGGTTAAGGAACGATCCGTAGATCAACTTGTGTGTCTCTGGGGTCCCCCGCCCCGTATATAAAGGAGCTAGGGGGAGGAGGCGGCCGGCCAAGGAGGGCGCGCCAGGGGGGTCCTACTCCCACCGGGAGTAGGACTCCCTTCTTTCCAAGTTGGAGTAGGAGAAGGGGGAAGGAGGAGGAAGAGGGGAAGAAAAGGGGGGGGGGCCTTCCCTTGTCCTATTCGGACTAGGAGGGGAGGGGCGCGCGGCCCCCCTCCTGCCTCCTTCCCTCTTCTCCCTCGAGGCCCATGTAGGCCCAATAACCCCCCGGGGGGTTCCGGAAACCTCCCGGTACTCCGGTAAAATGCCAATTTCACCCGGAACGATTCCGATGTCCAAATATAGGCTTCCAATATATCGATCTTTATGTCTCGACCATTTCGAGACTCCTCGTCATGTCCGTGATCACATCCGGGACACCGAACAAACTTCAGTACATCAAAACTTATATAACTCATAATAAAACTGTCATCGTAACGTTAAGCGTGCGGACCCTACGGGTTCGAGAACTATGTAGACATGACCTAGAACTATTCTCGGTCAATAACCAATAGCAGAACCTGGATGCCCATATTGGTTCCTACATATTCTACGAAGATCTTTATCGGTCAAACCGCATAACAACATCGTTGTTCCTTTGTCATCGGTATGTTACTTGCCCGAGATTTGATCGTCGGTATCCAATACCTAGTTCAATCTCGTTACCGGCAAGTCTCTTTACTCGCTCGTAATGCATCATCCGTAACCAACTCATTGGTCACATTGCTTGCAAGGCTTATAATGATGTGCATTACCGAGAGGGCCCAGAGATACCTCTCCGACGATCGAGTGACAAAACCTAATCTCAAATACGCCAACTCAACATGTACCTTCGGAGACACCTGTAGTACTCCTTTATAATCACCTAGTTACGTTGTGACGTTTGGTAGTACCAAAGTGTTCCTCCGTAAACGGAGTTGCATAATTCTCATAGTTACAGGAACATGTATAAGTCATGAAGAAAGCAATAGCAAGATACTAAGCGATCAAGTGCTAGGCTAACGGAATGGGTCATGTCAATCACATCATTCTTCTAATGATGTGATCCCACTAATCAAATGACAACACATGTCTATGGTTAGGAAACATAACCATCTTTGATCAACAAGCTAGTCAAGTAGAGGCATACTAGTGACACTATGTTTGTCTATGTATTCACACATGTATTATGTTTCCGCTAATACAATTCTAGCATGAATAATAAACATTTATCATGAAATAAGGAAATAAATAATAACTTTATTATTGCCTCTAGGGCATATTTCCTTCAAGGGCCCTGGTGGCTCCCTCCACTTACGCCACCCACACACTTCATCTTCTATCCAAAAAAATCCCCATCCAGCTCAAGCACGAGTTCTAGCTCGTTTTGCTGCGATTTTCGATCTGCTAGCTCAAAGCTCCATTCCCAAAACTGCTTTGAGAGATTGTTGCTTGGTATGTGACTCCTCCATTGGTCCAATTAGTTTTTGTTCTAGTGCTTTATTCATTGCAAATTTTTGCTGCATAGGTGACCATGTTCTTGAGCTTGCATGTCAATTTTTTTAGGCCCAAGCAATTCCAATGCATGATATAGGCTCTAGGCACTTGTAGGAGTAGTTGCTACCAATCTTGTTTAATTTTATTCACTTTTATCTTGAAGTTACTAAAAAATTCAGAAATTTTCAGAAAAAGAATTATGCTTAGAAGAATGTACCAAGGTGGTTCCTCGGCAAAGAAATGGCCAAGGATTGCTATACGTGAGCAAGATGTTGAATTGCCAAGGGACGCAAATGTACGGGCTTGTGAGTGGCCATCCGATGATTTTATGGTCGACGCAGGCTTCAAGGAGGAATTTCACGCGTATGTGCGTAATGCTGAGCTGGAGGACTTCTTGCAAGATAAGTGTCCGCAGTATTATCAATTGACTGATTCTTTTGTGCGGAGGTTCAAATATACCAGTGCGCGTAATTCTCCTAGTGTCATGTTTGATATTTATGATACATCTTATACCATGGATTTAGAGGATTTTACAACTGCCCCGCAGTGGGATAATATTAATGATCCTCACAAATCTGAATTTAGAGATTTTCTTGCTAGTATTACTATGGGAGAATCTAGGGACATAGCACAAGCTACCATAGGGAGCATTCATTTTCCTGCTATACATTTTTGCTCTCTTCATTGGTAGATGTATTAACGGTAAGGATGAAGCATGTCACATGTGTGTCCCTGATCTGTGTGTCCTCAAGAGTGCTGTGTTAGGTTTTAAAGGTTATAACTTGGGGGCAATAGTTGCACGTAGGTTGCAGAATAATAGTAGAAAGGGAGATTTATTTGGAGGAATTTATGCAACCCATGTGGCTAATTATCTTAATATAGCACCATGAGAGGGGGATACGATTTTACCTCCTGTTTATTTGGATAAAGAAGCTATGTTCAATCATCATTTTCTTGAGAGGAATGAACAATTCCTCCATTATCGACTAATCTATGACAGACGCAATGTCGTCCCTGTTACTCTTCCTGCTCCCTACCTTTTTGATTATCAGGCAAAAGGAAGATATGTTGTCACCAAGGAGGAAGCAGCTGAATATGAGAGGGGAGTGGAGGCAGCTCGCCAACACGTTGTAGCTCGGGAGGCAGTTGCCGCTGCATCTCAGTACAACCCCGGTTTCACTTATGGATATCAACTAGGCGATCCTTGGTACTAGACCAACTTAGGCCAAAAGCCTAAGCTTGGGGGAGTATGTATTTCTCACCGACTTTACATTCATGTTCACACACTAGTCGTCAGTGCTCATACTCTTTCATTGTATCATCCATGCTAGTTTAAATTTCTTTTTCTAGTTTTCTTCTTATGTGTTTGATAAACCTTAAGAAAAAACCCAAAAAAAATTAGTTAGTTTAATTTCCATGCTTGTAGTAGAAATTAAAATGAAAACCCAAAAAGATTTCTAGTTCTTCTTCTTACTTGTTGGGAGCTTTCCCGTGTAAATAGTTTTATTTTCTTTTCTTTCCTTTGGGGGTCGAGAAGACCATATTGAAAATGTTTCGTGGCTCTCATATGCATGATTGTTTATTTACCTTAGAGCCTATATTACCTTGTCTTCTCTCTTGATTTGAATGCTTGCATATTCCAGCTTAGTCCAATGCACGTGCACTCTTATTATTATACACATCGTTCGGTCGTGCAAGTGAAAGGCAATAATGATGATATATGATGGACTTATTTGGGATGAGAAAAGCTGGTATGAACTCGACCTCTCTTGTTTTTGTAAATATGATGAGTTCATTGTTCCTGAGTCAGCTATTATGAAGTAAACATATTTGCAATGACATCTAGAGATTATAGTTGCTTGTGCCATGCTTGATTAGCTATGAGTTATAATGGTTTACCTTGAGTGCCAACATCCTATTAGAATGATTATGATGTGGTATGATGGGATGGTATCCTCCTTTGAATGAATTAAGTGACTCGACTTGGCACATGTTCATGTAGTTGAATCAAATCAACATAGCCTTCATGATATTTATGTTCATGGTGGATTATATCCTACTCATGCTTGTATTCGGTGTGAATTAATTTTAATGCATGTCTATGACTGTTGTCTCTCTCTTAGTTGGTCGCTTCCCAGTCTTTTGCTAGCCTTCACCTGTACTAAGCGGGAATACTGCTTGTGCATCCGAACTCCTTAAACCCCAAAGTTGTTCCATATGAGTCCACTATACCTACCTATATGCGGTATCTACCTGCCGTTCCAAGTAAATTTGTATGTGCCAAACTCCAAACCTTCAAATGAAATTCTCTTTTGTATGCTCGAGCAGCTCATGTTACAACTAGGGCTGCCTATATCTTCCATGCTAGGTGGGTTATTCTCACGAGGAGTGTACTCCGCTCCTCATTCACGAGAAAGGGCCGGTAACCGGGATGCCTAATCCCATGATCCAAAAAGATCAAAGCAAATCAAAATAATTAAATAAAACTCCCCCAGGGCTGTTGTTTGTTGGAGGCACTCGTTGTTTCGAGCAAGCCATGGATTGATGCTTGTTGGTGGTTGGGGGAGTATCAACCTTTACCATTCTGTTTGGGAACTACCTATAATGCATGTAGTATGGAAGATACAGCCATCTCATAGTTGTTGCGTTGACAGTGAAAGTATGCCGCTCAAAATGTTATTCAATCTCTATTTTAAAATTGAGCTCTCGCACCTCTACGAATCCCTGCTTCCCTCTGTGAAGGGTCTATCTATTTACTTTTATGTTGAGTCATCACCCTTCTTATTAAAAAGCACCCACTGGACAGCACACTGTCATTTGCATTCATTATTGTTGGTTTATATTGGGTATGACTTGACTAGATCTCTTTTACCATGAATTACAATGTTTAATTAGTCCTTGATCTTTAAAGGTGCTCTGCATTTATGTTTTGCGGTCTCAGAAAGGGCTAGCGAGATACCATTTTGTTATATCATGTTATGATTGTTTTGAGAAAGTGTTGTCATCCAAGTTTTATTATTATGGCTCGCTAGCTGATTATGTTATTGAAAGGAGTAATTGTGAGACCTAAGTGTTATTGTGAGTATGGTTAGTTCATAATATTTACTGAAACTTGAATGCTGGCTTTTCATGTTTGCAACAACAAGAGCAAACAGAGTTTGTAAAAGTTTCTCTTTATCACTTTTAGTTTATCAACTGAATTGCTTGAGGACAAGCAAAGGTTTAAGCTTGGGGGAGTTGATACGTCTCCAACGTATCTACTTTTCCAAACACTTTTGCCCTTGTTGTGGACTCTAACTTGCATGATTTGAATGAAACTAACCCGGACTGACGCTGTTTTCAGCAGAACTGCCATGATGTTGTTTTATGTGTAGAAAAGAAAAGCTCTCGGAATGTCCTGAAAATCCACGGAGGCACTTTTTAGAATTAATAAGAGTTTCTGGGCGAAATAAATACAACAGGGGGCCCACAGGCTGTCCACGAGATAAGGGGCCGCCCCCCTAGGGCGCGCCCTCCTATCGCGTGGGCCCCCTGGACCTCCATCGGCGTCAACTCCAACTCCATATATTCCGTCTCGCGGAGAAAAAAATCAGAGAGAAAGTTTCATCGCGTTTTACAACACGGATCCGCCGCCAAGCCCTAATCTCTCTCGGGAGGGCTGATCTGGAGTCCGTTCGGGGTTCCGGAGAGGGGGATTCGTCGCCGTCGTCATCATCAACCATCCTCCATCACCAATTTCATGATGCTCACCGTCGTGCGTGAGTAATTCCATCATAGGCTTGCTGGACGGTGATGGGTTGGATGAGATTTACCATGTAATCAAGTTAGTTTTGTTAGGGTTTGATCCCTAGTATCCACTATGTTCTGAGATTGATGTTGCTATGACTTTGTTATGCTTAATGCTTGTCACTAGGGCCCGAGTGCCATGATTTCAGATCTGAACCTATTATGTTTTCATGAATATATGTGTGTTCTTGATCCTATCTTGCAAGTCTATAGTCACCTATTATGTGTTATGATCCGACAACCCCGAAGTGACAATAATCGGGATACTTCTTGGTGATGCCCGTAGTTTGAGGAGTTCATGTATTCACTATGTGTTAATGCTTTGGTCCTGTTCTCTATTAAAAGGAGGCCTTAATATCCCTTAGTTTCCACTAGGACCCCGCTGCAATGGGAGGGTAGGACAAAAGATGCCATGCAAGTTCTTTTCCATAAGCATGTATGACTATTTACGGAATACATGCCTACATTACATTGATGAATTGGAGCTAGTTCTGTGTCACCCTATGTTATAGCTATTACATGAGGAATCGCATCCGACATAATTATCCATCACTGATCCATTGCCTACGAGATTTTCATATATTATTCTTCGCTTATTTACTTTTCCGTTGCTACTGTTATAACAACTACAAAAACCCAAAAACATTTATCTTTACTTTTGCTACTGTTACCATTATTATCATACTACTTTGCTACTAAATACTTTGCTGCAGATACTAAGTTATCCAGGTGTGTTTGAATTGAAAACTCAACTGCTAATACTCAAGAATATTCTTTGGCTCCCCTTGTGTCGAATCAATAAATTTGGGTTGTACTTCACCCTCGAAAGTTGTTGCGATCCCCTACACTTGTGGGTTAGCAGAGCTCGCGGAGGCATTTCGCTCTCTGCCATCTCTGGTGGTAGAGAACTCCCCTCAGATAGTGAAGGGTTGGGGAGGTCGCAAGTAGGGCTGAAAGACACACAATGTAATATGATATATTATACAAAACATTGAGAACCAAATACATATAATAAATCTTTCGATACTTACGATCCAGCCAGGGGCTTCACCCTTGGGAGTCTCTTGGGTATGGGTTCGGCTTCTAAATCTGAACCATCCGAGAGGTCCATCTTCCCCTCTTAGGCGCTTGCTCCTTGGTGCTGTGGAGGCCGCCCTCTTCTTTCCCCCCCCCCCAAGAGGGGAGTCGCTTTCCGCTTCCTCCTCCTCTTCTTCCTCATCTCCCTCGTGGGAGGAGGCGGCTTCGGTCTCTCCAAACACTTCAGGGTTCGTGAATCTTCCGGACTGAACTCCCACATATGAGAGGGCCGGAGTTGGCAGGGAAGAATCCGGCGGAAGAGCATCACCTGAATCATGTTAATTAGTGAGACTGGTGTTCTTGCCTATCATGTTTGTGATGCGCTTTTGCAGCATCAACACTACCGCCATGGATCCCCAGTCTAGACCCTTAGCTGTCCAGGAGGTGAGCTGCATAGGGGGTTCGGATCTGAACTCGGGAGTGGCCGCCCACTTGGTGTCGCAAGGTTCAGTGATATGGAACCACTCCTACTGCCACACCTTGACAGTCTCCACAAAGGCCCCATTTGGCCAAACGGTGTTGGGAAGCTTGCTCACCATGGCGCCACCGCAGTCCGCATGTTGGCCATCGACCACCTTCGGCTTCAGATTGAAGACCTTGAGCCATAGGCCGAAGTGTGGGAGGATGCGGAGCAGCGCCTCACACACGACGATGAACGCCGAGATGTGGAGGAAAGAATTTGGGGCCAGATCATGGAAATCTAGCCCGTAAAAGAACAAAAGGCCCGGGACAAGAGGGTGGAGGGGAAACCCTAGCCCACGGAGGAAGCGGGGATGAATACAACCCTTTTGCCGGGCTCCGGAGTGGGGATGGCTTGATCTTTGGCAGGGAGCCTGTACGCGATATCCGCAGACAGTATCCCGCCTCCGGAGCTCCTTGACGTTCTTCTCGGTGATGGAGGAGGCCTCCCACTTGCCCTTTGAGCCAGATCCTGACATGACTAGGGAAGCTGGTGGCGGTGCGAAAGATTGAAGATTGGGCGCTGGAGCTTGAGGATGGGAAAGCAGGAGAAGAAGAAGGCGTGGGGAAAAGAGGGATCTTTATCCTCTTATATAGGCAGTGAATATGAAACACCCCCACCCCCTCAAGCCTTAAAACTCGCCTGCTCCCAAGGGGTCGTGCGAATGTCACGGTTGGATTACCCAAAACCCGTATTGATGAGGATCCCATAAAGGGAGGACACTATCTCTATTTTGACAAGACGTGTCAATAGAGGATGTGCCTCGAAACACGAAGCAAGAGGTGTGAAAACGGTTCGAAATGTTGAAAGGCCAGACGTGACGTTTCGCCGAAAAACTAAGATTTCAGTGGGAAGACATTGTTTTGTTTGATATCTTACCTTCGTGACTAAGGGTTGCCACAATTATACAGAACCGGATATAGTTATTTTGAAGATTGCTTTGAAGTACTCAGGAGGAGGAACCCGCCTTGCAATGTCGAAGACAATCCGCGTGCCGAACATATCATCATTGAAGACTGGTTCAGGGGCTACTGAGGGAGTCATGGATTGACGGATCCTCGGATGTCCGAGCTATTTGGTGTGGGCCGAACTGATGGGCCGTGAAGATATAAAGCAGAAGACTTTCCCTCGTGTCCGGGTAGGACTCCTCTATGCGTGGATGGCAAGATTGGTGTCCGGATATGTAATTTCCTTCCTTTACAAACCGACTAGGTACAACCTAGGCCCCTCCGGTGTGTATATAAACTAGAGGGTTTAGTCTGTAGAGGCTATTAATTGACATAGGCTAGACAACTAGGGTTTAGCCATTATGATCTCGAGGTAGATCAACTCTTGTAACCCCTATTCTCATCAAAGACAATCAAGCAGGGCGTGGGTTTTACCTCCATTAAGAGGGTCCAAACACAGTAAACATCGTGTCCCCTTTGTCCCTTGTTACCTTCGATCCTCAGACACACAGTTCGGGACCCCCTACCCGAGATCGGCCGATTTTGACACCGACACCAAGTACATGAGGTGTGGTTTTAGTACTACTAGGAACGAGGAGGAGGAGGTTAACCTTGAGGGCTAGTTGGTGCCTCAGAAGGACATCTTTCGATATTTGGGGTCAATGCTACAGAAGGATGGGGATGTCGATGAAGATGTGAACCATTGAGTCAAAGCCGGATGGATGAAGTGGCATCAAGCTTCTGGCATTCTCTGTGAAAAGAGAGTGCCACAAAAGCTGCGGGTTCTATAGGATGGAAATTTGACCCACAATGTCGTATGGCGTTGAGTGTTGGCCAACTAAAAGGCGACATGTTTAATATTAAGGTGCGGCGGAGATGTTGGAAATATGAGCAATTTTCCATATGATTTTATTAACAAAAATAGTAGATAAAACATGACTATCATAGCAGAGATAAGACAAGTCATACAATCCAACAAAGAGTATGCAAATGGCATCGACATAGTGAATATGAATGAACATATGTAGAATGCGAAGCTAGAACAAGAAACTGTGGCAAGATCTTAAGCAGAAAAGAACATGAAGACATACGGAGGAGCGGCAGAAGCATTGGTTTTGGGTTCGACGTCCTTGCCGGCCATGTCGTTGGAGAGGTTGTCGACTGCGGGAAATAAGTTGTCATTTGGGAAGTGGTCGTTGCCGTCCATGGCTACCGTGATGAAGAAGCCAGTAGTCGCGCACAGCGCTCCCCAAAAACCTTATCGCCCTTCTCCCGTACAGGACACGAAGTGGAGGGGTTTCGGAGGCCTACTGTCCCAACGTGTGGTGCACGCCGCAAGCCAGGATGCGGAAGAACCTTGCAGTAGCTCAGAGCTTGGAACTCGGTGGCGAGAGGAAGATGATATTCTGGTGTGTCTCTCTAGAGAGGAGGGACCTCTCTTTTATAGGCACGGGAGAAAGAGACGAACGTGCAGCGACGGGAGGTGAAACAAAGAGAGGGAGATGAAGTGAACAGCCAGCAGCCGAAGGGATGCAGCGTTTGCATTCAATCTCCACTATAGCAAAAATCTTTTCAGCTTTCGTGTGACCTTTCATATACTAGTCGTGCGCGGCAAAAAAATAGACAACGACTCGGCTCATTCCCGCAACTCGCAGTGCATCGTGACGAGGCGTGGCATGGCGATGTAGGCGGCGGAGGAGGAGCATGTGTGAATGTCTCTCTTATTATTTTTCTTATACATGTGGGCAAACATCCAACTCCTACCAAGCTAGGAATGTGGGACTAAACTTTAGGCCCACCTCTTTACCTTGCACGAATGGGCTAAGTGGTCCTCTAGGATTTATTAGGAATTCTGGTATGGATATTGGGCTACCCGAAATAGACCAAATTACAACAGGAGATGCACATGTTGAGATGGATGTATGGCTACACAAGGAAGGACCAGGTCCAGAATGATGATATATGAGATAGAGTTGGGGTAGCACCGATTGAAGAGAAGATTGCCCAACATCGTTTGAGAAGGTTTGCGCATATTCAGCGCACGCCTCCGGAAGCTCTAGTGCGTGCAGACGGCTAAAGCGTGCTGATAATGTCAAGTGAGGTCGGTGTAGACCGAAATTGACATGGGAGGAGTCCATAAAGAGATATATGAAGGATTGGAGTATCACCAGACTACCCATGGACAGGGATGCATGGAAGCTTTCTATCCATGTCCCAGAACCATGAGTTGCTTGCGGGATCTTATGGGTTTTAGCTCTAGCCTACCCCAACTTGTTTGGGACTAAAGGCTCTGTTGTTGTCGTTGTCTACCGCGCGGTGATAAATTTTATATCCAAAGACATGAGTGCTTCTGTATTCAAATGTACTATAAAATTTGTATTGAAAGATGGATCATTTCATAATTCAGAATATTGCCAATAATTCCTAGTAAATCCTAAAGGCCCATATGGCCCATTCATGTATAAAGGGGGTGTGTGTGGAAAGTTTAGTCCCACCACACTAGTGGAGGATGTGTGAGACCAACTTATACAGTGAGTTGCTTCACATACCACTAAAAGCTTAGTTTAAAAAACATACCACTAAAAGCTTAAGAAGAGCGCGCGCTCCTCCTCTCCTGCCCGCCTCACACATTTTGTTTCGTGATTTAGCTAAGCCACGTGCGCGCGCGTCAATTGTGTCTCCCCAACCATTTTCCCATCTCGCTCCTCGGGGTGCACTAGTTTGTGTCACTGTGTTACTTGTGTCACTGTGTTACTTGATTCAATCATCATGTTTTATGTTATGTCTTTCTAGATTAATAAAAATAAAATATAACTCGAATCTTCAACAAGATACATGAGTTTGATATTTTTCTTTGTTATCAACTTTCGGCCTTAATTTGTCAATTCGAGATTTTTTTATTGGTTTACAAGAAAGATCTTGCTCCTAGCTAAAAATTTCAGACAGACAACCATAGCGACATGAGATTTAAGCTCAAGCAACAGGCCTCTTATGTAAACCATATAATTTGAGGATCAAATAGCACATCTTTTGTTGAGAATAACTAACCATCGGGGAACAAAAGTGCAAAAGGTTGTGAAAACCATGGATCCCAGATGAAAATGCATGGGGGGGGGCTCGAGGAGGCGCTAGCATGCAAAGGAACATACAACCAACAAATAGGACATTGAAGAGAGCGGTGGAGGGAGATCCTGACCACCGGTGCAGCACCAGGCATGTGGAAGAAGAGAAGAGAAGTGACCATGAAAATCCCATGTGTGGAGAGGAGGAAATGAGGTAGTGCATAGGCAGATAGTAATAGATTTTGCGAGGAAACGAGGCCGTCGATAGACAGGCAGTAATAGGTTTTGTGTGGCTGGGGCTAAGGGCGCCATCAATGATAATTCTAAGTAAGTCATAAGATAGGTTCCACTCATTGTGCTATAGCAAGCTAGAATCCCTAACATGCTTATAATACCCCAATGGACCTTAGGGTGGAACCCGCATGAAGAGCTCCTTAAATCATGTGAGAGAAGGGAGAAATAGTTATTCATTCCTTATATGGCTTGACCTTGTCTTAAGATTTTGTTGCTAATGTATGTTCGAATTGTGGCCTATACCTACCAGATATTTTGATCAAGACCCAAAAGTTGGCCTTTGTTTGGATGGTTGCCAACCTTTTGGCATGCTATTGCACTCTAATCAACTCTAGATCACTTTTCTTGCCAATGTTAGCCAAATCATGCGCAACCAAAACCTCAACCAAAAATTTGGCTAGCCAATACTTTGGTGGGGCAACCTTAGAGCATCTACAGTCGCCGTCACCTAATTTGGCCCCTTATACGCTCGCGGACGCACCCAAGCGCGTTCACTGAAGATGACTGGGCGGACCTCATTTCTCATATTCCATAGCTGCATCCCTCATATTTCCTACCACAAATCCATACAAACCCATGCAAATGTTGTTCCTACACAGATCAACATAGAACATAGCAATCCCGCATAGATAAACATAGTGTGATACAAAAGTGTCGCTCGAGTTGATCACTTAACACTACTAAAAAGCAACTAAAATCGGGAAGGGGGACTTCTCCACTTCCTCCATGCCGGACTCTTCCCCTTGGGGTCTCAGCGACTAGACTCGGTGTAGGCATCAGCGGCTCCGGGCACGTCATCGTCATTGTTGCTATCCGAAGCGGAACAGGCGGAGGAGGAGAATATGATGCCCACCATGCCCCAGGCATCGCGGTTTTGCTTCTCCCAGAGTTGTGTGTCTCTCACCGCCGCCGTCGCCCGTTGCATCGCCAACTGCTCTGACTCCTCCAGCGCCACGCGGAGCGCCTTCGCATCTTTGCGGCGACGACAACGGGCATCCGTCTCCGCGAACATGTACGAGTGGCAGATGGAGGTGCGACGGGCCTCGTAGTCGTCGTTGGTCGTGGGAAGTGGCTCTGGCACGGATCTGCTCAATCCGCCCTTCAAGCGGCTGGTAGCTACCTACTCTGCCCGCTTCTTTGCAAGGCGATATCTGCGGCCCATGGACTCCGGTTGCGATTCAGCCGACGACAGCACCCAGTGGCGCCCCGGCGGTGCAGGGGCGGGTGGTGCTGGGTGGCGCGTGGCTGGGGGCGAAATGAACTGCGTCAAACGAGCGCGGGGCGCCTTGGAGCTGCAGCTTCCCACTCGATCCGTCGTCGACACCCTGGAAGAGGCGTTGTCGCCCCAGTCCAACAGCGACCCGTGGAGGGCAATGCGGAGTGCTAGCTTGTCCTCGTCGAGCACCAACGAGCCATTGGAATCCGCGGCGGCCTTGAGCCACACCGGGAGGTTAGATTCACTGTCGTACATGGCGGGCGGGGAAGACAAAGTGGATTTTGGGAGAAGCAGAGAGGTCCAGTGAATATAGACTAAGTTTCACTAGGGTTTGCTCGACGGTCGTATGATATTTGTGGGGGCTGGAATGGGGTCGTTGCGGGCCATAGCGGGCCAGGCCGATGTGGTGGACGCGCCCGGGCATCCCATCCGTCCTAAATTTGGACCGAATATGAGAGGTGCCGGTCAGTCCAGGCGTTTCAGGCCCGTTTGAGGAGCCTGTCTGGATCTTTTTTGTGACTGGACACCAACAGGGCGGTCCGTCCAAGCGTTTGAGACGGGTTGATCGCCTGGCAGTAGATGCTCTTAGACTTAAACAAAACACACTTGGGTCTCAAGGCAATTTGGCTTAAGACCCATGTTTTCGATACATTGGAGACACCCTAAGACCGTTCCAACCTTGATTTGACAGCCACAAATTTTCTTAGCGGCAATCAGCAGGACGCGACCACGTGGATCCTCCATAGGAGGAAGCAGGGCTTTATATTCCTAGTGAGCTTAGGGCATCTGAACAGAAACCCGTAAACTTTCTCCCGCATCTGTCCGCGGATAAGAGGATCAATCCATGGACACGGATGTGGGAGACCACCATCCAACCGTAGCCGCATACATTTTAACAACTGTTCAAACCAACCGTAGCCCGTCCCAAAGAGCTTTGCCGGGGGAGGAATCCATGGTGGGTGTGGTGCGGAGAGGGGTTGGAGGCGGATGATTGCAGCTATGGTCGGGGCAGCGGTTTGGCAATGGCGGGCGGTAGAGGAACAGACGGGTGGTGCCGGAGGAGAAACCTCGGCAACCATGTGCCATCAATGTGGGTGGCAGCCAGACGGACGGGCAGTTGTCGTGTCGTTTGAACGCACTGTAGTCGCTTGCACCAGGTAGCTGCCTGGCCGCTCTCTCAACTGGTTCGCCGCTTCAATGCTGGCACCAGTGAGTGGCCGCGTCCGCTCTGGCCGGGCATGAATGCGGACACTAACGTTCTGGAGCGGCGTTGACCGTTTCAGGCGGGAACACGTGCGGGCGAGGGAGGAGGGGTTTGGATGGGCCAGTGTGGTCAGAACTCCAGCAAAGCCCTTCACGTTTGTCTCCGGTTTGCAGAAAAACACGTCCAAACCGCACCGCGAATTGATACAGGACCACGTTGGATGGCTTTCGCTATCCGAACAGGATGGACTGCGCGGTCTAGATAGATGCAGGAGATTTGAGGGTTGTTGGAGATGCCCTTAGAGACAAGCAATTTGAGTCCGCCTATTCCACGCCTGGTGTATAGGACAATTGATGAAACACAATGCGTGCGTTCCTGGGTCGAACCATTACTGGTTTCGAACCGATTTCTTATTCCAAAGATTTTGTTTTTAAATTTTGGACGCCGAGGGGTCTGTCCACACATTTTGTATGGTGTTTTGGAGGATCAGCCCACATGCCTACATGTGGGCAAAACAGGTAATGCCCATACACCTCTTTTTTTTTCCTCGCGGTCCCTCTCACATGCCTACGTGAAGGCAAAATAGATAATGCCCACACGCCCGTACGTCAGGCCTCCTACCTTATGATCCCGCACGCCACGTGACAGTCACCACGTGTCCCCGCAGTTGCCATGGTTTGTACCCTCTTCCATGTTCATTTAACTGCAGTTGCCATGTCGCTAAACTACAGTTGCCATGTCGGACAACTACAGTTGCCATGGTTGCTCAACTGAAGTTGCCATGTATGATCTGGTCTACTGCAGCTGCCATGATTTCAAAACTTTAGGAGTTGCCACCTATTAACACTAGGCAGTTGCCATGTAGCACTACAAAAAAGGCATGGCAAAAAAAATGTTCGGGTAAAAGAGAAAGTTGCCATGTGCTCACAAGCACAGGGCAGTTGCCATGTAAAAGAAAGAGTTGCCATCTGCTTACGTGCACGCTAGGGCAGTTGCCATGTACCATGCAAAAACACATGGCAAATCGGGTAAAAGAGAGTTGTCATCTGCTTACAAGCAAAGCTAGGGCAGTTACCATGTACCCTGCAGAAACACATGGCAACTGATGGCTTTGGGTGTGGGCGAGGAGACGGGCGTGTGGGCGAAGTGATAAATGCCCACACACCAGCCCCTCTGCGTGCGTGAAAACTGGTGTGTGGGTGAATTGCTAAACGCCCACACACCAGCCCCCCGTGTGGTGAAAAAGGACGTGTGGGCGACTGGATGAATGCCCACACACCAGCCCAGTCCTATGTGGCACACAAAAACTGCTAGAATGCGTCAAGATTCGTGCAGAATTGGTTGGACGAGGATCCATGCGTGTGGGCGAGTTGCCAGACGCCTACACGTGTGGGCGTTAGTATTTCCGTAAATTTTTAACCAGTTTTTCAAATGGGAAAAGTATTGCTGAAAATGAAGAATTGTTGATGTTTGTATAAACAAAAGGTTCATGTATTTCTAGAAAATAGTTTGCAGTTTTTTAAAATATTCACATATATTTTGAAAAGGTGTTTAGAAAGCATCCAAGGAGAAAAACGAACATAAATGGACAACAAAATGGTGGAAACCGAAACAAAAAAACATAAAAAGGAAAAGGAAAAACATAAAAAGCAAAAGAAACTAAACAGAAGAATGGAAATGAATAAAAATGGGGACTGTTACGCGTTCGTCGGCTGATCGTTTTAAAAGATTGACCGGCTCGCGGGCCGTTAGGTCTGACGCATCGGCGTGCTTCATCATTGCAACGTAGGTCTTGTTGCGAAAAATTTGTGCAACAGAGGTCTTGTTGCATAATTTTTTGCAACTGAGGTTTCGTCTTCATCATTTTGCAATTTCTTTTTGCAACTGAGGTTTTGTTGCAGATTTTTCTTTTGCAACAGAGGCTTTGTTGCAGAATTTCTTTTTTTGTCTTCGCCTTTTTGCAACATAGCTAATGTTACGGAAGAAACTTATGCAGCATTTGCAAAAATATCATCAGGAGCCAGTGGCATGTCACGTGGGACACATGTTGTGCGAGCAAGGTGGCGGATGGGTTCCAAGAAATCAGCCGGTTGAGGGGAATGATTTCCCAATAAAAATCAAGGAAAAAATCGACTAAAGAATCTGCCCAATAGACTGAATCTACCATCTATCAAACAGGCTGAATTAGTGTAGCAGTTGAGCGTGAATCTAGGAGCGAAGAATGGGTCACACGCGGCCTGCAGCTCCCATGCCTACCGGTCCGTGACAGGTGGGGCCGCGTGGGATCAACTCGCCCGATTCCGCGAGAATCTCTCTCCCCTGGTGCCTGGTTTGTTACTTCACTCCCTCTCCTTGTTGTACTATACTGTCGCTCGATCCCCTCTAGAACCCCTATTCTTGTTGGCTGGGTCATCCAAGATCGATGGGGTCGTCGTTTAAGTTGGAGTGGGGGCCGGCGATCTGCATGGTGCTCATCGAGCTGTTCACCACGGGGCAGATGCTGCTCACCAAGGTGGTGGTCGACGCCGGCCTCTTCGTCTTCGCCCTCCTCACCTACCGCTTCTTCCTCGGCGCCGCCCTCGTCGTCCCTCTGGCCCTCGTCTTTCAGCCGTACGTCAGGGTGGACACGGTCCGGGCCGGTCCGGTCCCTGACCGAGCTGTCCTTTGGACCGGCCGTCGGCGGTCCGGACCGGACCGGACCGAGCAGCGTCGCGGTCCTGTTTCCCAAGACCGGACCGGCAGGGACGAAGCCCGAGCCGGACCGAGCGGCTCGTTTGGACCGGCCGGAGTTCATCCCAGAGCACGCGCTGGAGCATGGCGACGCGGGGAGGGCGCGGGAGGCAGCGGAGCTCGACGTGGAGATGTCCAGCAGCTTTGGAAGAGTCAGAGGGAGCTAGAGGAGCCAAGAAGATCACCAGAGCGAGCTCATCGGCGACGAATTTGGCACGACGGCCGGTGGACGGAGATGAAAAAGACGATGCCCGATGCGGCGATGCAGGTCCTCCCACGTCGTTTTTGTTGGTGCATACGACAGATCCAAGTGGGGCGCGTCCAGTGGACATAGTTTCCAGGGCCAGCGAGTCGAGTGGCCACGCGGACGACGGCCCCCGCGGCGGCGGACATGAACGGCGACAGTTTCTTGCGCCCCCTCCACGCCTGGGTCGCCACGCACTCGCCACAGCCCCGCCACGCCCCCGCCACGCCACCGCCATGCCGCTCGCGACGCCCCAGCCACGCCCCACTCGGTGCTCACCGTGCCGCCGCCATGCTCCCGCCACGCTCCCGCCATGCCGATGCTTCTGTTTCTCGGTCCTGCGAGCTGGCTCGGTGAAAGCCCGGACCGGACCGACAAACTTTCGGGCCAGATTCTGCAGCTCGGACCGGCTCTTTTTTCCATCGGGCTAGGACCGAGCTGGCCCGGACCGAGCGGGCCACGAGCCGGTCCGAAAGACCGCTCGTGTCGTCCACCCTGAGCCGTACGTCGTCGCTGCTCTACTCACAACCCGTGCATCTCATCTTCAAGATTTTATTATTACTCCTCCGATCCATATTAATTATCGCTCATTTAGTACAAAGTTGTCGGAGGGAGTACTTATTTCTGCATCCATGCATTCCTGGTCGATCTAAAGCTATCTTCATGAGGTAGGTGATCGAATTCCTTCTTTGCACCTATATTGATCTGTGGTTCGTGTGTGCCTATGGGTGGATGGCGTGTTGTGTTTGCCTGTTCCGTTCCCCGTGTTGCTAGCATGTAGTCTCCAGGCAAGTTAGGCTGGACAGGCCGTTTGTCTTCTTTCCTGGTGCTGAAGAAGCTGCTGAGTTTGGCGGTGGGAATTGTAAGCATATCAAATCTGATATGTATGTATGCCACGCACATATGTTTCCAAGGGTCTATTAATATTTCACGAGTCTTCCATGACAACAAAGCAACCTTGTGCGCCCGCCAGTTGCTCAACGCCTTCTATAAGTAGTATGAACGGTCATCGCATCTTTAGGGAATCAAGGTGAAGTAATGGCTACACCCCCGGCCGAAAACATAACAAAATATTTTTTTAAAATCTGGAACTTTGTGGCAATTATTATGAATAAATGTTATAGGTGTTTTCAAGGTTTGGTGGTCAAATGACATCCCAAGAGCTCTGTAAAAAAAATGTTATAGAAGCTCCTTGGTCCTTGGATGTCATTTGACCACCAAACTTTGCAAACACCTATAGCATGTATTTGTAATCATTGCCACAAAGTTAGATAATATGGTCTACAAATAACACTTATGGCCGCAACAACGAAAATTACGCTCCTAAATTAAAACTGATGAGATGAGATAACACTAGCAGTCTAGCACCACCTGATGGTCAGAAACTACATTATGCATGATCTTTGTATTTATACTGATCTGTTATGTTCTTCCCTGCTGGACCAATATATGGTTTGTGTTTGTCTATGGCGTGTCTGTCCATTGCGTTCACCGTGTCGCCAGCATGTGTACTGTACTGTGTAGTCTCCAGACCAAGTTTAGCTAGACAGGCTGTTTGTCTTCTTTCCTGATGGACAAAGAAGCTACTGGGTTTGGAGGCGTGGGAATCGTAAGCATATCAAATCTGATATGCCACACATATTTTCCCAGGATCTCACTGGTCTTTCATGACAACAACCTTGCATGTTTCTCATTTGGTTACTTACCAGTACGGGTTTAGCTCATGGTGTCTTTGGAAGTCCGCCTCCGCCGAATGAGTATTTCACCACGAAAGGCTTACAAGGAAATTCCACTAGTATCCTACAGGCTACATGATAGAGGTTTAGCTCATTACTCGAATGAAACCAAGTCTACAACAAAAGACTAGGAATTACTTTATCAAATAATTGAAAGAACGGAAGATATACTCTTCATAGGTCATACTCGTTTATCAGTCTGAAATGTAATGAAATCAAAAGTGAGAGAGGAAAATAGACAATATGGTCTAGGAGTAACATTCACGGTTGCAAAAATGAGTACTACGCTCTGAAATTACATCTGATGAGATAAATTAGCGATGCCTGATGATTATATAACTTGCACATTTTTTAGACAATTGTTTGACCATTGATATCGATACAAAGTCCAATCAAATTGTCTGCAAAGGTGTAAAGTGCACAATATCCCAAGAAGTGCAGGCATGTAGCTAACAGAGCAGACCCTAAATCAGAAAGATTAGAAAGGATAGCTAATTAGATGCAAACACAAGTTCTCTGTGTAGCTAACAGAGCATGCACCGCCGACCCAAATTCAAATCTTTAATTTATTTTTTTGATATTGAGGAATAACTCTCATATTTTTTTCGAAAAGGGGGAATACCCCGGCCTCTGCATCTGGACGATGCATACGACCACTTTATTGATTATTAACACAAGACCTTACAAAGTCGTACAACAGTAAGACCAAAGCCACCATCTTCGCAACCTCTGTCGCTACTCCTATCTAACTGATGAAGGTGCGCTGATGGTCTGGGCCTAATACCAAACAGACCTCGCAACCAAACCTAACATCTTAGACCTGAGGTCCCAACCAGGACTCCTTCCGGGTATGGGCACCCACCAGTCCGGCGTGCTCGTCAACCAGGCCCCCTGCCGGGTATGAGGCCGCCGCATCCACGTACCATCAATCCATCTTCAGAGCTGAACTGTTGCATGAACCGTGCCAGGCCTCACTGCCATCGGCGCCACCACGACGCCAGACAGCGCCACCATCCTGCACTCGTCCATCATCACACGCCCATCGGCGAGACCCCCGCTGCTCCATGCCGCTGAGACCCGCCGTTGTCAACGTGCCAGATGCCACGCCGCTCCTCCTCTTGTCCCCTTCAGCCAACACTTGCTCCAAAACGATGCCCCCAGGAGGGAGAACTACATCGAAACGTCGCCATCGTCCGATCCGGTAGATCCAGATCAAGGGTTTCCCCCGGAGCCTTTCGATCAGGTTGACGTGACCTGCAACGACGATGCCTCGAGAAGGGAACGACGTCCGAGACGCCGCCATCGTCCGCCATGATCGCAGTCAGATGCGATTTTCATCGGAGGCCACGGCGTCCCGATCTCGCGGTTGGCTGGAACGGAGCCCTCCGCCGAACCGGTGACGTTGCCGCCGATCCGATCCCACCGCCGTGCGACGCCCCGATGGAGAATCCGATCTAGATCGAAGACGACCTCGACCGAAACCCTGCCACCAGCACCGCCACACCGCGCCACCTCCTCCTAGCCTAGTCGCTGCCGGATCCAGCCGTCCCCGCCTCCGGGAGACCAGCCGGACGAGGCGCCTTATCCCGATCGGCGGCCGCGCCGCCGCACGAGGGCCGAGGAAGGAGAATGCCCGCCGCCGCCAGCGCCTGGAACCGCCCGGCAGCGCCTCCAGCGCGGCGAGGGAGGCGACGCGGCGGTGGCCGATCGATCTCCCGAGGCGCACGGCGGAGCGTGCCGCAGGAGCCTTCAGATGCGGTGGATGGTTGTTTCAGATGCGGCTAAAAAAAATAATAATAATAATAATAATAATAAAAATCTCATATATATCCCTCGAACATAAAGAGAAAAATTAGAGGGTGTAAACATCATGCAAACACAAGTTCTCTGTACATGCACGCCACTAGCTCACACATAAAGAATGACAAGCACTTCTCTTGGTGAGTTAGAGCCAGCACTCCCCTCCCTCCCCGTAGCTTTGCTATCTCCAATTCTCCATCACGCACGTCCAGCGGCAGATATACCCAATGGGGGGCTCGACGAACGTGAAGGAATGGTGGCCTGCCGTATTCATGGTGTTGGTCCAAATTTTCACGACAGGGTTGGTGTTGCTCACGAAAGTGGTGGTGGACAGTGGGTCACTTGCTTGGACCTTGCTCACATACCGCTTCTTCCTTGGCGCCATCTTGACCATCCCCTTGGCGATGTTCTTTGAGAAGTTAGCTCTAATTAACTACTGTTATTTTAGCATATTTTTCTCCTTCTCATGGTTGTCATATGACAGGGAACATTTGGCAAGTAATTATCAAATTTCGTCGTTTTTTTTAGAAAAGGAGGATGACCCCCGGCCTCTGCATCTGGGAGATGCATACGGTCACTTTATTGATTATTCCCGAGGACCTTACAAAGTATTACAACAATATGCCTGAATCCGCCATCTTGGCAACATATGCCACTACTCCTATCCATATGATGAAGGGGTGCTACCTGGGCCACATACCCGGTCTACTCACCTAAGCCTATCATCAAAAGCCGAAGCCCCACCGAGCCACATACCGGTGCAGGGCATAAACTGGTCCGACGCACTCACATGTGTCGTCGCCGCCATCTTTCCTGTGTCCGTCTTGAGCAGATATTGAGGCTTCTACCTTGTCGAGCCACTCCGTCATCGACGTCACCTTGACGCCTTGAACAACTACCTCCACTGCGAGTCCATCCCGCAGATCGGACGCCGAGTCTCCATCGCACCACGCCGCCGAGATTCGCCGTCATCAATGTGAAGGATGAAGTACCGCTCCACCAATAAGGCACCCGCTGGTCCTTCGATCCCGTGTACGCCTCCAAGAATGACGCCCCCAAGGAGGAAACGACACCAACGCGTCGCCATCATCCGATCAACTGATCTAGGGTTTCCCCCGGAGGTAGCGGATAGAGGTCTAGAGCTTCTCCACGGCGATGCCTTCAAGAAGGTAATGACACCACAGGGTGCCACCAACGCCGGTCTTGGCAACAAGCCGAGCACAAGGTTTTCACCCGGATCCGCTCGAAGAACCTCCATCGCGTATTGTGCGCACGGGTCGCCGCCGATCTGAGCCGCCGCACATCGAGCATGCCGCACCGGGCAGATCAGATCTGTCCGAAGGGCAAACCACGCATGGCGCCGACCCAACCACCAGGCCCTCCATGCCGCCACCGCCGATCCGAGGACAGATGGTCCGTCGCTGCAGATCCGCCGCCACCGCCGAACGCAGCCAAGGCCGCTGCGACGCAGGCCGGCCGCCGCAACCGCCACCACCACCGCCCTAGGGCGAGGCCGCCGCCCAGGCCCGCCACGCCACGGAGGCCGATCGGCCGTGCCACCTCCACGCCGCGGAGCTCCGCACCGTCCCCATGGCGCGGGAGAGAGGAAAGGCCCCCGCCACCGCCATCAGCCCCCGGGCAAAGGCCGGCGGCGTCCTTCGGCGGCGGCGGAGGGAGGGATGGAAGGACGAGGAGCCCCCGGCGGCTAGGGTTGGGATCCCGCCCGAGTCGCCCGAGGCGGGGGCGACGCGGGGGGCGTGCAAGGAAAACTGTTTTGGTTCCCTCCCTCTTAAAAATGGGGAGATTTTCACTTCCCGGCCTCTGCACCAACTAAGGATGCATACGGCCATTTTAGTATGAGTACCAAGATAAAACATGGTCCTCAGATTTTTTTTAAATGAGTATCAAGATATTTCTTGATGGATGGTTGCACCACACATCAAGCTTGATCCTCAATAAACGGGGGAAAACCCCTGTGCATCACCTGTCAATTCTGGGAATTGAACTCGGGTCGTTGGGTTGCACAACCACATACCCAACCACTGAGCCAAAGCTCTCTCTGCTCAAATTTCGTCGTGAAATAGAAACATTTTGCAAATGATTATCTGTTTACTTACCCTCATCACCTCATGTAGAGGGAGGTTGAAGGAGCTTAAACTGAAGGCGTTCATATGGATTTTCACCAGTGCACTTGTGGGGTTAGTCATTTCGTTCACATCATCTCAGTTTGGCAATGATTCTGATAAATATCTACGCACAAAGTAGTAGTGATTGTTGCTTTCTCCTTCCAGATTCACAATTCCTGGTCTCTACTACATTGGCCTCGGAGACACATCGCCAGGATACGCGATAAACTTCTATAACATCATCCCGATTGCCACCTTCATCCTCGCGGTCCTTTTCAGGTAAACATGGTGGAAATATAACGCAGCACCTACCAGAAATGTTGGGACCATATAGGAAGGAACTGCAACAACCGTATGATCTTTTTTTCAGGAAGGAGTCACTGGACATGAGGAGCCTGGTGGGGAACATCAAGGTCATTGGAACCCTAGTATGTGTTGGAGGAACTCTGGTGATCAGCCTGTACAAGGGCAAGGTGCTGCACCTTTGGCCCACCAATATCATCGGCTACCACCCGAAGCAAGCCGGAGCTGCGTTTGGTCACCACCATGTGCGTGGAACCGTCTTGCTCATCACCAGCTGCCTCAGCCTCGCCGTTTGGTACACAGTACAGGTATACAACAAACATATAAGCAACAACTCACTATTGCAAAATCCCAAATAAATAGTATTACGTATGTATCATTAATTTTGTATATGTATTTCAAGCAAAATTCAACTACTCCGACGAGGGAGTATTACCTTTTTTTTTAATTCTTATAAGCAAAGTGACCAATACAACTTAATTATATATGAGTTTGTAATGAGCAGGCTCAGATGCTAAAAGTGTTCCCATACAAGTACTGGTCCACTGTAGCTACATGCTTCGTGGGGAGCATCCAAATGGCTGTCGTGGGGGTTGCCATGAACAGAGAAAAGGCGACATGGGCGCTCAAATGGAACATGAGCTTGCTCACCATTGTGTACTCGGTAAAACTATTCGGCTATTCCTTTTGTTGTGCATCAGTTCACTTTTTGGCTCTCAGTTGAAGGTCCTCATTTACATCGTCTTGCTGCAGGCAATACTTAACACTGCTGCCAAGTTTGTGATGATTTCGTGGGTTGTCACGCAGCGCGGGCCAACCTATCCGGCCATGTTTTGTGCCGTGTCGGTGTTCTTCACTACTATTCTTGACTCACTGCTTCTCGGCCATGATCTGTCCGTTGGGAGGTATGCTTACCAGTTCTCCATTTTTTTTAACAAAATGTAAATATTGGCTTATTTCTGAAAAAGATGTAAATGTTGGGTAACGTTCTTAAGACCATGTTGTTTTTAGGAAAGAATTTATGTATATACCAAGATATGCATTGCCAGTTACTAACATTGTCTTCCTAAATATTACCCATTGCTGAGTTTTCCTTGCAAATGATACTTTGCTCTGTTTACATGCGTGCAGTATTCTCGGCATGTTCATGATTCTAGCTGGGCTCTATCTTTTCCTCTGGGGAAAGAGAAAAGATTCGATACTACCAAGCAAAGAAAACCCAAAGGAGCAAATGTTGTTTCAGAATGAAGATAAGAACGATAAATCAGTTGCCAATGTATGATTACTTCCTTTGGTGATATTGCAAAAGGGACTATCCAGAAGTTTGTGTATACGAAACGCAGAGAGAGAGAAACTATATTGTCTATGTCAATACTTGTTGTGTTGTCCTCAACCACTCATCCAATTTAATCATCACGTAAAGAAGGTCAATAGAGAAATTGTTGATTATGTAGTTGTCTTCATTGCAATTGGCAAAGATTAAACCATGCCATGAAAATAGCAAAATGACACAATTAGTTCCAAGTGTTGTATTGTCTTTGTTTGGTTTTTATCTTAAGTCTCAATCATTGACCTTACATCATTTCTCCACCTGTGGCGAATCTAGGAAAAACGGAGGGCAGGCTCAAAGTTAACGACCGACCAATTCTGGACGAGTATAGGCTAGATCGTGATTGTGTAAGCTTGATGGTCTGCCGCTGATTGCCTGGCCTGGGCTGGGCCTAATACTAGTAGTAAAAAAATTGAATCCCTGGAAAGTCCCCCCCCCCCCACGCACACACCCCACAATAAAATCGACCCTGCTCTCCATTGCCTCATGCATTTCCCTCCTTCCATATGAAAGGATCGAGATGGAACTGGGGAAGGGGGGTTCATAGGTCTCTAAAAAATTATGATGCTTGCAAAGTCAAGGGACCAAAGTAAAACACAAATTAACGAGCTACAGTTAGGGATAACCGAAGACACGCAGAGACGAGGACATATCCTGATGTTCACTTCCTTGAAGGGGAGCTAGTCATTGTTCGAGAGGTGAGAAACTACAAAGGAAACCAACACCACAAAGGCTCGTCTTCTTTTCCTTGAGATGTCACCACAAAGGCAATTTTCAACCGGTCGTGGTAGACTTTGAGGCGGCCTCCAAACCTCTACAAACACATGGGTAATTCACAAGCACATTCCTCACCAAAGACTATAACTTTGTAAGAGTCTTCAACCTCCTAGAGTAAAAAGATCCACGGCGAAAGCTTGAAACTAGCTCAAATCACGAAATCAGTTGGTGGAGAGAGAGGGGGTAGAATCCACTCTCAAATTCCTCACGGAATCAAAGATTTAGGATTGGGGAAAACCGGGGAACTTCTTCTTAGATGTGGTCTTGCAATAAATGAAGTGGTCAACACACCCAAGGGTTAGGTGACTTAGAGCAAGTATAATAAGGTGACGTAGGCGGGCTGTAAGACTTTAAATATATCTTTGCTGAGTTGGATGGGAGAGAAGGTGAGAGAGAAGAGAAGCAGGTTGTAGATTTACAGCCGACTGTAGCACGAGTTACAAGAAGCTCTGTGAGGTGTATGACGGGCCATGTGACAAAACGTAGTACTTCCTTATAGCCCACTACTATACATGTTGGCTATTACATTGGCTAATGACATGCTAACATGTTATAGTCATCGGTCGACTATATTATTAACCATGCTCTTATATGGTAGGAAAAGTACTAGCTATTTTCGGGGAGAAGCACACACTGGCCGAAATTGACGGTCGAGCCCAGCAGACAGATGCACCGACCAGAAGTCAGGGGTGTACAGTCCGGCCATAATTGGCTTGGACAATCTAGCTCGTTGACCTCGTAATCCGAGTGCACTCAGAGAAGTCATCTACAGTTGGGTGCTTGTCCGTCTCAAGAATACCTTGGGGTCGAGCGCACCCATAAAAGCATGATTAATAGTATAGCCAACAATCGGCTACATGAGGTTGCCACATCATCTATAGCCAATCTAATAGCCAACATGTACTACTTCATTAATAGATGGCCAACCTTACACTCATATTGTTTCTTGGAGCACGTGCTGCAGCCGGCTGTTAACCGCTCGCTTTCCTTCTCTCTTCTCTTCTCTTACATCCAACTTAGCAATAATATAATATTCTAATCCTTACAGCCTACTGACTGTACTTATTATACTTGCTCTAAAAGGGTCGTCGAATAGTCCGGCATTTGTCCAACACAAACCAAGCGAGTCTCAGACAATCGCCCTGTCGGGCTATTGCCCGGCTACAAGAATCACTCACAGTAATAGCACAATGTCGTACTGTCCGGACATAATTAGCCCGAACTATCCACCTGTCTTTAGCAAGAACACTGCCTCTTGAACTAGGTTTTGTAAACTTCACCTATCCTAAGTCAGAGGCTCCAACCACTCACCAAGGGTACAAACTACACTGGGACATCTCAAGATGTTTAGACAGATATGGCTCGGAATGTCCAAATTGTTCTTTGAAACCAAACTTCACTAGCTTTAAGATTTTGGATAGAAGTCACTTTGAAGCAATCGAATGGGAGTAGGAACTTCTGTAGCATCCTATAAATGCCTAGACCACACGATAGAAGGATCCAAAGGTCTGAACTACACTCAAAGTGACTCTGGCACTCTCTTGAAAGGACTCCGAGATTCCAAAGACAATGCACTTGGAGGATTCCAACATGAAAAGCAGAGGATATGGGTAGAAGAGTGAGAGTGTGTCTGTTTGGGCTCTTTTCAGCAGCTTCTACTCTACGAGCCCTTTCAGGAAAAACGCCCAGAAGATACAGCTCAAATTTCAGGTTTCTTCCAGCAACACCCCACAAATCGGAGAAGACGCCATGAGTTTTGGAGGTCTGAGTTTGAGCACTTGGCAAAAAATATCTTCTCAAAATCCAAAACAAGTTACCGTTTCAAAGAACAAAGTCCAACGTCAACTAACATTATCCATAACATGTACTATTAAGGTCTAGATGCCGCAGAACAGTATAAATATTTGTAAAAGCATAATTTCTGGCTCCATGACCATGATACTTCTCCCTGGCACGAAAGATAACTCAGATGTACAGCCCTCAATTTCACAATATCACTTCTTGTCCGTATTTTTTTACCCCAAACCTACATTATTCTAAACTAACACAAATACACAAGTTATTTTAACAATGATTTGAGTACCCAGTCCTTTGAGAACACCACAACCTATAACTATCATCAGTGCAAAAAATGTAGCAGGCGATATACAAATACAGCCATAGCATATAAATGCCAGTCAACACAGAGATATATACATCTACTGCTAACTCAGAACCGGGGATCAACTAACTACGAAGGTTCTCGATCTGGGTGAAGATTCAAAAGATTGGTCATGCCCACCATCATATGCCTGCATTCTGGTTGTTGCCAGCCAGGATGAGAGAGATCTCCAAACCTCTGCTGAAAGCCTGGTTGAATAGTAGCCGTGTCTGGAAGGTGGAGATGAAAGGAAACCAGGAGCAGATGGCTATGGGCACAAAAATGATCATTCCCATGCTAGCATCATACAGACGAGCCAGCGAGCGCACTGTTTTCCACAAACCCAATCTCTTCACAATTGGTTTCCATGCCACAGCAATCTGCAGAAGCAAAAACAGGATTGATAAAGATTTGGTTAGTAAGAAACTCTTGTATCCTGAAACTTGGAGTTGTTTTCTTGAGATAAAAATCTAGATGGTGCTTGAACAGTTGTATGGTAGTAAAGACATCCCCGCCTGTCGAGCTAACAATCGAAAACGAACATGAACACCATTCTGTTACTGTGCAAAGGTAAACCACATGGAAGACTTGACTAATAGGAGTATCATCTATGTCATCATTCTATAAATCCTTTCATTAGCTACGCAACATTAGCAGATCCACTACCAAGTTTTAAGTTGCGTAATAACCAACCAGCCTTTATTATCCAGTGTTGTTTTGAACAATGGCACGGTTTCCGAAATGCGGCATTTCATGGTACCAAAGTTGTCACATGAAACTCACCGAAAGAATTCCCCATCCAGTAGGCACATATGCTAGGATGGAAGCAAGTACATCTACAACAGTGAGGTGTGTCCTCGCAATTGCCACAACCAGTCCTGCCAAAACCACTAACAGTGCAATGCTTTTGACCAGACGCAGGAGCAACTGGAAATGAACCATGGCCTTGGGGTTTAAACTAAATACCTGCAGATTAATATAGAAAGCAACACAGGTGAACACTGCGATCAGTAAGAAAAAAGTATGGCTGTTAAACATTACATCGCGAATACACATACCATTAGGAGGACAAAAAGCCCTCCAAGCACAGCCCATGATACCCAATATACCTGCAGTGCCAAGACATGATATTACTATTCTAGTATTATTTTCTTTTTGATAAAGTAGGCCAACAAATACATGCAATTGATTCTTCCCCAACAGTTCCCCAGAAAATGCAATGAAGACACACATCACAACACTATGATTAACAAAAGGAACAACTGATACATCGGTAAGCTTAAATAAACATTACTATAACAAATAAAAGATCCATTCAAGGAATAGTAGAACCAGACATGGTGTTGTGATGTTTTCAAGCAGTTAAGACGACCAAAACTAGCAAAAGAATGGCAATGCTTAACATTCAATCCAAGATCAGTTTTATGCGGTATCGGAATTGCACCTGTGTATGTGTCGTGGGTGTGTTCAGGTTACAGAAAAACAGATTAGTGTTTTGAGTTATCACTGTTAAATTAAGTAAATAGTAACCATTTTTAGCATGGTCTTCCTTCTAAACATATCAGAAATGAAAGAAAATATTTTTGTAATCTTTTAAAGTCCAAGTGGAAGATCAGACAATCAACGGTATATACAAATATAGGCTTTGCCTTAGTAAGTGCTTAAAGAAACTGCAGTATCTTTGGAACATAAAATTCCACATTCATTTGTCACCGAATTTCATGTCAGCAAGCAAATCAGGGCTGGAACACAAACATACCGATAATGCTGTATTTTCTTGGCTTGCTTTCATGTGGTAAACAACTCCATACTGGAAAATAAAAAATCTTAAACTAAGTATAGTTTCCATTATCCTCCCGCGGAAGGTGTGAATATGTGCCTGAAAAGGAAATGTTTGGAAATGAATTATTTTCAACACCTTGGTCCTCAACAAAATTCAGTATTTTCTTTAATTGCGTCCTTTTCAAAGAAAATAATTGCGGAAAGAGCACAAGTAATGACGTAATCAGTGTAGAGGTGGTGCCAAAACAGAGCAGGAAAAGTATGCAACATTTGGCAGAGTAGTAGGCAAGACAACAGATAAAGTGAGCTTATTGAAACCTTTGATACATCTATGTAAGAATTCAAAAGCATAAATGACAATGCTGCTTCAAAGAAATATGTCAATATGTTCTCATGACATTATCAGGCTACAGCAGGATATTTGTAAAAGAAGATCAGTTTTGTGACAAAGTTGAACTTCAAAAACAATTCAGGTGCTGACACAAATAACACAGCAGATAGATGTCATAACAGATCATTTGAGATTGGGGAGGCTAGTGAAAGCAACATTGAATTACCAGTTCTTCATCCCACCAAGCTTCCCAGCTTTCTTCTCCTTTAACCCCAATACCACCTCGGTAAAAAAGCCAGTTTGTCCAGTCTCTGAAATCCTCGACGACCCTGATAGAGCGAGAGAGAAGGGGTGGCACAGGGTTTATCTTTGTCCTGACAGTTTACAGTGATTGGCCGGAATAAACATACATGGAATTCTTAGGGCTTACTTTTGCCATTCAAATCCAGACGGGTTGAACACGTATGGAGCAAAAAGCCAAGAAAGAGCCATAAACCAGCTACTTATGGAAAGTAAGATATAGCCAATTGCTCCATTGTTGTTAAAACCATAAGCTAGAAAGATTACCAACAGAAGTGCAACCTCCAGCCTACAAAACGGAACAAAAATTGTTGGCTTGGATATAATACTGAAAATCATAAAAGTAACATCAAGTGACAACATACCCTTTCACAAAATGGCTTCGGGAATAAAGACGGTAATTCTCAGCAAACTTAATATGCCGTACCACAAAACCCCTACCAGTTGCTCTATACTGGTAATAAATAAGAAAAACAAGATCAGTATAGTGTAAAATTCTCAACAACAGAAAAATGTACTGTGAAATTAAGAAGACGAGCATTACTTCCAGAAAGCCCTACCTTTGCACCTCCATGCAGTATTGTGCGGCCAAAATAGTGAGTCCTTGTTCCAAGAGAGAACGTGAAAAATACAGAGCATAGTTGGAACTGCATGGTAATGAAGCTGACAAAAGCCTGCATCCACACATTCACATGTAAGGATTCATAACCGGTTGCTCTCTAGGGAAACTTTTACAAAAGTAGTGGCTATTCATGAACCAAGCTAACAAATAGTGTCAAGGTTCCACATAACACACTAGAAAGATAAGCTCATCTCAAAAACGAAAAAATTAAAACCATACTGGAATCAGAAGGAACATAACTTAATTTAAACTCAAAATATTCTTTTCAGAGTAGACATGAATAGAGATATGATAAATAGAGATATGATAATAGACCCAGAAGTCTGCAAGGGAAGGGAAATACCGTTAGGACACCTTCTTCCAGGATGAAACCTAGAATCATAGGAATTGCAGTAAACACACCAATCTGGAAAAGAAACTGGGTGTTCAGAGCCACACTCAGTGCTTTATTTCCCTGTATATCCGCCCTATTTTGAATTGATTCTCCAACACCAGATAAAGCCTACAATACAACCAAAAATGCGTCAGAACAAAAAATCCATTATAAAGAAAAGACTGAAGAAATTACAGATGCAAAGGTATTTTTGACACATAAACTGTTACATACCATTATAATAACAAGTGAAGAAGTTTCTCTTGAAAACAGGTACTCCCTCCATCCCACAATGCAAGACGTTTTTGCAAGCTAAAGCATTGTGGGACGGAGGGAGTAGTATTTAAATGCCATGCAAAGCTTAAGAAGTTTGCATTCACTATAACTTTGTGTTAACTTTATGTCCCAAAAGTAACATGTACTGGCAGCTGCATGAGCCAAACAAAAGTGCTTATGCTGTCACCCAACACTTATGTTACACGAAAAGTAGTGGAGAGAAAGAATAGCCGAGACATAATTCAGGCGATATGTGCAGCCTAGAAGTCTGGAACAGCAGTAACTAGTGGCATAAATAAGCATGACAAAAGGCGCAGGAAACAAGTAGGTTTGACAATTACATGCAACTAGATTGACAGGTAAAAAACGAGCTGCCTGAGATTCTCGCAGAGATCTTACAGCAAAAAAGGAGAATGGGTATTGAATCATACCAGATAGGTTTTACCATAGAGAAATATGTACACCGTCAGTACAGTTAGCTGCAAAAAAAACAATTAAAGATTGGTGACTCTTTAAGGACAAAAGAAAAAAAGGGGCACAACAGCGGAATTCTCAAGGTCAACAGGCAGCATCGTCCATTTATATAATTAGTTCTATCAACGTGACTTGCAATAACACAAATCCCACAGATACAGGTATAGCTCTTATAATGCAAAAATCATGAGCTTGCACAAGAAAAGTGTATTAGTTGGGAGTTTAAAATAAGAATAATATTTGAACATAAAAGATTCGTTTGAATGTACTCCCTCCGTCCCATAATATAAGAGCGTTTTTGGCACTACACTAGTGTCAAAAACGCTCTTATATTATGGGGCAGAGGGAGTAATACATAGTAGATTCACAGAAAGCAACAAAAATAATATAGGATCATAGTGAGCATTTGGAAACAGAGAACACAAAATGGTTAATAGAACAATAGTAACTGCCATAGCAATGGCTGAAGATCCATACAAAACAATACTCTGTTCATAAATAGAGATCTGCTGGGCCTTGACAGTCACCAATATGCAATGTCGACCATCAGTTTTCATACAAATATGCTACTCCCTCTGATCATATTACTTGTTACTCAAACGGATGTATTTAGCACTGAAATATGTCTAGATACATCCGTTTGAGCTACAAGTAATACAAATCGGAGGGAGAACTGCAATATTATGACAAACACTTTTCTCGAAAAAACTAAATAGTAGTATGAGTTTCACATGGCCAAACTACTCTTTTTTTTCATATTTATGAGTCGAGGTAAGAGATGTTTGACTGCACGCATTTTAGGACATTGTCTATTTACGAACAGGATAGTAGAAAACGCTGCCAGAAAAAACATGACATGTCGTATCAGATATAGAATTACCATAGTACAGAAGTAAAACCCAACAGTAGTCACATAGAAGGATAACATCCTGAAAAAGTCAAAAAGCTGCCCAAGTCTGTATATATCTCTGCTAAGAACTTGTTCGCCGTTTCCTCCCGCAACTTTTCCTTCAAATAGTGCGATCTGATTAAGCCCAACATCTCTTCCTTTACCAACCTACAGAATATGTCAAACATCCATACAATGTTCAAAAGGCAGTAGTGCAGCCGAAGTTATATGCTACAGTCGCTAAGAGTGGAGATCACTGTGGGAAGAGAGAATCACACCGACGGCATCAGTATGTTTGTTTAACTATAAAATTGCTGGTAAATATAAATAAGTGGTAGAGGCCAACTATATTGCTCTCTGAGTAACACAAAGTAAGCAAGGTTTAAAGCTGGCAGCTCAAAAGTGGAATCACTCAAGGCCAAACATATTTGGAATATTAAGACGAAGAAAAAATGACATCCATCAAAAATTCAAAATACTGGAACACTTGAGTTGCTTACTTCCCCTCAACACACCGGAAAGTTGGCTAGTAATGACCAAATAGAAGTAATCTACCTATCACAACTGAATGCCTTCGACCAAGAGTTCATATATTCTCTAAGTTAGCAGAAACTGCAATGTAGTCACATAGTCTCCATCTAAAGTTTTGTACAAGGCATGCAGTGGATTCAGTTCTGTTATCAAGTCTATCGTTGCGGAGTTCTGTAGAACAGTTTTGTCCAATATAGGAATACAGATGCGAGGAGTAAATTAAAAAAGATTACTTGTTTAGAAAGATTCACAACTCTGCCTATGTTGTCTCAACATAGCCGGTCCCAAGCCCGGGTAAAGGAGGAGGGTTGTGATATAGGCTTGGCGAGCCAACGTAAAAACTCAGCCACTCTTATGGAGATGAAACCCAGAAGATTTTCGTTGGGGCGTAACCCTCTCAGCGACGCACAACATCGGAACCCGGGTGTAGCGGAAAATGGGCAAGGGCCGGGCCGGCAACCCCCTGGTAGCGCGCCGTGTCTTGATCCAGATACGGTGGCAAGTGAGCGAGGATCGGGTCGTCGCATCCTTAGTGGCGTGCTACATCGGCGCCCGGATGTAGTGGAAAATGAGCAAGGGTCTTCGCATTTGACTTGACGAGTGCGAAGGGTAAGGGAGCTAGCCAAGCCTAGGAGGATTCGCTTAGGTAGCTGGAATGTAGGGTCTCTGACAAGGAAGCTTCGGGAGCTAGTTGATGCAGCGGTAAGGAGAAGTGTTGATATCCTTTGCGTCCAAGAAACCAAATGGAGGGGACAGAAGGTGAAGGAGGTGGAGGATACCGGCTTCAAGCTGTGGTACACGGGGACGGCTGCAAACAGAAATGGCGTAGGCATCTTGATCAACAAGAGCCTCAAGTATGGAGTGGTAGACGTCAAGAAACATGGGGACCGGATTATCCTGGTCAAGCTGGTAGTTGGGGACTTAGTTCTCAATGTTATCAGCACGTATGCCCCGCAAGTAGGCCACAATAAGAACACCAAGAGGAAGTTCTGGGAAGGCCTGGAAGACATGGTTAGGAGTATACCGATTGGCGAGAAGCTCTTCATAGGAGGAGACCTCAATGGCCACGTAGGTACATCTAACACAGGTTTTGAAGGGACGCATGGGGGCTTTGGCTATGGCATCAGGAATCAAGAAGGAGAAGATGTCTTAAGCTTTGCTCTAGCCTACGACATGATTGTAGCTAACACCCTCTTTAGAAAGAGAGAATCACATCTGGTGACTTTTAGTAGTCGCCAACACTCTAGCCAGATTGATTTCATCCTCTCAAAAAGAGAAGATAGGCGTGTGTGCCTAGACTGTAAGGTGATACCTAGAGAGAGTGTTGTACCTCGGCATAAGCTGGTGGTTGCTGACTTCCGCTTTCGGATTCGTGTCCAGCGGGATAAGCGTGCCAAAGTGGTGGAAGCTCAAGGGGGATGTAGCTCAGGCGTTCAAGGAGAGGGTCATTAAGGAGGGCCGTTGGGAGGAAGGAGGGGAAGCCGACAATGTGTGGATGAAGATGGCGACTTGCATTCGTAAGGTGGCCTCGAAGGAGTTTAGACTGTCCAGGGGAAGGAGAAGCAAGATAAGGTTACCTGGTGGTGGAATGATGATGTCCAAAAGGCGATTAAAGAGAAGAAAGATTGCTTCAGACGCCTATACCTGGATAGGAGTGCAGACAACATAGAGAAGTACAAGATGGCGAAGAAGGCCGCAGTAAGCGGTCGATGAAGCAAGGGGTCGGGCATATGAGGACCTCTACCAACGGTTAGGCACGAAGGAAGGCAAAAGGGACATCTATAAGATGGCCAAGATCCGAGAGAGGAAGATGAGGGATATTGGTCAAGTCAAATGCATCAAGGACGGAGCAGGCCAACTCTTGGTGAAGGACGAGGAGATTAAGCATAGATGGCGGGAGTACTTCGACAAGCTATTCAATGGGTGGTTTGTCTCCATAGAATAAGGTTTGTCTCCATAGACAAACTAAAACCGAATACATGATGTGTGGTTTCAATACTACTAGGTGTGAGGATGAGGTTAGCCTTGATGGGCAGGTGGTGCCTCGGAAGGACACCTTTCGATATCTGGGGTCAATGCTGCAGGAGGATGAGGGTATTGATGAAGATGTGAACCATCGAATCAAAACTGGATGGATGAAGTGGCGCCAAGCTTCTGGCATTCTCTGTGACAAGAGAGTGCCACAAAAGCTAAAAGGCAAGTTCTACAGGACAGCTGTTCGACCCGCAATGTTGTATGGCGATGAGTGTTGGCCGACTAAAAGGTGACATGTTCAACAGTTAGGTGTGGCAGAGATGCGTATGTTGAGATGGATGTGTGGCCACACGAGGAAGGATAGAGTCTGAAATGATGATATACGAGATAAGAGTTGGGATAGCAGCAATTGAAGAGAAGCTTGTCCAACATCGTCTGAGATGGTTTGGGCATATTCAGCGCAGGCCTCCAGAAGCTCCAGTGCATAGCGGACGGCTAAAGCGTGCGGAGAATGTCAAAAGAGGTCGGGGTAGACCGAATTTGACAAGGAAGGAGTCCGTTAAGAGAGACCTGAAGGATTGGAGTATCACCAAAGAACTAGCTATGGACAGGGTGCGTGGAAGCTTGCTATTCATGTGCCAGAGCCATGAGTTAGTCGCGAGATCTTATGGGTTTCACCTCTAGCCTACCCCAACTTGTTTGGGACTAAAGGCTTTGTTGTTGTTGTTGTTGTTTAGAAAGATTCGTAGTCCACAAACAAAGAAAGCTTAAGGTTTCCGTTGACTGAAACACCTGATCAGCAGGTACACTAAAACAATTACAAATAGATGAAAAACAAGACCTGAATATACTCATGGTGAGTTATGTTCCCTTGACGCAGAGTAGAGTTAAACCCTGCAATTCAAAGATGGTGCGCCAGTAAGAAGATACGACTCCGCGAGTGTAATATATTATCGGCTAACTAGCTAATGATAAGCGCTATAGCAGAAACAAAGAAAACTATCGCACATATATGGAAACAGTAAGAATGATACCATGAACAATTGAGCATACTGATTGTATAAGAAAGAGATACCGTCCAACTAAAACATGAGAAAATACACAAGACTAAAATATGGTGTTCACAGATCTGTGCGAGGCTTCTACTTGTTTCTTGAGAATACGGTTGCATATAGCATTTACATTACAAAATGGCATTGCAACATATCATTATTAACTTGCTCATTTCCTCAAAATTCCTTTCGATGAATAACCGGACTTTCAGGCTAACAAAGCAAAAATACTGTTAGTGTTTTGTTAAACAAACAAGAAAATTGCAAGATATTTCGTATGCTTTCCACTTTTCCGGATCAGCAAACATTATATAATATCAAAATGCGTAGAGCATAAAAAAAATATGTATATAGTTGACTCTGAAGTGAAGAATTTCTTTCCCTTATGAAGAGCAACACAGAATGGTGGTCAGTTGGGATCTAAAGACAAAACACAACCAGATTTGAAATATTTATCAGCTAGCACGAGTAATCAGAAAGGATGGTCAAGCTAATGCAAGGACTCACTTCAAACATAACCTAATGTATACTGCTCAGCTTCTGAGATGAGAAACAGATATACTCCCTCCGTTCCAAAATAGATGACCCAACTTTGTACTAAAGTTTAGTACAAAGTTGGGTCATCTATTTTGGAACGGAGGGAGTAGTTTCCAATGAACTATGTAAATATGGTGAACTGTGTACCATCATGTTCTTAACTCAGAAAATAGTAGGCAACCACAGAACAAATTAATACTAGAAAAGTAAAGAATAATACACAAACACCAAGAGACAAAGCAGAAAAGGGTATTTAATCTTACCTGCAAATATATCCTCACTGATATTGATGATACGGGACGCCTTACTGATGCCACCCCTCGTAATATGAAATATTCTATCAAACACGTCTGGGTGACCATAATGCATTCTCACTCTGCAAAAATAATTATTATGTAAATGCACTTACTTCAGTGGATTAGAAAATAATTCTAAGATACTTCAGTCGATTAGAAAATTATAATGTAAATGCACTTACTTCAGTGGATTAGAAAGAACGCGCTGTCCTAATGTCACAAAACTAGTTTCCTGATTTGACATAAACGAAGCGAGGGAGGAAACACTACACAAGAGAAAATGTTATTTTGACTGGGTTTACTAATGGAGTAAACCAGGAAAAAATACACAACCAAAGTATACTGAAATATCACCTTCCAGTGAAGACATGTTCTCTAACACCAAGGATTGAAGGCTTGAACTTGCCATGATTTTGAGAGAATTCCTCAAGCAGATTTCTCATTTTTAGTGCCTCCTCGAAATAGTTATCCTTCAATTGAAAAAACAACTCAGCAATGATAAACAAAACATTTGATACAGTATTGCAGATTTGCAGTGGATCATTAGTCAAATCCTCAAACAGAAACAATATACATAACAGAGTGAATAGAGAAACTATGCATGGAATACAGAACTACCGAATGTGTAAGAAATGAACACACAAGAAAAAATGTACGTGGGAAAGTGAAGAAGGTGCAGAAAATAAATACATTTTGTAACAGTTAGTACTAGATAGCTGCCTCTACGACTGTAAAACCTTCTCTAAGTTCATAGAGAACTTTCTATTCCCTTGCAAAACAAAGAAAACTGTATGTCCTAGAATATTTAACTGTGCAGAGTTTGGATTAAAATGACACTAATTAAGGCAGGATCGAAAAGGCAATGTGTATTGATAGGGCGGGCTTGAACAGTAACCTCTCCTATCTGCCTGATTTACGAGGAGGAAGAGAAGATATTTGGCATGCACTGTGAGGAATATTTGGAGAAGGTGGGGTCTCAAAGACAGGATCGAAAAGGCAGCGATTATTGATAGGGTGGGATCTGCTATTTTGGATTAAATTATTAGTTGTGTTGATGCTTACGGTATGTATATGGGGCATGTTTATGGCCGTCCTTATCGCTGTGGGGTGCTGGTATAACTTGTGCGAGAGAAGGCAGCAGGATAATAATGAAGGTATAATTGCCTGAATGATGCGCTCTCGATTCAGACTTTGCCTCTGAATTACTGTCAGGCCAGAAGCACTGTTAGTAATTGCGGCAAAACATCAGATTTAATTGCTAAAGCTAAATGTCGATGCCTCGCTGTCATCCCTCCAGACATGTGGACGGAGAATCTGCCTATTTTCTGCTTTGCCTCAGATATGGATGAATTCGAAATAAAGCTAGCCAGTAGCCATGAAATCTTTCCCTAAAAAAATGACAGTAAATAACTCAAGAAAGAAGCATGAAGATAGCTAGATACCTGATTCATATCAATGGTTTGTACAGCATTTCCGCGAGTGAATATTACAGCATGGTTTTGATTTTCAGGTTTACCCTCCCCAAGCTTTGGATTGCCGGGCAATTTAACAGAATAAATTTCCTGTAACAGGAAGTTTAGTTTCGTCAGAATGAACACATTGCTCATATAACAAAACACAATATTGAAGTCACAGTTGAAGATTTAGTGCTGCTTGTAAGGATATGAGAACTGTGATAATAGTATCAGAATGAACAATCAATGTACTTACTGTGACGGTCTACCCCACAGTTTTCTGCACAAATTTTGTACTTAATGTACCAAAACAATATAAAAGAACTAACATCGTAGGCAGTAAAGGCATGATCAGGGAAAACAACGGCTGAAACCCAAGCCAACTGCTATTGAACACCCCTCAAGAAAATCGATAAGAGCGATCAACCTTTAGACAGGAAGAAAGACATCCAAAACTAAACTACCTTGTCCTTTCCATGGATGTCAGCTTTAACAAGCTTTGAGTAATACTCAGTGCTAGGCTTTCCATTCTTAACGCTCTCAACAACATCGATGTATGCAATTCTGAGAGCTTCATTCCTGAAAAACAAAGAAAAATCAGAGATGGTGCACTGGTGTAGCGCAATATAATATGCACAAAAAGAAAAGAGCTAATCAGCTCCTTCACTGATTCTAAAAAGAGAAGCATCACTCATTTAGCATGAGATATAAAGAGCACCTTTGCATCAGAAGGGCTATATCTGCAGCTTCTGGCTTCCCTTCTCCTTTCTGCACTCCGTAGATTTGGCAGGTAACCACATACGTAAATTTCAAATCAGCCTGTGCACGTGCTTCAGGGGAGTACTCAAAATGTGTGTCAGCCAGACCAGTCATATCAAATGCAGAATCGAGATCTGGACAAGAAAAACATCAGAAAAGGATGTCACATGCATTCAGTTAAGTGAAGAATTTATGTCTGAAAAGGAAGCTAGTAGACATACCTTCAGAATGCATTCTCTCCAAATAAGTTTGCAACATAAGGGCCTTCCTGTAGTACATCATCCCACGAACTGCAGAGAAACATAGTTACAGAATATGGATCCATGCATAGGAAGAGTACTACAAAAGGAATGCACACAGGGAAGAATCAACATATAAGTTCCAAAAGATAGCAAACCTGTTCGCGCTAATGTCTGCCCACGGTAAGATGCCCATAGCCGAAGTTCTAGTATGTCATTCGCACTGCTAAAAAGTTCAGTGTCTGCTGCATTTTCATCCCTGTTGATGCGAGTAAGGAAGTTCTTCCATTCATCTGTATACAGAAGTTAACCGCATAAGGTCTGGACAAGGAATTCCCATGATAACAAAGAAAATTGCATTCTCAACAATTAAGACGGGAATGAAATAAGCTCTTAGTATTGATGACAGTATACTGCTAGGTCGAGTTGTCCATGTTTAGAAGTGACCAATTGGTAAAAACAAGTGGGGCATCAGATCTACTCGAATATAGAAAAAGATCTCTTTGAAGGAACATGGTTTGAATGAGGAAACAAGGGGATCTCTCAAACCAATTCATCAGAAGCT
This sequence comes from Aegilops speltoides, assembly GCA_021437245.1. Taxonomy (NCBI): domain Eukaryota; kingdom Viridiplantae; phylum Streptophyta; class Magnoliopsida; order Poales; family Poaceae; genus Aegilops; species Aegilops speltoides. The sequence goes on from CM038144.1 coordinate 483,655,599, forward strand.
GACCACCTTTTACATAAGTGTCACCAAATTTCAGCATGGTAAGAAAGAACAAACCTGGATAAATCTTCTGAAGATAAAACAGTGTAGATATACCATCTTCATTTTTCTTTTGGAGTTCAGCGATGCTATAAAGCACAGTCTCAGAGTAATATGGAGTAAATACGCTGCAAAAGAACATGGCAATGTCAGAGGCAGATACAGCAAGTGCAACTGAATGGGGTAAAAAAAGGAAGACCGAAGTTCATACCCTCACTTGGTCTGGAAACTATACCATTCGAGTATATAATTCTCAACTCATAGTTTCAGCAAACTCAAAGTTGAGAATTATATACTTGAATGGTATAGTTTCAAATACAAAAATATGAATGGTTTGGTTCTAGTACTGTCAAATACGCTGCCTACTACACATCAAGGAATATGGTTATGTTACAGCGTTGCAGACTGGGTGTTATACCAATTCATAGACAAATATGTAACAAGAGCCTTCCTAGGGCCGAGTATCGTAGTAACTGTGTGTACCAAAACCACTAAATTGTACATAGATGCTGTTTAGCAGGACCCTGCTAAAAACGCTATAGCCCGCCATTTAAAACGATGGTCATCACTCATCAATAGATTATAAAAGAAACCACATTAGCTCTATCAACCACTATAAATTATTTACAAAATGTTTACAAGGAAATAAGACATGTACTCCCTCCGTCCCAAAATAAGTGACCCAACTTTGTACTAGCTTTAGTAAAATTATAATAAAATTATACATAATTAGGGTAAAAAGCATATATAATGTACTTTGCTGTGCTACAGTAATGATTTAATGAGTCATAGTTTATGTATTACTTAATCAAACCACCAAGAATATGGAATCATACACTTGTCATACGAAGTATTGTTAGTCTATATACTCCCTCTGTAAACTAATATAAGAGCGTTTAAATCACTACTTTAGTATTCTAAACGCTCTTATATTAGTTTACGGAGGGAGTACTATTTGTACTACAAAGGCATGGCATGAACAAGAATAACTAAACAAACTGGCGGGTTTTTTAACAAAACCACATATTTCCGATATGTCACCCAGTATGACATCTGGTATGCCAAAGTCAAACCAGTATGAACTCAATATCCACTAACTGAGATAATACTTTGCTTATCCTTGTACGCATTAGTGGATATACTAATAAAAATACATAAGAACAATATACTGCTCCTGCCCCTCAGGTGCTTCCATACCAAAATAAGGTGCAAATGGTCATGAAATATTTGAAAACTAATCATCAAGAACCCGGAAAAAATGATCAGTAATGTGGCGAACATTAGGAGAAACAAAAAAAGGAAACAAAATCCCACTTTAGTTTTTCTTTATTCCTTGCAGTCAGAATGTTTCTCTTTAGTTTCTCCATTTGTATATAAGATTGCCTTTCAAATTTAGTGGCAGGGTAGATACATTTGTTTTGTCAAATTTTTGAAATATTTTTATGCCAAGTGCACCGTGTTTGCAGAGGGGGCTGTAGAGGACAGCCACATGCCAACAACTTTAGGGGAGAAAAGGACAGGGCACTACAGATAAGAATGACTTGGACAAGAGAACAGGAGATTACAGATGATAATGACTTTATTGGTTGCTTTTGCTTAATTCCAAATAGCATGTGCCAAATAGCATGTGCCAGCCTATTATATAGACCTCAAGCATATACTTATATAGTCTTATCTTATTTCTTTTTTGCGCAAAAAAAAGGCATCTTCTCATTTAGTACAGAGGTAAGCTCAGTATACAAGAGCTTGAGGCCGTGTGGCAAACAAAAAACAAACTCACAACACACACATAAAACCTAATCTCATAACAGGATGCTTATATTTATCAGGTGGAGCTCTACCCCAAGCTAGGGTCGGCTGAGCCATTGCTTCACACATGAATAGGAGCAGTAGAAAACTGATGACCACTGCATGTGCTCTCAGTTTTCCAAAACAAAGGATAGTTTTGGTCAGTGTCTGATTAACATCAGCTGATTCTAGATTCTTATTAAATTACTTATGGGAGAATGGGCCGCCGATTCTCCCCACTGTAAGATTTGTAGCAACATGTGCAACACATAGTACCTCAGTGTATCATTATTCCTGCCTTTTTTTCAACTAAATATCCTATTATTATAGGAAATGCTGAAAACCAAAGGGCAGTTGGTTTTAACCAGTTTCTAGTGATAATCAGCTCGTTCTTGCTATGTTATGGGGCAAACTTAACTTGCAGAATTAATTATATTGAAGTTTAAAAGGTGGAAAAGGCAGTTTGCAGCTGTTACTGTGATTAGAACCTGCAGAGAGTGGAATCAGGTGCAGTGGCAGTACTGCTTAAACAGTCAATGGAACAAAGCAGAAAAGAACTAAAGAAGCCTCACCTAAAGGAAAGCATTTCTGAAACAGGCCTTGCAACAGGCATTTGCATGAACAGAGAGTTCGTGAAGAACTGCAGTCTCCGGCTGGCTTCCAGGTTTTTAGGAACATTTGCAGCTGATTCCTTGATGGTCAGAAGTGAATGCAATCGTTTGATCATGTCCTTCTGCATTCCATTATATCAAGATATATTTATTAAATAATAGCTATAAAGAAAAGAAAGCTAACAGGTAAATATCGGCTCAACAAGATCACATGACAATACCAATCCAGGTTCATTTGGCCACTTGAGATTACTGAAGAGGCGGCCTTCAGCTCTTGCTCTATTTATCTGACTCCAATCGTCAATGTTGCCACTAACATTCATAAGCAAAGGGGATTAGAAATGAAATGGCACAACAGTATACAGATCTGACTAAAAGGTTAGAACATTATAGACAAGATAGCAGACCTCAAATCAACAAAAAGCACTTCATGATGAACAACTTCGTATAGATCTTGAATAGCATTAACTGCCCCCTTCTTCATATCAGCAGATTCCGTTTCTTTCTGCAAAACATCATTTCAACAGTTATATAAACTAGTAAACTATTCTAAATACCAAACTACAAAGAGTACATTTTAGGAGTGGGCAACAAAACCATGCCGATGCTCTACCAATGCATCCCCAAGAGGCGTCGCAAGATCAGAACGGTGGCCGATGCCCTACAAGGCAATACCTGGGCACAACATACACGGGGCCCTTCGCATACATGAGATCGGCCAATACTTGCAGCTATATGGCAGGCTGTGCAGCACACCACCCTATCCAATGAGCCAGATCAATTGCTCTCGAAGTGGTCTGCCAATGGCGCTTATTCTAAGAAGTCCTGCTACTTGGCCACCTTCCATAGATCCACACTTTGCTACTCCTGGAAGCTCATCTGGAATAGTTGGACGCCCCCGCGGGTCAAATTCTTCCACTGGCTGGCCAACTCCATGGCTGCTGGACCGCTGACAGGCTTGCTCGCCGTGGACTGCAGCACCATCCCCGCTGCCTCCTATGTGACCAAGCCCCGAAAAGTATGCGGCATCTTCTGCTGGACTGCCCCTTCGCCCGCCAAACCTTGCATGAAGCCACGCTAATGGACTGGTGGCTGCGCGCGACACAAAACATGCTGCCGCTGCAGCGCAAGGCACTGGCATCCATCACCCTGCTCGTGTGCCTTGGATGGTCGGGAAGCACCGGAACGAGGGTGTTTTCAAGAATGCCAGTCCTCCAATTGCTACACTAGTTGGCAGGATCAAAGACGAAGCATCATCCTGGCTCCTTGGCATTGACAGGTGCTCAAGGACTTAGGGTTGTCTTGCCCGCAACCTGGGATGTTCACTAATTTTGTTTCATCCTTTTGTACCCATGCCTCCTAGGAGGATTGTAACTGAACTTATACCTTTTCAATGAAAAGAAACACAAAGGTCCTTTGTGTTTTCTCGGAAAAAGAAAGAGAATCCAGTTCTAGCAAATGGAAAAGTTCGGACTCCAGTGGAATAAGGTGATGCCGTAAATATGACCGATACACGCACGTAACTGAAAAGGCACCCAAAAAGCACACCAGAATATTGATGTACTCAAACTAAATCAAAATGTTTACCAGTATTCCCGCTACAGCAACAAGCTTGGCAATGACATTAGGCAATTTGCTGAAATGAATATCACTCTGGATGTTGTTCTTTGAAATGCTTTCTTGAATACCATCAAAAATCCTTTGCACCCTAAAAAATTAAAATACTTTGCAGCATAAAAATCTGCTGAACTACTATGTGGAAAGGACACAGGATCAAAATAAATAATGTTCTAAAAAACCATTACCAGAGATGCCCTTCTTTATCTAGAATAGATGACAGGATATACTTGATGCTATGAAAGCACTCCTCGACAGCATATTGCATATATTCGTCCTTTGAGATCCTTAGCCAGAGTTCATCTTGTGAGTCGTTGCAATCAACTGCAATATCTTTGGCCAAGAAAACCTGCAATGAAAGGGCAACTGATCACTAAAGAGACACTAATCAGAGACAGCAAATGGAGAACGTGCAAGGGAATAATATTAGAAGTTAAAATTGGTTGACTTTTAACCTTGCTAGCAAGCAAAAAAAGTGGCCACTGCACAATTGGAAGACCTCCTATATTCTTGGGCATCAAGAGTAAATCCAGTTCACTGCAAAAGGGTCAAAACATCAGAGCTATGGCTTTCAACAAAACAATAACACAAATTTAAAAACAAATTTGCTTACGTGTTGCTAATATAGTCCTCTTCCCGTAAATTCTTCACAATTTCATTCCAGAAAGGAGCAAATCTAGATGCATCAAGCTTGTTTAACTCTGCATTCTGGTAAATTTGGTGTTTCCAGTGTCAACATATTTAAACTAAAAATAAATAACTGAGAAAACAAGGTATATTTATAATCTGCGCACAAAAAAGGCAGTTTGTATTACTCCCTCCTTCCCAAAATATAAGGCGCGATTGACTTTTTACGGTCTTTGATGCACAACTTTGACCACTAATATATATCAAAGTATATGAATTGAACATGTATAAATGACATCGCTGTATTTGTCTTGCAAAGCAATTTTATTTCATATGTATGTATAATAATTTTATAGACATATAATACATGAAAAATATAGTCAAAGTTGTGCAACGAAGACCAGAAAAGTCAAACCGTGCCTTATATTTTGGGAAGGAGGGAGTACTTGTTTAAGCAAGCAATAGCAATAAAGATGCAAAACACTTAGCCATAACTGTCGTAACTAACAAAAGCTTAAACAACCACGAGGAATTACTATGAGTCCAGTGCAAGGCAGGAATTTAAGTAGAAAAATGATGACTCCGATAATGGCTACACATTAGAACATGCAGGGCAAGCCAAAAACAAAATAAAAATTACACAAGATATCTAGAAACGCTACAGAGGGGCATCACAGGTGTAAGGCATAGGAAGCAGAAATACTCGTGCAATGGAGGAGGATTAGGACTGCGTAATACTCAGACAGCAGGAGGAATGCCTACCTATTTAACTTTCAGTGGAGAATTGACTATTTTGCACAGCTACATGTAACAAATATATTCACTCTGTAGGAACAAGAATATTTCAAGTCTGAAGTTCATGCTTTAAGCTAAGGGGCCAGTGGCTACAAGAAAATTAATAGTATAACCGACAAAACAAGATACCACTGGTCCAAAATTTATCACTTTCATGTCCATTAGCTGACACACTTTTGGTAATTTTGACCAACATATATGTGCATAGATAAGTTTTTACAAGAAAATTATACTGTCATATTTGTCGTAAAAGGTACTCCAATGGTACATTTCTGCATGTTTCTAGTAACATATGAGTAAATGTCAAGTTGAACCATGAGCTCTTCACCAAACAAAGCTTCTTAAGCTGAGGGGGAAATAAATATTTAATTTGGAGAGTATATTTAAAACAAACATGCGATCAGGGATCCACCTACAGAAAGCTAAATTGTAAAGGAACAAGTTGTGGAGCACTGATGCGAAAAAGAAACACACCTGACCAGATGATAGCAGTTGTTTCCTGTATGATCCATCAAAACCAGCTTTAGTGTATTGAAATGAAGTGTAAAAACAGTATAAACATTTAAAACCTTTTTGGAACAGCAACATGAAGTTTATCCATGAATACTTCAGGGAACTTCTCAAAGAACCTGTGAACTGCTTCAACAGACCTAATCTGTAAAAAAAATAGGACCACCAGGCAGGATAAATCGACACATAATCAAACAAACCGCGCTTTATCAGCCATAAATATATGAAGAGCTAGGAAAGAAAACATCAAAGTATGAACCATACGCTGGCGGGGCAACCAAAGGTTAACACATCCAACCAAAATATATAATATATTTTGCATCTGAATGGTTCATGTGCTATTTATGATTGTATTTCCTTACAGAAGTGCACTTTACACTGACTAACTACACATAATAGCCGCCTCCTGAGCTCAGTTCTCTAGCGCCACAGTTGGTGGGACAGCCAACCGGTGCAACCCCTCATCTTCTATATTAACAGCGTCGGTGGAAGTCTTCCTCCGACACCCTCCCTTTTTTACTAACTACATGGTGATAGTCTAATAAAATCATCTTACAAAAAACAACAAAATTTCCCTTGTAAAACAACAAGAGTAATAGATCTGCAAAAGCAACTTCTGAGAAAATAACCACATGACGATAGCATAAAGCTACAGTTTAAGGGCTAACCTCTCCCAGGCGATCACGTGCACCAAGAAGGAATCCAACAATAGCAGACATGATGGTGTAAAAAACATGGATGTCCAAAAGATAAATCTGCACAACAATATTCCTCTTATAAATATGCATTTCATATGTTCATGCACATAAGAAGCAGCTACCTGCACAACCAGCCCAACAGAAATAAAAGGAACAAGCAAGCTGATGGAATAGGCATAGGCACGTTAAGCCTACCATGAATCTGATCTTAATTATCAAGGTTGCATGGTAGGCTACCATGGAATAATTTGCCACAGAAACAATATTTATCAGTTTGCCATCTATCCGTGAACTAATAACCAGCATGCCAAAATAATGATATAAGAAGATAAATTACCATCAAAACAGATAGGCTGAAACAAATATGTGGTCATTTTACTTATCCTATGGCCGCTGGCAAGGAAACCATATTTTTGTTAAGGTCTGACGCAATGTTTACACCGCTCATCAGCTGACATCTATGTGGTAGTTCAACTATTGACTCTAGAGAACTTTCAGTCTACAGCATAGAAATCAAAATTCATCGCCACATGCTCTACAGACCAGGATCAAGTAAAGCAATGACCACAACTGAAATCATCAGGTAACCAATATGCAGTGAACCAATATGCAGTGAAATCAAAATTCATCGCCACATGCTCTACAGACCAGGATCAAGTAAAGCAATGACCACAACTGAAATCATCAGGTAACCAATATGCAGTGAACACATCGGCATATAAGTCAACGAAAGCTAGAAGGAAAAAAGGTTACTTACTGAGGCCACTGGAGCCCATAAAAAAAGGACTGTGATCGCATTATGGTTATCTGCAAGCATTCAAATAACCAATACGAAAATTAAAAGCTGGGCCTACAAGCTCACTTCAGAATGATAGAAACTGCATAGAAGCTTTGCACATTAACGGGCACAGCTTAGCGCATCACACTGGGATAGCAATGGAAAAACATGGTGGCAAGTTGCAACATAAAAGGCTTAAGAGATTCAGGGCACTAATGTTTGGGAAGAGATATACTTTTCAAGAAATAATATTTCCAGATATACAACAGAACCCAGAAGGCACAAATATTTACAAAGAGGTTTAGAGGTGTTACTCTTAGGCCTGCAAATAGCACATTTTCTATCAATGTAACCAAACGAAATGCTCATGTGATTTCTCGATGAAGAAACAAGGAAGTAAACTATTACAATGATCAATTGATGCTAAAAAAAGACAGTGCAATGATGGGATAAAGTGTGTATATACTTACTCTTTGAGACAAAGTCATGCCATTGATACTGTAAGCCTTTGAAACTGATTATCAGTCTTGTTGGTTCTACAAGAGGTTTGATCTGCATAAGAAAGCCAGCTTTCAAATACAAACTGATGCCAGTATAAGCAGAGAGCAGAGTTAAAACAGATAAACTAAACTTTCCTGGAGGAAATAGGTGAATGAAAATTTCGCAGCAAAAATAACAAGCCAGAAAGCAACATATCTGCACAGTAAATCAAGTTAGAGATGATGTGCTTGAAACATGCCAGCATAATCACAGAACTATGCTTCAGGGTTAGACCAGATTACTTGATATAATCTAGAGGCCTTTCATTCAAGCCTCTTCCAACATAATTGTGTTCCTTCAATATATAAAAAAAAAGTCAGACATCATTCACATAATCTAGAGGACTTTCATCACAAATGTCGGGACAAGACCTGATGCATCCACTTGGCAAGGCGTACAAAAGACCAGCTGTAGCAAGCATTGGTAAAACCACGGCAGCAGGGAATACTCATGAGTAGGCTGATGATTATCTGGAAACCCGCATACGCGCTGATTACAACAACATATATCTTAAAAGGTGCAGATTGCACCCCATCTTGAAGTGCCTTGCTGCAAAACGACAAGTTATTATACTTTCACTGAAATTCTGTAAACACCACAAAGGGATTTTCCCCATGCTTTGATACCAGGGGAATCTATTAATACGCTTGGGCAGGAAGTTTTGCTAAAGATTGTGGTCATGGATGCAAAGGAGAGTAGGTACGTAAACAACTAGCATAAGCATTAGAGTTGACATCAAAGGGATTCAATACTTTGCTCCTCGATAAGTAGAATTGTCAAAATAGCTACAAAAATGGCTAATGTGATAGTTTCATCAATAAAACTGAATTGATGTCCTAGTCCACAGGCCAGTTTTAGTATTTTCATTCCGGAAAGAACAAAAATGTTCTTGGGCCAACCCGTTATTAACTTTTTCAAGCAAACCATGTAAAGCCTTGTTCTACCCATCTTGTTCTCAGAATTAAGATGTTAAAGTTAACAACACTGTCAAAAGAGATGCCGAATGCCAGAAACTAATGGAGGGTGGTTTACATAATGGCAGGCTTCAAAGGACATACAAACCAAGTCAAGATGGGCCAGACATCCCAATTAGGTACAAATTAGATCTTTCTACTGTTGGCTATCATGTCCTTATATTCAACACAACTAAGATTATAGATACATCTCAAATGACTAATAGAGAACCATTAATCCTTTCTTTATAAAAATGGTAAGGCTAGCAAAATGTTAACCGTTAGTCCTTATGCTTGGGCCTTAAGAACAGATCATTTTTAAAACCCACCAACTAAGAGTGTGCCAGGAAACATCGAAGGCACCAGGTCAAATTTTGGCATACTAAGTTTCAGAGATGTTATAAAATATTTTGTTTTCCAACAGTCCAGGATCAAACGCTTACTGATTGCATCCCAGGACAGATATGTTCCAAGAATTTCAGTATTCATCCTGAGCTAGATGATATAAGATCCTTAATGGAACGATTGAAACAAATTATCCAGTTACATGGTGAATTATTGGCAATTCACTCTGGGCAGGCATCGAAACTTACATATATAGGTAACAGATGACCAATGAAGCCGCGGTAAACCAACAGAATCGCCAGATCACTCTAGTGATTGCAGAACCACGAGATGTTGAATAGGCGCCATACATCATTAGAATGTCCAATACACCTTCCGCGAACAAAACAAAAAACAGAAGCAATTAGTCACCTACAAGAGAATTTATGCAAAAGATCACACTACTATGGTAACGAAAAGGTTTTTTGGTACAAACTCTCAATAAATTCCATTATGATATAAGTTGGGCCAAGGCTAAGAAGTTCCAATACAGTATTTGTGTCAAAATTGCCATTGTTAAAAGCAATGATAGTGAGTCCCTGCATGCACATAAACAGAATCGCACTGTTAGGTGACACGACATGCACGATAAAAGAATTTAAAAATGACAAGAAAGCACAAAAGAATTTTCAAGTCAAGGAAATACCATCCAAAACAGCAATAAAGAAACACAAAAAGTTGAGCATCCTCCTACTGATCTTTTTTAATAAAAAAATCTAACTGTAAATGCATGAATTTGTATGAAGATGAACTCGCATGTGAAAAGAATACACAGTGGTCAGCAATGCAGTATCATACTGTCAGTGTAATGCATGGCAATGAAGCATATAAAGATAAGTCCAACTATTATTAGGTTATATGTACAAAAGTAAGCCTCTGCAATGCCTCTATAAGGCTAAATCATTCTTCACTCTAAAGGTGGCTCCTGATTCAGCATTGCCTTTAAGCCACATCACCTCTAAAACATTGTCATTACATTGATCTTAATAATGAATACTAATAATTGGTTCATAAATTGCTAGAGGTGTTTACAGAACGGACAGCTTTAGAGGAAGGGTGGAAGTTTATACCAAACTGTGTAGTATTTCATGAAAGACAAATACACAATTCATAAAATTCATGGGAAATCAGATCATAAATTGCTAGAGGTGTTTACAATAACAGGCAGCTTTAGAGGAAGGGTGGAAGTTTCTACCAAACCGTGTGGTATTTCACGAAAGATAAATCACAATTCAAAAATTCATGGGAATGTTTTCTGTAAATATCATTCAACAGACCAGCAGCAAAGCACAGTTGATACTTCTAGCACGCACTAAAGTGACACTATCATAAGACACATAACTCATGAACTGTGCCTCTAACACACACACACACACACACATTAGTTTAAAATATCCCTTATTATTCCCCTTCAAAATACAAATCCCCAAGACACGAGCCTTTAACCAGAGGGATGTGCCTCTGGCACCTCTCAACTCATGAACAAAACAAACCTAAGACACAGACCAGAACAGTTACAAGGGGAAGGGTGGACATTTAAGCTGAACCCAAAGCGGAATACTGAGACCGTTGTAAGATAATTCATATACCTGAAACATCAGAAGTAGGAACATCCACAGGCGGTGAAAGCTATGGTAAAGATGCAGAAAAGTTCTGTGCTCCACGAAAGATGTCTTTCCATAATGATGATTCCTACTTATCAAGCCCTGTAAAAGAAATTGCATCAACACTTTTTTGATGAAAATTGCCAAACAATTCACAAAACATATCAACAATAAAAACATAAAAGTATTCAACATAGCTAATGATGTGTACATCATTTAAGAACAAAATTCATCGATTCTAGGATTAGGGCCTGTTTGGCGAGAATGTTGGGTTTGTGTTGGTAAATTGCTAAAATATGTTATCGCACTGATAAAGCACAAAATGGGAATATATTTCATAACCTAACAATGAAAATTCCAGATCCCTCTTCATTGCACACAATCCAAATCGCTGCTCAATACTCATCTCCCAATACCAGAACGACCTCCCCAAAGCAACAATACGCAAGTGAACAAAAGACAGCACACTCATCAAGCACAGCAGAACAGCAGATCTCAGAGTTCCAACGATTCTGCTAGACAGTGGACCTCGTCAAACACTTTGAGAGCTGCCGGGTAACTGCGCCACAGTGGCAGCCCTCATTAGGAACAGCAGGAGCTAGGGAGCAACACACCAGAGAAGCCACCATGATGGTCTTAGCTGACCATGTCAAATAAGGTAAAGAGAGTGTCTGGGACGTCAGGAACAAGTGATAAGCTACCAAGACCCTTAAAGAGTGACAGTGGCTTACATGGATAGATAATAGTGCAACTTAAGTCAGAAAAAAAGATAAACAATTAATAGTGCAACTTAAGTCGGATAAAAAGATAAACAATCTCCTTGTGACTGACAGTCATAGTAACAAATAATAAGCAAACAAGAAAAAAAGGGTTCCCGTAACACATATTTATTAGTTTAGTTCCATCTACTGCAAGATCCAAAAATCTTGTATACAGTTAATACAAACAAACCTGCTCTTTCCTAACAGGCTTTGAGAAAAATGGATTGCTCAGTTTCCACGGCCAACCCAGCTGAAAACATTTCTCAGACCTAAAAGAGAGAAGCAACAGTATTTGAAAATAGCAACAGAATAACAAAATCCAAGAGCTCAATTGATCCACCTACCAAAAGAACTCATTGAAATCATCATAGTTTCTCCATGCAGAATGTGCTGCCCGCCCATTGTCATTGTTGCCTGCTTCCTGCAGTAGAACCACCATTCAGACATTTATATAGGACAGAACATATCAAGTTAGAGTGTTAGACTAGCTGATCCAGAAGCACCACTTACAGCTGCAACGATTTCATATAGAGGATAAATGACTTGGTCAAGAAATGATACGCCATCATTAGAGATGCAGCTTCCAGCTGGCTCAGCAACCTGTTTCTGCATAATCACCTCTAGTTCTCTTGCTAGCTACAAAATAGAAAGGAAGCAGCAATTTCAACAACAAAAGATGAAATTTGGCATCATTTAAAAATTTAATTGGTCAGAGATCATCAATACATTTAACAGCTGCAATTGAATATGCAAGAATGAAAGAAAAATTGAGGTTAGTAATGTACAAATATAATAAGGTGAAGATTAGCAATGCACTTAATTTTAATATAATATGCTAACATAATTTGCTGATTTGTTTGCTCCTAAAGAGTAAAGATGATCACCTTAGAAATAATGCAAATGAAAAATATGTAGAACATTTAGGACATAAGACCTAAAAGCCTACAAGTCTAGTACGATCCCAGTCTTGCAAGCATGCCAACGAGGTAATAAAGCAGGTAAGGAAGTGTAATTTGTGCTCCTAGGAGTTTGCTCTCTGACTGTTAAGAATAGTTTGACTATAATGTATACTTCTTGTTGCTTTCTAGAATTTGATGCTTGTTCATACTTGCAGTGCACTTTTAAGTTTGGCCTATACAAGTACCATCCAAATATGATTCATTCAAGGGCCCATGTTCAAAGTAAGCATAATAGCACACAAATGTGAGGCTTGCACGAGATTATTAAACAAATATACAAGAGACTAGAAAAAATGAGTACTGAATACTCTCATAGTCTCATGATATTCATGCAAGAAGTAAATGGAGGCACACCATGCACCGAAATAAGCACATTGGAGAATTTGAGTGGAATCCTCTACAGACTTACATGATGAAATATGTAGCATAAGCCTTCTGGAAGAAATCGTACGTTGGCAGCCTCTCCCCAGATCAAGTAATATAAACAAACATATAGCAACTTCTTTTCTTTGGTCAATGATTCAACGCTAACAGAAAACAATGCAGTCGCTTGGTATTTGTAACAAATAAGGCAAGAATAAGAATTGAAGTGCAGAATATAAGAAATCATACTTATTCCAGACAGGACGTAGTGGTAAATAGTTGCACCATTTTATGTAGTTATCCAGGGACTTAGAGAACACAACATGTACAGCACCCTCGTCAATTTTCTAGCAACAAATGAAAACAATGTTAAATACCATGCATAACCTCAATCAACACGATAATGAGGCCGGATAAAAAAACACAATTAGCTGTTACCATCCTTTATCACAGAGATGGGAGTAAAAGAATAAGCTCTGAAGTGTCATCATACATGGAGCAAAAATATTATTGACTACAGTAAAAAAATGTTTCATAAGCATTTTAAATGGCACCTGTTTGGTGCATGGTAGGGGGCAGTCAATCCTGCCCATATAAATAAGGGACAACATCCCAATAGTGGGGATTAAACTATATGTACTTTTTAGCGATAAATTACATTTGTTATGGACTCACGATCCCTTCATCATGGTGTGTTTCAAAAAATGCCTCTTCTTGTCATGCATTCTAAAGCACTAGACAAAATGCCTTTTCTTGGTTAGGAAGATAGAAGTGCTGAAGTAGAAGTGAGTACATGTATGAGTAAAACAACACACAAACAAGCACATGACATATCAACTTATCACCAACAAGAAAGAAGGAAACATAGGTATATGTTGCAACTAGATAGCGAGCTAGGTAAATCCAAAAGAAAATGTTCAGTTCATACACAAAAGAAAAAGTACCATCGATAATAAGTTAAAACGTCTAATGTTTTGTTCAGGGTAATAACTTATTCCAAATTCTAACTAATAATTCCAACTGACGCATTTTAATATTTATTAGGACAACAATCATTTAACTGGTCCGGGAAGAAGGGCATAGCTAAAGAAAAAAACAAATATATTCATACGTGGACAAATGGTCTCCTGCATACTCTTGTAATTTAAAAAAATATAGAAAACAGAACAATGAACTGAAATATATAGTGCACACACACCGGTTCATTCCCTGATAGTTTGCCTAATCGAGACTGCTCATTTGCCAACAGGTGAACAATGTGCTCCCGTTGGTTGCTCACATTATCTTTCTGCAACCACAAGATCAAGGGGGTTATCACACATTTCAATGAAAGCATCAACATTCTGTAACATTGTCATTCTATAATGGATCAAGAAAACCCAGATAAATTAAAAGGGGTGTGATGGTGTGTTAAAGTTTGAGCCAAAGACAACCGTGCCAAAGATTTGATTGCCCACGTTGAAGCCAATGTTGGCAAGAAAATACACTGGGAGACTACAGGCGGCTAAAGGAGCATGGGCATACCCAATTTGGCAACCATCCAAACAACGGCCATAATCTTGGGCATGAACAAATAACTAAAAGGGTGGGTTTGGTCAGAAACCAAACATACCCCAAGCGCAAGGATAAAAATAATATTATGCCTCGCAACCTGTATTTCTATTTCCATCCTAGAAATAACACAGAAGTCAATATGCTTATTTTATTCCTCCCTCGTTTTCCATAACAGCTTCAGTCATGCTGTTGCCCTAGGATGCAAGTTTGGCTCCAGAAACATTATTGTTCATTTATCACTTGTAAGTGTGCACAGTTACATGCTACGACACTATTATTCACCGGTGTGACTTGTAAAGATATGCACTGCCTTATTTTTCAGTTAAATGCTTGATGAAATGTACATCAATGTAAAACAGAATATGTGATAAGGACATCTCAAGTAATGGGAGTGCGGGTTGTGTAAGGACTTTCCGAAGGGGGTTTTCACAAAATTACCACCGCAACATCTTTTTCGGGGCGGGGGGTATTAAATCAGTTAACCCATATAGTTGAGTACGACAGCAAGCAATTTGCTGATTGCTAATCAGAATTAGCGTTTGTCACTCAGGTTGGCAACTAAATTTTGTTAGCCGGATCTGGCTCCTACGGTGGCGTTTGGGTGGTCAGGCCGACGACTCTGCATGGCGGAGGTGGCGGCGGCGGGGCTGCTCTATCCGATGGCTCTGAGCTCTGGCCGAATCAGGCCACCACTTGGGATGGGAATGGCTCAGCAAACATGCATCATTTGATGAAAGCACTCCAGTCCAGTCGCCTCCGATCAGTGGCTTGTCAACCACCAGGCTGTAGCTCCTCACCAGATGTGGTGGTGGTTCTGGCGAACAGTGGTTCTCATGTACACGTGCGCGGGGAGGGATTGCTTCGGCTGCTTAGGGAGAAGGCCTTGCTCTGGCATTGACCGGAGCAGACAACGAAGACGCTTGCAGGCGCCAAACACCTTCTTGGAGGCGTTGTCATTGGAGAGCCTACGCCCTCCCCTCTTGCACTCCGGGGGAAACCTTTGTTCTAGGATCGGACGATGGCGGCGCTTCGGTGTCGTGGCCCTTCTTTGAGGCATCGTTTTGGAGCGGTCTTGGCTTGAGAGCCATCAGCTCGGGTGCGCGGCCTCGGGGCCGGCGTGGAAGTCAGAGTGGCGGCTCCAGATCTCGTCATCATGGAGGGGTGCCGGCATTGGTCACATGGGTGGCAGTGTCGTTGGCCAGCCTGGTGCGCGGCCTCGGGGTCGGCGTGGATGTCGGAGCGGCAGCTCCGGATATGGATGTTGGGTGTCGACTCCGGTTGCTCGGGTGATGAAGTTGGCGGCTCGCCTGGCGCACGGCCTCGGGGTCGGCGTGTGGGGTTTCCGTTTGTACGCCGGAGCGTCGGCTCCGAGGATGGTTGTAGGGTGTCAGCTCCCGTTGCTCGGGCGGCAGAGCAACCGGCTCGCCTGGTGCGCGGCCTCGGGGTCGGTGTGGATGCCGGAGCGACGGCTTCGGTTTTGGCTGTAGGGTGTCAGCTATGGGTTGCTTGGGTGACGGAGCCGGCAGCTCGCCTGGTGCGCGGCCTCGGGGTCGGTGTGTGTTGATGGTGCCCTGTTGGGACGTGTTGTAACGGTTTTCGCCCGGTTTTCCGTTAATTAACTAGGCAACTCTCTTCTACCTTTCTTAATGAATCAGGCCCTAAGGGACCACGTTTCAAAAAAAAATATTGTTGCCAGATAATAAATTAGTTCATCAAGCAGTAAAAAGATTACAGCAGTAACTTCCATGGAAAACGTAGGCTAGATTACACAACAGGTGAGCCACATGCTAACCTGAAAACCAAACACGCAGTGCAAAAGGTCTAGCATATCTGAATTCCTAGCATCAGGAACTGAAATGGTAGTCGGAAGCCTGGGCAGATCCCTATGGTACTGCAAAGATGATACTGCTGCCCTCACCTGAAATTCAAAAAATGTTATAGTAGCTACCAGATCTAAAAAATACTCCCTCCGTTTTTAAATATAAGACCTTTTAGAGATTCTAATATGGACTACATACGGAGCAAAATGAGTGAATCTACACTCAAAAATATGTCTATATATACATCCATATGTAGTCCATATTAGAATCTCTAAAGGGGCTTATATTTAGAAACGGAGGGAGTATAAGCATAAAAAAAAGGCCAGGCCCTGAATTATACCTCTGGAAAAGTGACAATTAGGTTAGTTGTAGACAAGGAATCTAGAGGAATGATATTATACGCCACAACATCCTCTGTCCTTGCTGCATCCTTTTGCATCACTTCTTTCATCTGAATAGAAAAGAGTGCATTACTATTTACACACAAAATACAAAATAATGGAACATTTTATTTTTGCCAAGTAGGTTCAGAAGGTGGGAGCGAAACTGAACAGGCACGGACTCATAATAACCGCACCACACTTATATTCAGTTATACTCCCTCTTATAATCACACCACACTCATAATAACCACTACTTTAGTGATCTAAACGCTCTTATATTTCTTTATGGAGGGAGTACATTAGAAGTTTAGAACTTTGTTTGCAATTCAATTGATGGTGCTATTGGTACACTACAGTTTATAGTTAAGATAATGGTCAGGTAAAGAGCCTGCTAAACAATGGAGTTACTTTGCACAGCACCTTATACTAGAGAAGTGGGCAAGAATAAACAAGGAAACTAGACCCTGAGGTTACACAATGTATTAGTTTTCTAACTGCACTTTCATGGTCCCAATATGCATATTTTCGGTCAAAGTAAATCCTTGAGACAACTCAGCATTATATCTGTTAAAGCTCAATAAAATAGTTGAAACCTTAAAGTTAAAGCTTCTGTCTTGTTAATTTCACATATTTCATACTTCTACAAGATACATGGTTCCTGAATATTTGTTAATCCACAGCTGCTGGTAACAGAACATCTGAATGTACAAATAACAGTAGGTGAGGTCACTCTTGTAGTTTTTAAAAAGATGAAAATACTTCCACTATCTCCATGGTGGCACTCAACCATGTTACAGTAAAAGGAAGTACTATTACTATTTTCTCTGATATTTGAACATTTGAATATAGGAGAAGCGAAATCAAGAATTAATAAGTATCAAGGATAAGAACAAAACCTCTTCAGAAATCAAATTTGCTGCATCCTCAGGGGAAATTTCCTTTGTTATATCCTCTATTACTGACCATAAGACCTTGAGAGTTGCAAGTACTTTTTTGCGCTTCAGAGTTTTGCGCTCCAGCCTGATCAAATAACGGTAGTAGTTAACAACACAATGCTAGAAATCAAAGCAACGACCATGCTTAAAAACAGCATGTCTCAAAAGCAAAAATGAGTTATAACTTTTCAGCAAGGTCTCCATAGGAGGAATACATACTCTCCGAGGTTACCGCTGAACACACCAGATTCCCTCAGCTTCATTTCGTCTTCACACAACTCATCAACTTTATGTTTTTCTCTGTACAGCTTATAAAATTCTTGCAGTTTAGCTATATCCCGACTTCGGTCTATAGCACCGCCTTCCCTCTTAGCTAGTTTTTGCTAAAATTTTGAGAAAGACAAAAGCACTGTTAGAAGATGTTTTACTTTCCCGAACAAAAAAGTCTACTGCAATTCAACAAGTCATGGTTCAGGAGATGTGGTGTGTGATTTGATTCAGGACTGAGATTGACATGCAAAAGCCTTCCTGCATGCCCAAGGCAGTCATGAAATGTTACAGCTCTGATTTGCAAGCAATACATTAAAAAGTAAATTATTAGCTTATTAAATACTCCCATAAACAATACATTTTAGAGCGTCTGCAGTCGAACATCTGTGACCTAGACTAGTTAGTGACTACTAACATAGGTAAGTGTGTCCGAATGGTCATGCAATAATATAGTAGTAGTAAATTCACCCCCAAACACAGGAAAGAGATGAGGAGAGGGAGGCAGATATGTGCATACCCTGATTACTGACATTAACCCAGTCTTGAACTGCAGCACCCCTCTTCCTTCGCTGTTGGGGTCCAGATTTTGGGCCAACGCATACGCGTGCTCACACACTGCTCATGGAAGTATACATATTACAAGATGATGCAGTATTGCGAGTAGAAGTTAAATGTGCAGGTGCAAGGTAACTTAGGTGCTCAAACATAGTAGAGATCATTTCACAAGTGATGTGTTTGCTTTTCTCGAGAGTTGAGAGCACTGGTACTTTCTAGTAACATATCTTGGGTCTAAACAGTGTGTTCAGTGGAGTAAAATAGCTGAAACATGGCAGGCGACTTCTGGTCATAGCAATGTCGTAGACAGGCAAATTGTGTGCCGAAATAAAACGTGCAATGGAGCTTAATTGGTCAAACACTTAGTACAAATCATATCACAAACGATGCGATTGCTTTTCTCAAGAGCACTAGTACCTTCTACTAGCATCGCTTGGGTCCAAAAGGTGTTTTCAGTGATGTAGTAAGGCACAGCCCAACTATGAGAGGCGAATTGGGGCCACGGCAGCGTTCGTGGACAAGCGGCGGTAGGCAAGGGTTAGATTCGGTGGTGGAAGGGGCCTTACGAATCCTGGCGACGGTGGGGTCCTCGTCCTGGATCTCGTCGGCGGCGCGGAGCACCTCGTCGATGTGGGTGTTGTTGCCGAGCGAGGAGGGGACGTTCCCGGCGATGCCGCTGGCGGGGACCCCGTAGACGCCGCCCATCCGGTCCCCGCGCAGCGCCGCCCGCACCAGGCGCTCCCAGTTGGCCTCCGCCCTCGCCATCTCGGCGGAGCGCCTGCTGGATCTGCACGCGCGCGCGCTCTCAGAGGCCGCCCCGCATGAACGCACGAGCCGCCGGCGCGCCGAGCTGGCGGGAGAGGGAGGGGGGCGATCGGGGGGCTAGGGTTTGCACGCGCGCGCTCGAGCTGGGGCGGGGAGGAAGGAAAGGGGGAGGGGGAGAGGAGAGGAAATGCGGCAAGGAAAAATCTCAAAACCTCTCTCGGCTTTCTGGCGAGACTTTTGGTTTGGACTGGGAGGATGCGATCTACCGCCGCTCGCTCCAGGTGGAAGAGGAGGGGGAGCGGGGTGGGGCCAGCGGCGTGTGTGAAAATCGCGCGGCGCGGCTCGGCTCGGCTCGGCTGGACTCGGCTCGCAGGGCGCGCCGCTTGCTTGCTTGCTTGCTTCCGGCCCCGGCTAGCGCGTGCGCCTGCGCGCCCAGAAGAGGAAATGCTTAACGCGGAAGGACCCGTGTGCGCGTGCGACCGCATTTGGGTGACTGACCTGAGACGCGTGCGGCGGCCGGGCATGTGTGGTGCGGCGCGGTGCCTCGGTCGGTCCGTCAAATAGTGTGGCGACCACGCGACGCAGACTCGGGACGCGCGTTTGAAAGAGCCTTCGATTGCCACGCCCGTCGCCCACAAGGCCACAAACCTGCCGTTTAGACTAGCCACAATGGGTAGTAACATAGACTAGTAACATGCCCATGTTACTACTCTATGTTACTACCTCTATAGTGGGGAGTAACATATGTGTGGTAACATGGAAGACTTCATTTATTAAATTATGTACACATCTTGCGATATGTGTGATGTTACTCATACTAGTAGTAACTAGCTATGTTACCACTTTCATCTCTTTCTTCATTTATTGCATGCCACATCATCTATTTAACCTAGATATGTGTGATGTTACTACCTATGTTACTCCCATTGTGGGTAGTCTTACCCTCACTAGTAAATGTGTGATGTTACGCAAGAAATTTATAGCATGTTGATATTATGCAGGATATCAATTATGCGTTAATTATGTGATTAGCAAAAAATTATATTTGAAAGTATTATATTAATTGCATGTTAGACATGTTTTTTTTAATGTTACTTCCCCACTTTATTTAAAATAGATTCGGTAGTTCATCTGATACAATACTAAGAATACAATCTGGGGGAGCTGAGTCCCACGAAACCGAGACACCATTACATAAACCGAAACGAGCTAACTCATGGGCCGCTTTATTAGCACTCCTCCTGACCCATGTAACCATGAAATCTCCCAAGTTCCTTGCCAACGTCTTGATCTCTTCCACCACGACGCCCACCACCGACAAGTTCTTTTCCTTCTCATTTAACATCTTAGCAACACCAAGGCAATCAGTCTCCACTTGCAGTTTTGGGATATCTAGTCAGTAGTGCCGGTTGACCGCCATCGCATGCCAAGAGACTCGAGAGTCTCTGCATGCGCGATCCCTAGAAGGAAGACCGAAACTGCTCCCCTAAACGCTCCTGTTGCATCTCTGATGACGACCCCCGCCCCTCCGTCGTTGCCCGCCCTAGAGGTAGCTCCATCAACATTAGCTTTAAGCCAGCCAACCTCCGGTGGTTCCCATATCGCATGTGGGACTGTTCTTGTTGTAGAAACCTCCCTGCCCCGCACTCTCTTCCATTCATCCATTAGCTCAGCCACACGCCTTGCCACTGAGTCCGCATCTTCAATACGTCTGCCGTTCCTTGTGTCATTCCGTGCTAGCCAAAAGGGCGTAAAGGCCCTGGATCATCGCTGCCTTTTCATCATCGGATGCTTCGGACATCCATTGCAGCAGCCACGATGCAACCAAGCTCTGGGTGCTAACCTGCCGAGGTGGGATTGAAGGAAATATGCCCTAGAGGCAATAATAAAGTTATTATTTATTTCCTCATATCATGATAAATGTTTATTATTCATGCTAGAATTGTATTAACCGGAAACATGATACATGTGTGAATACATAGACAAACATATAGTCACTAGTATGCCTCTACTTGACTAGCTCATTAATCAAAGATGGTTATGTTTCCTAACCATAGACATGTGTTGTCATTTGATTAATGGGATCACATCATTAGGACAATGATGTGATTGGCATGACCCATCCCGTTAGCTTAGCACTTGATCGTTTAGTATTCTGCTATTGCTTTCTTCATGACTTATACATGTTCCTGTAACTATGAGAATTATGCAACTCTCGTTTACCGGAGGAACACTTTGGGTACTACCAAACATCACAACGTGACTGGGTGATTATAAAGGAGTACTACAGGTGTCTCCGAAGGTACATGTTGAGTTGGCATATTTCGAGATTAGGTTTTGTCACTCCGATTGTCGGAGAGGTATCTCTTGGGCCCTCTCGGTAATACTCATCACCTAAGCCTTGCAAGCATGTAACTAATGAGTTAGTTATGAGATGACGTATTACGGAACGAGTAAAGAGACTTGCCGGTAACGAGATTGAACTAGGTATTGGATACCGACGATCAAATCTGGGGCAAGTAACATACCGATGACAAAGGGAACAAAGTATGTTGTTATATGCGGTTTGACCGATAAAGATCTTCGTAGAATATGTAGGAACCAATATGGGCATCCAGGTCCCGCTATTGGTTATTGACCGAGAATGGTTTTAGGTCATGTCTACATAGTTCTCGAACCCGTAGGGTCCGCACGCTTAACGTTTCGATGACAGTTTTATTATGAGTTTATAAGTTTTGATGTACCGAAGTTTGTTCGGAGTCCCGGATGTGATTACGGACATGACGAGGAGTCTCGGAATGGTCGAGACATAAAGATTGATATATTGGAAGCCTATGTTTGCGAAGGAATTATGCCCTAGAGGCAATAATAAAGTTATTATTTATTTCCTCATATCATGATAAATGTTTATTATTCATGCTAGAATTGTATTAACCGGAAACATAATACATGTGTGAATATATAGACAAACAGAGTGTCACTAGTATGCCTCTACTTGACTAGCTTGTTAATCAAAGATGGTTAAGTTTCCTAACCATAGACAAAGGAGTTGTCATTTGATTAACAAGGTCACATCATTAGTTGAATGATCTGATTGACATGACCCATTCCATTAGCTTAGCACCCGATCGTTTAGTATGTTGCTATTGCTTTTATCCATGACTTATACATGTTCCTATAACTATGAGATTATGCAACTCCGTTTACGGAGGAACACTTTGGGTACTACCAAACGTCCACAACGTAATCGGGTGCTTATAAAGGAGTACTACAGTGTCTCCAAAGGCGATGTTTGGTTGGCGTATTTCGAGATTAGGATTTGTCACTCCGATTGTCGGAGAGGTATCTCTGGGCCCTCTCGGTAATGCACATCACTTAAGCCTTGCAAGCATTACAACTAATGAGTTAGTTGTGAGATGATGTATTACGAAACGAGTAAAGAAACTTGCCGGTAACGAGATTGAACTAGGTATTGGATACCGACGATCGAATCTCGGGCAAGTAACATACCGATGACAAAGGGAACAACGTATGTTGTTATGCGGTCTGACCGATAAAGATCTTCGTAGAATATGTAGGAACCAATATGGGCATCCAGGTCCCGCTATTGGTTATTGACCGGAGACGTGTCTCGGTCATGTCTACATTGTTCTCGAACCGTAGGGTCTGCACACTTAAGGTTTCGATGACGGTTATATTATGAGTTTGTGTATTTTCATGTACCAAAGGAGTTCGAAGTCCCGGATGTGATCATGGACATGACGAGGAGTCTCGAAATGGTCGAGACATAAAGATTGATATATTGGACGGCTATATTCGGACACGGAAAGGTTCCTAAGTTTCGGAGAAAACCGGAGTGCCGAGGGTTACCGAACCCCGGGAAGTAATGGGCCTTAATGGGCCAAGAGGGAGAGAGAGGGCTGCGCCAGAGGTGGCGCGCCCCCATGGGGAGTCCGAATAGACACAAGGAGGGCGCGCGCCCCTTCCCTCTCCCTCTCCTCTCCTTCCTTCCCCTTCCTCCTTCCTAGTTGGACTAGGAAAGGGAGTCCTACTCCCACTAGGAGGAGGACTCCCCCTCCTTGGCGCCCCTCTAGGGCCGGCCGCCCTCCCCTTGCTCCTTTATATACGGGCGGGGGCACCCTAGAACACACAAGTTGATCCTTGAGATCGTTCCTTAGCCGTGTCGGTGCCCCCTCCACCATATTCCACCTCGGTCATATCGTGGCGGTGCTTAGGCGAAGCCTGCGTCGATAGAACATCAAGATCGTCCACCACGCTGTCGTCTTGGCCGACTCTCTCTCTCCCAAGAGCTTTGCCGGATCGGAGCCGAGGAGCGTCACCGAGCTGTCGTGTGTCAAGAACTTCGAGGCGCCGAGTAACGGCGCTGATCGGTTGGATCGCGAGGAGAACGTACGACTACTTCCTCTACGTTGTGAACGCTTCCGCTTTGGTGTACGAGGGTACGTAGACAACACTCTCCCTCTCGTTGCTATGCATCACCATGATCTTGCGTGTGCGTAGGATTTTTTTTTGAAATTACTACGTTCCCCAACAGTGGCATCCGAGCCTAGGTTTTTATGGTTTGATGTTTTGCACGAGTAGAACACAAGTGAGTTGTGGACGATACAAGTTATACTGCCTACCAGCATGTCATACTTTGGTTCAGCGGTATTGTGAGATGAAGCGGCCCGGACCGACATTACGCGTACGCTTACGCGAGACTGGTTTCACCGTTACGAGCACTCGTGCTTAAAGGTGGCTGGCGGGTGTCTGTCTCTCTCACTTTAGTTGAACCGAGTGTGGCTACGCCCGGTCCTTGTGAAGGTTAAAATAGAGTCTATTTGACAAACTATCGTTGTGGTTTTGATGCGTAGGTAAGAACGGTTCTTGCTAAGCCCGTAGCAGCCACGTAAAATTTGCTACAACAAAGTAGAGGACGTCTAACTTGTTTTTGCAGGGCATGTTGTGATGTGATATGGTCAAGACGTGATGCTATATTTTATTGTATGAGATGATCATGTTTTGTAACCGGTTATCGGCAATCGGCGGAGCCATATGGTTGTCGCTTTATTTTATGAAATGCAAGCGCTCATAATTGCTTTACTTTATCACTAAGCGGTAGCGATAGTCGTAGAAGCAATAGATGGCGTAACGACAACGATGCTACGATGGAGATCAAGGTGTCGCGCCGGTGGCGATGGTGATCACAATGGTGCTTGGAGATGGAGATCACAAGCACAAGATGATGATGGCCATATCATATCACTTATATTGATTGCATGTGATGTTTATCCTTTATGCATCTTATCTTGCTTTGATTGACGGTAGCATTTTAAGATGATCTCTCACTAAAATTATCAAGTAGTGTTCTCCCGAGTATGCACCGTTGCCAAAGTTCGTCGTGTTGAGACACCACGTGATGATCGGGTGTGATAAGCTCTCGTCCATCTACAACGGGTGCAAGCCAGTTTGCACACGCAGAATACTCGAGTTACACTTGACGAGCCTAGCATATGCGAGATATGGCCTCGAACACGGAGACCGAAAGGTCGGCGTGAATCATATAGTAGATATGATCAACATAATGATGTTCACCATCGAAAACTACTCCATCTCACGTGATGGTCGGTTATGGTTTAGTTGATTTGGATCACGTGATCACTTAGATGACTAGAGAGATGTCTGTCTAAGTGGGAGTTCATAAGTAATATGATTAATTGAACTTAAATTTATCATGAACTTAGTACCGATAGTATCTTGCTTATCTATGTTTGTTTGTAGATAGATGGCTCGTCTTTGTTGTTCCGTTGAATTTTAATGCGTTCCTTGAGAAAGCAAAGTTGAAAGATGATGGTAGCAATTACACGGATCGGGTCCGTAACTTTGAGGATTATCCTCATTGCTGCATGAAGAGTTACGTCCCGGATGCACCGCTAGGTGCCGAACTCTTCTTGATGCTGGCGACGGCGTTAAGAACGTCTGGCGAGCAAAGCCGATGACTACTCTATAGTTCGATGTGCCATGCTTTACGGCTTAGAACCGGTCTTCAACGATGTTTTGAGCGTCATGGAGCATATGAGATGTTCCAGAGTTGAAGTTGATATTCCAACGAAATGCCCGGATTGAGAGATATGAAGTCTCCAATAAGTTCTATAGCTGCAAGATGGAAGAGAATGGGTCTGCGGTGAGCACATACTCGTAATGTCCGGGTATTACAATCACTTGACTCAATTGGGAGTTAATCTTCCGGATGATTGTGTCATTGATGAAATTCTTCAATCACCGCCACCAAGCTACAAAGGCTTCGTGATGAACTATAATATGCAAGGGTTAGTAAAGACTATGCTCGAGCTCTTCGCAATGCTAAAGGCTGCGGAGGTAGAAATCAAGAAGGAGCATCAAGTGTTGATGGTCAATAAGACCACTAGTTTCAAGAAGAAAGGCAAAGGGAAGAAGAAGGAAACTTCAAGAAGAACAGCAAGCAAGTTCTTTGCTCAGAGAGAAACCCAAGTCTGGACCTAAACACAAAATCGAGTGCTTCTACCGCAAGCGATAGTCCTTTGGAAGCGGAACTGCCCCAAGTATTTGGCGGATAAGAAGGATGGCAAGGTGAACAAAGGTATATGTGATATACATGTTATTGATGTGTACCTTACTAGAGCTCGCAGAGCACTGGTATTTGATACTGGTTACATTGCTAATATTTGCAACTCAAGCAGGACTACGGATTGCGAACAACGGCAAAGGACGAGGTGACGATCGCGTGGGAAATGGTTCCAAAGTCGATGTGATCGCGGTCGGCACGCTACCTCTACATCTACCTTGGGATTAGTTTTAGACCTAAATAATTGTTATTTGGTGCCGCGTTAAGCATGAACATTATATCTGGATCTTGTTTGATGCGAGACGGTTATTCATTTAAATCGAGAATAATGGTTGTTCTATTTATATGAGTAATATCTTTTATGGTCATGCACCCTTGAAGAGTGGTCTATTTTAATGAATCTCGATAGTAGTGATACACATATTCATAATGTTGAAGCCAAAAGATGCAGAGTTGATAATGATAGTGCAACTTATTTGTGGCACCGCCGTTTAGGTCATATCGGTATAAAGCGCATGAAGAAACTCCATCTTGATGGACTTTTGGAGTCACTTGATTATGAATCACTTGGCACTTATGAACCGTGCCTCATGGGCAAGATGACTAAAATCCGTTCTCGATTACTATGGAGAGAGCAACAGATTTGTTGGAAATCATACATACGAGATGTATGTGGTCCGATGAATGTTGAGGCTCGTGGCGGATATCGTTATTTTCTCACCTTCACAGATGATTTAAGCGAGATATGGGTATATCTACTTAATGAAACATAAGTCTGAAACATTTGAAAAGTTCAAAGAATTTGAGTGAAGTTGAAAATCATCGTAATAAGAAAATAAAGTTTCTACGATCCGATCGTGGAGGTGAATATTTGAGTTCTGAGTTTGGTCTACATTTGAAACAATGCGGAATAGTTTAGCAACTCACGCCACCGGAACACCACAAAGGTAATGGTGTGTCCGAACGTCGTGTCGCACTTTACTAGATATGGTGCGATCTATGATGTCTCTTACAGATTTACCGCTATCGTTTTGGGGTTATGCTCTTGAGACGGCCGCATTCACGCTGAATAGAACACCGTCAAAATCCGTTGAGAAGACACCTTATGAACTATGGTTTAGCAAGAAACCAAAGTTGTCGTTTCTTAAAGTTTGGGGATGCGATGCTTATGTGAAAAAGCTTCAACCTGATAAGCTCGAACCCAAATCGGAGAAATGTGTCTTCATAGGATACCCAAAGGAGACAGTTGGGTACACCTTCTATCACAGATCCGAAGGCAAGGCATTTGTTGCTAAGAATGGATCCTTTCTAGAGAAGGAGTTTCTCTCGAAAGAAGTGAGTGGGAGGAAAGTAGAACTTGATGAGGTAATCTGCACCTTCTCCCTTATTGGAAAGTAGTTTATCACGAAACCAGGTTTCTCGACATCTACACCAAATAGTGAGGAAGTTGATGATGTTGATCATGAAACTTCGGATCAAGTTACTCTGAAACCTCGTAGATCAACCAGAATAAGATCCGCACCAGAGTGGTACGGTATGTTGGGGAACGTAGTAATTTCAAAAAATTTCCTACGCACACGCAAGATCATGGTGATGCATAGCAACGAGAGGGAGAGTGTTGTCTCACGCCCTCGTGAGACCGAAGCGGAAGCGTTCACAACGTAGAGGAAGTAGTCGACGTTCTCCTCGCGATCCAACCGATCCCAGCCGTTACTCGGCGCCTCCCGAGTTCTTGACACACGCATACAGCTCGGTGGCGCTCCTCGGGCTCCGATCCAAGAAAGCTCCGGGAGAGAGAGTTTCACAAGACGACGGCGTGGTGACGATCTTGATGTTCTACTGACGCAGGCTTCGCTTAAGCACCGCTATGATATGACCGAGGTGGAATATGGTGGAGGGGGCACCGCGACACGGCTAAGGAACGATCTCAAGGATCAACTTGTGTGTTCTAGGGTGCCCCCGCCTGAGATATAAAGGAGCAGGGGGAGGGCCGGCTACGGCCCTAGAGGGCGCGCCAGGGAGGGGAGTCCTCCTCCTAGTGGGAGTAGGACTCCCTTTCCTAGTCCAACTAGGAAGGAGGAAGGGGAAGGAAGGAGAGGGAGAGGAGAGGGAAAGGGGCCGCCCCTCCTTGTCTATTCGGACTCCCCATGGGGCGCCACCTCTGGCGCAGCCCTCTCTCTCCCTCTTGGCCCATTAAGGCCCATTACTTCCCGGGGTTCCAGTAACCCTCCCACTCCGGTTTTCTCCGAAACTTCCGAACCTTTCCGGTGTCCGAATATAGCCGTCCAATATATCAATCTTTATGTCTTGACCATTTCGAGACTCCTCGTCATGTCCGTGATCACATCCGGACTCAAACTCCTTCGGTACATCAAAATACACAAACTCATAATATAACCGCCATCGAAACCTTAAGTGTGCGGACCCTACGGTTCGAGAACAATGTAGACATGACCGAGACACGCCTCCGGTCAATAACCAATAGCGGACCTGGATGCCCATATTGGTTCCTACATATTCTACGAAGATCTTTATCGGTCGACCGCATAACAACATATGTTGTTCCTTTGTCATCGGTATGTTACTTGCCCGAGATTCGATCGTTGGTATCCAATACCTAGTTCAATCTCATTACCGCAAGTCTCTTTACTCGCTTCGTAATACATCATCTCACAGCCTAACTCATTAGTTGTAATGCTTGCAAGGCTTAAGTGATGTGCATTACCGAGAGGGCCAGAGATACCTCTCCGACAATCGGAGTGACAAATCCTAATCTCAAATACGCCAACCCAACATCCGCCTTTGGAGACACCTGTAGTACTCCTTTATAATCACCCGATTACGTTGTGGACGCTTTGGTAGTACCAAAGTGTTCCTCCGTAAACGGAGTTGCATAATCTCATAGTTATAGGAACATGTATAAGTCATGGATAAAAGCAATAGCAACATACTAAACGATCGGGTGCTAAGCTAATGGAATGGGTCATGTCAATCGATCATTCAACCAATGATGTGATCCCGTTAATCAAATAACAACTCTTTGTCCATGGTTAGGAAACATAACCATCTTTGATTAACAAGCTAGTCAAGTAGAGGCATACTAGTGACACTGCTTGTCTATATATTCACACATGTATTATGTTTCCGGTTAATACAATTCTAGCATGAATAATAAACATTTATCATGATATAAGGAAATAAATAATAACTTTATTATTGCCTCTAGGGCATATTTCCTTCATCTCCCACTTGCACTAGAGTCAATAATCTAGATCACATCACCATGTGATTAACATCGATAGTTCACATCATTATGTGATTAACACCCATAGTTCACATCGCCATGTGACCAACACCCAAAGGGTTTACTAGATTCAAGAATCTAGTTCACATCGCTATGTGATTAACACCCAAAGAGTACTAAGGTGTGATCATGTTTTGCTTGTGAGAGAATCTTAGTCAACGGGTCTTTCACATTCAGATCCGTTATGTATTTTGCAATTTTCTATGTCTACAATGCTCTGCACGGAGCTACTCTAGCTAATTGCTCCCACTTTCAATATGTATCTAGATCGAGACTTAGAGTCATCCAGATCGGTGTCAAAACTTGCATCGACGTAACCCTTTACGACGAACCCTTTTTGTCACCTCCATAATCGAGAAACATATCCCTATTCCACTAAGGATAATTTTGACCGCTGTCCAGTGATCTACTCCTAGATCACTATTGTTCTCCCTTGTCAAACTCAGTGTAGGGTATACAATAGATCTGGTACACAGCATGGCATACTTTATAGAACCTATGGACAAGGTATAGGGAATGACTTTCATTCTGTTTCTATCTTCTGCCGTGGTCGGGTTTTGAGTCTTACTCAATTTCACACCTTGTAACACAGGCAAGAACTCTTTTTTGACTGTTCCATTTTGAACTACTTCAAAATCTTGTCAAGGTATGTACTCATTGAAAAAACTTATCAAGCGTCTTGATCTATCTCTATAGATCTTGATGCTCAATATGTAAGCAGCTTCACCGAGGTCTTTCTTTGAAAAACTCCTTTCAAACACTCCTTTATGCTTTGTAGAATAATTCTACATTATTTCCGATCTACAATATGTCATTCACATATACTTATCAGAAATGTTGTAGTGCTCCCACTCACTTTCTTGTAAATACAGGCTTCACCGTAAGTCTGTATAAAACTATATGCTTTGATCAACTCATCAAAGCGCATATTCCAACTCCGAGATACTTGCACCAGTCCATAGATGGATCGCTGGAGCTTGCACACTTTGTTAGCTCCCTTTGGATCGATAAAACCTTCTGGTTGCATCATATACAACTCTTCCTCCAGAAACCCATTCAGAATGCAGTTTTACATCCATTTGCCAAATTTCATAAATTGTGGCAATTGCTAACATGATTCGGACAGACTTAAGCATCGCTACGAGTTGAGAAAATCTCATTGTAGTCAACACCTTGAACTTGTCAAAACCTTTTTGCGACAAGTCGAGCTTTGTAGATAGTAACATTACTATCAACGTCCGTCTTCCTCTTGAAGATCCATTTATACAATATGGCTTGCCGATCATCGGCAACTCCACCAAAGTCCACACTTTGTTCTCATACATGGATCTCATCTCGATTTCATGGCCTCAAGCCATTTCGCGAATCTGGGCTCATCATCGCTTCCTCATAGTTCGTGGGTTCATCATGCTCTAGTTACATGACTTCCGAGCAGGATTACCGCACCACTCTGGTGCTGATCTCACTCTGGTTTACCTACGAGATTCGGTAGTAACTTGATCTAAAGTTACATGATCATCATCATTAGCTTCCTCACTAATTGGTGTAGTAGTCACGAGAACAGATTTACGTGATGAACTACTTTCAATAAGGGAGAAGGTACAATTACCTCATCAAGTTCTACTTTCCTCCCACTCACTTCTTTCGAGAGAAACTCCTTCTCTAGAAAGGATCCATTTATTAGCAACGAATGTTTTGCCTTCGGATCTGTGATAGAAGGTGTACCCAACAATTTCCTTTGGGTATTCTATGAAGACGACTTATCCGATTTGGGTTTGAGCTTATCAGATGAAACTTTTTCACATAAGCATCGCAGCCCCAAACTTTAAGAAACGATTTACTTTGGTTTCTTGCTAAACCACAGCTCATATAGTGTCGTCTCAACGGATTTAGATGGTGCCCTATTTAACGTGAATGCAGTTGTCTCTAATGCATGATCCCAAAATGATATTGGTAAATCGGTAAGAAAAATCATAGATTGTACTATATCCAATAAAGTACGGTTATGATGTTCGGACACACCATTATGATGTGGTGTTCCAGGTGGCATGAATTTGTGAAACTATTCCACATTGTTTTAATTGAAGACCAAACTTGTAACTCAAATATTTGTCTCCTGATCGATCGTAGAAACCTTATTTTCTTGTCACGATGATTTTTCCACTTCACTCTGAAATTCTTTGAACCTTTCAACTATTTCAGACTTATGTTTCATCAAGTAGATATACCCATATCTGCTCAAATCATCTGTGAAGGTCAGAAAATAACGATACCCGCTGTTGGGGATATTACCACTAGGTGTAAACCGGCCAGCTTGGGCCGGGTTAGCTCTATTAGTGGTGTAATCAGAGAAAGGCCCAAGGCCTGTAGTCGGTTTAGAGCTTGTAGCCGTAAACCGGCCTGATGTATGACTTGTATTGTAAGTTAGGAATAGAGAGATACCAACCGGGATACGAGTATGAACCGTTGGGACTCTAAAACCGACAGGCGTCACTGTGTGTATAAGGGGCGACCAGGCGGTTCAAGGAGAGACAACCACAACTCGAGCCTAGGCGAAGCTTGTTTGCTCCCTAGCCATCGAGACTACATCAATTCCATCACAACTAGACGTAAGCTTTTACCTTCATCGAAGGGGCCGAACTAGTATAAAACCCTTGCGTCCTTGTGTCCGCTTTAACCCCGCAAGTAAACCCCGTAGCGATGGCTCCACGACTAAGTCCTTACGCTAGGACATCTGCCGTGACAAATCCACGACAGTTGGCGCCCACCGTGGGGCTATCGCACGATGGTTTGACGATCTTGGAGGGCAAGCTCAAAGGACTCGAGGGCTACGTCGTGGGCCGGATGACCAAGAGTCGTCGCGGCCGGATCTACATCGACGATGCTGGATGGGGTCCCGAGGCCGATTCAATCGAGTACGGATACCGGGTTCCCTTCGGCGGCATACACGTTTTCATCGGCAAGATCGGAGGGCCTGGGCCTGAGCCGGACGTCTGCACCGACCTCGTCGAGACGGCTCAGCGCGCGCGACCTGCCCAGGCTAAACCGGCCGTGAAGCATGTCTTCGTTGGAGTCACCCATGGAGGGGAGTATGATGCCGGTTCAGAGCACGGTAGCGAGACCGTCGTTTACTCCGGCGATGAATCTTCAACAGGAGAGACCGAATCATTGTACCAGTTGCAGGATGATATCATCGAGGCTGTTCCGACGGTGACGATATTCCGGACCCCCAAGCCGCCTAAACCGGGTTGGAGTGTTCATGGCGATACGCAAGCAAAGAACCTCTCTTCAACCACAGCGATAATGCTTTCCGGTTCAGCGGCGGCAGCAGGAGAGGCGGTCGCGACCGCCGGTTCAAGTTCTGTCGATCTGTTTGATGCACTAGCGGCGCTCATGGCGGAGGATAATCCAGCAGATCAGAGGCTCATAACGCAGAAATTGCGAAGGTGAAAGAGCGAATCACGCAAGCCAAAGCGGATCTAGCGGCGAGAAGGAGGGCGTATGGCTGCAGAGCGGGCGCTTTAGATGCACAAGCTTACAAACTCATGCTTGACCGAACGCGTCGCAGAGGTGTTAAAGCGGAAGTACGGATCGCGCTGCCATCGATTTGACCCTAGAAACCTCTTTCAGACCCGAGCGGACCCAATAACCCGCCCAAAGCCGACAGGAGGTAAACCGGATTGAGGCACCAGAGCGGGAGCGACGGTCCAACCGCACTGATGGAGCCCCGCAGCGAGAATACGGTGATTCCTCCGCCGGTCTGAGACGCCCGGGCCATTACTCTAACCCTATGGACAACCTTGTTGCGGCTGCTTTGCGATTGGAGGCGATCCTATCGAAGGAGATTCCCCAAGCGCTTGAGACACGCCGGGTTAAGGAGCTTCTCGGACTGCACTAATCCAGCGAAGCGTATTCATACGGCCGCGATCGGATTCACTCGCCCGTCCCAAGCGGAGCTACAAGAAGCGCATGGATGAACCGACCCTATCAAGTAACGCGCGGGACCGTGAAGCGGCCCGAGGCAATCACCAGATAGGCGGCGTTCGTGATGCTCAGGAGGTGGTGGATCGGGCCCGGGCACGCAGGGAGGCCGAGTTAGTAGCGCAGGATGATGCGGGTCAACACACACCGGTTCGCCCTACCACCTTCGCCGGTCCAGGAGTCGCATCCGCTCTGGGAGTGCCCTGTTTAATCCCGCGCCACGCAATGTGCGCTCGCCTAAGGATTTTAAGGGCCCGCGCAAGGTGCCAAATTACACTGCAGATCTATCCCCTGAAGCGTGGGTTGAAAGTTATGAGATGGCCATGGAGATGCTAGATGTTGATGAAGCAGCGTGTGCAAAGTACTTCACCATGATGATGGAGGGCACAACCCGTACTTGGTTGAAAAGCTTGCCGCCCAATTCTATCAGTTCATGGGGTCAGTTAACGGGCCCGGTTTATCCGAATTTCAAGGATACATGTAAGCAGCCCAAGTCCATAGTAGACCTGCCGCTATGCTCAGAAGAAGGGAGTCAACAACCCGTTGGGTACGCCGTGTGTCTGAGATTTTGCACTCCTCTGACCGGATCAATGCTGACTCGGCGATCATCACATTGGAAAGCAACTGCCGGTTTGAGCCTCTGAAATTTAAGCTGGGACGTATGAAGCGGTTCTGCAATGATATGGGAACCCTCATGTCCGCTTTGGTAAAATATGCCGATTCAGACAGTACCAAGGATCCTGAAGCAGATGATGATGAAGCAGGGAAGGGAAAGAAGAATGGCAACTCCAAGCAGCAGCATTTCAAACCGGCGGGTCATGGAAACGGGGGCAAGCGCAAGGCTGATGGTAATCCGGATTTCGTAGCCAACACTAATGCGCAGGACAGAGGCCCGCGGCGCAGAGGCAAGGCGAATCGGGGTCCAAATGCTGGTGCAAACCGTTTGAATTACTTGTTGAATCAGCCTTGTCCCAAGCATGGGACGAAGGAATCCCCATCGAATCATCTTTGGAAAGACTGTTATATTATGCAGGAGTTCAAAAACTCCGATGCTTTCCGATATGACCAGGGGTCAGGTGGTGGTTCAGGATCCGGTTTCCATGGGCCGGGTCAGGACGGAGCTTCTGGTTCAGGGCATAACCAGGGCAATCTCAATAATCAGAGTAATCAAGGTGGCCAGCAGCAGCAGCAACAGTCAGGCTATCAGAGCCAACCAAAGCAGTTGAATGGCGGCAAGATTCATGTTTTCACAACCAGTTTGGACAAGCGGGATCGGAAGCTTCACAAACGGGCAGTAAACTCTGTTGAACCGGCTTTGCCGCGGTATTTGCGCTGGTCAGAGCAGCCTATCGTATGGAGCAGAGAGGACCATCCCCCCCGGGTTGATAATCCGGGTCAGCTGGCTTTGGTGGTAGATCCCCAGGTTGGGGGCTATAAGTTTACTAAGGTACTTATGGATGGAGGAAGCAGTATCAATATATTGTATTATGACACTTTCCGTCGCATGGGTCTCACAGATAAAGATCTCAGACCATCCAATACGGTGTTCCATGGTGTAGTACTAGGCAAATCTGCTTATCCTATTGGTAAGATAGCCCTGGATGTGGCCTTTGGAGATGAGCATGATTCCCGGTCTGAAAAGCTAACTTTTGAAGTGGTGAAAATCTGGAGTCCATATCATGCCTTGTTTGGACGGCCAGCTTATGCTAAGTTCATGGCACGACCTTGTTATATTTACTTACAGCTCAAAATGCCGGGTTACAAAGGAACGATAATGGTGCATGGAAGCCGCCGAGTCGCTTTGGAATGTGAGGAAGGAGATGCAGCTTATGCAGAGGCGGTTTGTGCCACGGAGGAGTTGAAATTCTATAAGGACAATGTTGATCCGGCAGATATGACCCCTTTGAAGAAACCCACTACAGAGCATGAATCGGATCTCAAGTTTAAATCGGCAGCTGAGACCAAGCTTGTTGACTTTGTGCCAGACGATTCGTCCAAGCAGTTCACTTCGTCGGTGCCAACTGGATCCCAAATAGGAAGGCGCGCTCATCGAAGTTCATCCGTGAGAATCGGGATATCTTCGCATGGAAGCCATCTGACATGCCAGGTGTACCGAGGAACTCGTGAGCACACACTTAATGTGGATCCTAAGTATAAACCGTGAAACAGTTCCTCCGCCGGTTTAATGAAGAGAGGCGCAAGGCCATTGGGAAGAAGTAGCCAGCTTCGGCGGCTGGCTTTATCATTGAGGTGTTTCATCCGGAGTGGCTTGCTAACCCGTGCTGGTCCTTAAGAAAACGGCACTGGCGATGTGTGTGGACTACAGATCTCAACAAGGCTTGCCCGCAGATCCTTTTGCTCTCCCCGCATCGATCAGATTATTGATGCCACGGCAGATGTGAGCGTTTAAGTTTTTGGACGATACTGGATATCATCAGATCAAAATGGCGGTTAAGGACCAGGAGAAGACGGCGTTTATAACTCCCTTTGGAGCCTTCTGCTATGTATCTATGCCTTTTGGGCTCAAGAGTGCCCAGGCTACTTATCAGCGGTGTGTGCAGAATTGCTTGCATACACAGATTGGCCGCAATGTGCATGCTTATGTAGATGACATTGTGGTGAAATCAAGACAAAAGGAGACACTGGTGGAAGATTTGAAGGAGACCTTCGACAAGTTACGCATTTATAAGATGATGCTTAATCCGGCCAAGTGTGTTTTTGGTGTTCCGGTTGGCAAGTTATTGGGGTTCCTGGTGTCTAACAGAGGAATCGAGGCTAATCCGGAGAAAATTAAAGCCATCACTTCCTTGGCTAAACCGAAGTGTATCAACGATGTTCAACGCTCAAGGGCCGGATTGCTCGCATTGAGCCGGTTTATCACCGCCTCGGAGAGAAGGCTATCCCTTATACCGTATGCCGAGGAAGACGGATAATTTTGTGCGAGTCCAAATTGCGATAAGCCTTTGAGGATTTAAAGCGGCAATTGACCAACCCGCTTTGTTCTTGCGGCTCCGGTTGACAAGGAACCGCTGTTGTTATATGTGGCAGCCAATGCTCGAGCGATGGCGCGAGCCATTGTGGTAGAACGCAAGGAGGCGGGAAAAGAATATCCGGTTCAACGGTCGGTTTATTATATCGGCGAGGTGCTTATTGAGTCCAAGCGAGAGATATCCGCATTGGCGAAAGCTAGTCTATGGTGTTTTTATGGCGGTAGGAAGTGAAACAATATTTCCAAGGGCATCCTATTACGATTGGTTAGTTCAGCTCCTTTGGGTGATATCATACAAAACCGGAGGCGATCGGCGGATTGCAAAATGGGCCATCGAGCTTGGGCCGCATGGGCTCAAGTATATACCGCGCACGGCAGTAAAGTCACAAGCCCTTGTGGATTTCATTAATGACTGGACAGAGTTACAAGCACCAGAGGAGAAGCCGGATCACACGTACTGGACTATTCATTTTGACGGATCCAGACAATTGGAAGGCTCGGGGGCTGGAGTCGTCTTAACTTCCCCACGAGGTGATAAGTTTTGTTACGTTCTCCGTCTAATGTTCCCTTGTACTAATAATGCAGCTGAGTACGAAGCCTTGCTCCATGGTCTCCGGATGGCTAAAGAGATGAATTTAAGCCGGGTTAAGTGCTTTGGTGACTCGGACCTGGTGGCTCAACAAGTATCTGGCACTTGGGATTCTAAGGACCCCCTCATGGCCGCATATCGTCGAGAAGTGGATAATATCGCAGGTTGCTTCAAGGGCTATCAGGTGGATCATGTGGATCGCCGGAAGAACGAAGCGGCAGACGCTTTAAGCCGTTTGGGCTCTCAGCGTAAACCGGTTCCACCTAATGTCTTTCTGGACGTCTTGCATAACCCGTCGGTTCAGCTCCCTGGTGAAGCGGATTTGGCAATTCCTGATCCGGAGGCTCAGTTGGTGGCTGCATTACATGCTATTCCGGATTGGACGGTTCCTTACCTTGCGTATATGACTCGAGGAGAGTTGCCAGACGATGAGGTTCTGGCCAGACAGATAATCCGGCGCTCCAAATCTATGACGATTCTTGATGGTGAGTTGCATCATTGCAGTGTTTCAGGGGCGTTTCAACGATGTGTTTCCCCTGAAGAAGGCTGTGAAATTTTAAGAGAAATCCATGAAGGCGATTGCGGGCATCACGCCGGTTCAAAGTCCCTGGTGGCGAAGGCATTCTGTCATGGATTTTACTGGTTAACTGCTCATGCTGATGCGGAGGACTTAGTCAAACGGTGCGATGGATGTCAGAAATTTTCTAGGCGTGCTCATGTACCGGCACAAGAGTTGAGGATGATCCCAATAACGTGGCCGTTTGCGACCTGGGGGCTGGACATGGTTGGACCCTTTAAACGATCCAAAGATAAAAAGACCCACCTGTTGGTGGCAGTGGACAAATTCACCAAGTGGGTTGAAGCGAGCTCACGGCAAGTGTGATGCAAAGAACAACGGTGCGCTTCATCAAAAGGTGATTTTCGGTTTGGCTTTCCACACAAGATCATTACGACAATGGCACTAATCTGTCCAAGGGGCTATGAAGGAGTTACGTGAACGTGAGCATATCCGCTTGACGTATCATCCGTAGCGCATCCCCATCCAACGGGCAGGCGTAACGTGCTAATCGGAAATCTTGCGAGGCATCAAACCCCAACTTCGGTTCCGTTCAGAGAACACCAGATGCCGGGTTGAAGAACTTCCATCGGTATTATGGAGTATCAATACTACGCCAAACCGGTCTACTGGGTACACCCCTTTCTTCATGGTTTACGGAGCAGAGGCAGTTCTCCCCAGTGATATCAGGCACGATTCGCCCCGTGTAGCGGCTTATGTTGAAGCGGACAGCGAGGTGGCACGACAGGACGCTTTGGACCTATTGGATGAGGAGCGTGATATGGCAGCCGCTCGTTCGGCGATTTACCAACAAGATCTTCGTCGTTATCACAGCCGCCGGGTTAAGACCAGAGCCTTTCAGGAAGGAGATTTGGTGCTTCGTCTCATCCAAGACCAGACAGATATGCACAAGTTATCCCCGCCTTGGGAAGGACCCTTTGTGGTCAGCAAGAATCTACACAACGGTTCCTACTATCTGGTTGATATTCGAGAGCGTAAAGACTCACGTACATCAGAGGAGGAGACCAATAGGCCGTGGAATATAGCTCATCTTCGACCTTACTACACTTGAGTCATCGGCTCAGTTTATGTACATAGCATGACAATGTATATATTATCTTCAATATAATAAAAATCAGGGCCTCAGCTAAAGCGGGTCTCTGTCTTTCTTTTCATGTGTGGTTACATGGAGTGCTTCGCTTTTTTAAAGCGGCCTCCGGTTTACCCCTTGACAGCTTATATTTATCACTTGGGGGCTTGGTCGGTCCGAACCAATGCAACACCTCTTGATAGGCGAAAGCCACCAGATCATTTGGGGACACGGTCACGTCTGAACAGTCACGCCTCTTGGTCGGCCAATAGGGCCATTCACTTGGAGGCTTGGTGAACCCGAACCAATGTCATGCCACTTGGCGGCGTACTCGCCAAGAGTCTTTGGGGACCTGGCCGACTAGCACCATCGCTACGCCTTCGGGGGGCTTGGTTGCGTCTGACCATGGTAATGCCATCTGACCAGCTCCATGAAGCTTTACTTTTGCAAAGAGTTATTGCCTTTGTTGCCATATTTTGACATAGTTGGTATTCGATTTTTTGCGTTTTTCAACCCGACGAATATTTTTATCCGGTTTAGCTGTCAGTAACAAACTGACAGAACACGGTTTGGTATTACATCGCAGCTTTTCTCTCGCTTTCGGTTTACCTTTTTCCGGTTCATCCTTATGGAGTAACACGGGGCTTGAGCTGTTTCAAAGACGCCTATGTGGGAGTTATTGTCTCCCCAGACGGTTATGGCTTTTAAAGACCTCCGCTTCAAGATTGGCTATGCCAGCTTCATGCCCAGATACGGCAGGTATTTGTATCGCATGCTAATTGATTTTTCGATACGCAAAATATATTGGATGCCATAAACCGGCTGGCGGTATCGCCGCCGCCGAGGTTCAATTTTTTGGTTGCAGGGAGTATGATTCAAACAAAAGTTTCATCTGTGCACAAAGGCATATCCAGGCAGCAAGTTTTAACTAAGGCTATTACAAGGCAGCACAGTGCCCAAATGAGGATCATTGTTCTTGGGGTTAAACCGGCTACCGGTTCAAGACTGCTGTTCATCTCCCGCCGCTTCAGCATCTTCATCTCTACCCATCGGCTGGAAATCCACAGTAGTCCAGTCGATTCCCATTAGCGCTTGGAAAACAGCCTCTTCGTGAATCGAGACGACGGTTCAATGTCGAGCGAGGTGTGCTTACGGATTGAGGGATCAAGTTTTCCGTTCAAGGTTGGAGCGGCACACGCTTGTTCTCGCTCATTATATTGGGCTTGGTAGTGCTCCAAATCGCTTCTTCCGCCAATTGACAAGCCAGCGGGCGTACCGCACGGTTTATCGCCTGCAAGTCCTCTTCACTGAAGTCCGTGCCGTCTTCCTTCACACTGGGATAGCCTGAGCTGCTTCCACGGGATCAAAATCCGGCACCCAGGCTTTGGCTCGGATCAAGGCGTTGATGGCTCCGGTTCGTGCAGCAGATTTCTTCACCTCTTCAATCCGGAAAGGAAGGGTGGATAGCCGGTTCAGGGTATCTTGGAGCAGGGACGGTGCTGGATTGTTATGTGACATTGTGGTAATCACGCACTGGGCTCCGGTATATAGCTGCTCCACTAAAGTGTAGACAGCCTTCAGTTTCTTCCGCACGTCATTGCCCAAGTGCCCAACGCGTGTGCCTGCATATGATAACAGGATAGTTTTAAACCGAATAATGGTGCAGCAGAAAAGCATATTACACTTATTCACGTGGAACTTACGAAGATGGCTGCCGTCATAGAATGCACTTGCCGCTTCACGGTGTCGATCATCCACCACCGGTTTAAGGGCAGCTTCAGATTTTCGCCCGCTTGAGCAAGTTAGCCTTTTCGTGGCCCGCATCACTGTTCCTTCTTCATGTTTTCCTTCACTGCTCAAGAAGCAGTCAAGGCGCTGGTTAGCTCTTTCTTGGCTTTTTCTCAGATCGGCTCATTGGGTTTTCAAAGCCGCTCAGAATCGGCAATCCGATCATCCTTAATCTTCACCTCACCTGCGCATTGATAGCATGATCAGCCAACAATTCAAGTTAAAGTCTCAACCATACAACACAGTTATATGCTTGACACTTGGGGGCTAATGTACCTTCAATCTTTCTACTGCTAATACATGGTAAAGTCCCAAGTTGAATACGAGTATTCAACTCGGCACTTGGGGGCTAATGACTATTTGATTCTATTTAAGTGTTGTCAGGAAGTTTTTGGAGTACCGGTTTAAATATGCATCGTTAAGCCGGCCCTGGTGGCTATGAGGGAAGTTTGTAAAGTCTATCAAAGAAAATTATCAAGTCCCAGTTTGATCAAAGATTACAAACCGGCCCTTGGGGGCTACAAGGACTACTATACTGGTAAAAAGGAAAGGAGTGTTACCTCAAACTTGTCTCTCATTAGTTTCACCAAGCCAGCTTCATAATCACGGCTCATCGTAAAGCCGGTTCGGTATCCGAATGAAGGTCTTGGGCGCTTAAAGCGGCATATGTTTCCAGCTCGGCAGCCCACTTTCCTTTGTTCAAAGTTGAAGAATCCTCCTTCACAGTATGCCGGGTTAGGGTTGCAGCATTCCCCGGTTCAGAGCGGCCCATGCCAGTAATCACAACATCATCGTCTTTCGATTCGACGGATCGGGTCGGCACGGCTGCTTCAGTAGGGCTGCGAGGCTTTTCAAACCGGACAGTGCTGGCAGGTGGATCGGCAGAGATTGAAGGGTTGACAGGTATTTCTTCTGGAATAACCTCCTCTTGAATCGGAGGGTCATTTGGAATATCTTCAGAGGCAACGTTCTCAAAATCTGGCGCCCGCTCATGATCTGAAGCGGCAGCCTCTTCAACTGTTTTGTCCAAGCGAGCCTTCTTGCTGGGTTTCGGTTTGGTTCTGAAGAAACAAAGATTCAGGAACAAGGCATATACATCACAGAAGAAATCGAGAAGCGTATGGCTGTATGGACTTACCCGACGGCTATCTTCAACGGTGGTAGCTGAGTGGCTGACGATTCGCCAGAGGATGAATGGGAGGTGACCTGATAATCGGAGTCGGACGGATTAAGAGGTTGACGGAACAAACCCGCTTTGGAATTTAAGGCAATAAAAAGGTTGGAAACCTCGGTGCGGCGCTTTCGAGCCGGGCTGTTTGGTAAACCGGCAGAGGTAACTACCTGTCTGCTGTGTCGGGTTGTGCGACGAGCTTCATGTTGCTGTGTCTTCATAAAGAGTTTGGGATCCAAGTAAGCAAGAGGGTGAGAAAAGTTAACTTTCCGGTTTGCCCGGCGAAATTTTGGTGAAGGCAAATTTGTTGAATCGGAAGAGAGAATGGTTACCTCAGCAAATCCTGCGTTGTCGGCTTCAAATATCCCGACAAGCATCGTCATCAATAAGACGTGTAAAAACAAGCCAAGAGAATCAAGTTCGGATTACCCACATCATCATCAATGGCCGGATCGATGAAGCGATAGTCTTCCTCTTGTGGGCGGACTTCTTGACAACTTTGTTTTAGGCGAATTGGCCGCCCACTTTGTCCGCTTTGTCTTGAGAGAGTTTTTGCTCCAAAACGGATTGTCGCCTGGATCGAAATAATTGAGAGTTGGACATATGAAAGTAACAACGGGTTTTATAATGACACAACGAGACTTACCGCAGTGGTGAGTTGGTGGTGCAATGAGGAGCTAAGCGGTTTGAGCACGAGGTGCTCCGGTTCATTCAAATTCTCCTTCTTCAATCCGTAACTTCATCTTCGAACAGTTCTAGTTTGGTGTGTCGGAGTGGGTCATCGACGCTGCCGGTATCTCGGCACATCAAACCGAACGCCGCTCAAAGGCAATATGCCCCAAGATAACCAAAGAAGCGTGCGGATCGATCCCAGTCAAACCGTTGGCCATAAAGGCTCGGAGCTTGGACAGTTGTGGGGCGTATTTGCTCCTCTCTTTGGCAGTCAATCGTTGCGGAAAGGGATGAGTGTTGCTTAGCCGCTCTGGACGAAAGCTAGGTAAAGGATTTTCACCTTCAGGAGAAGTGTCTTTGCAGTAGAACCAAGTCGCATTCCACTCTTTGGGATGAGTGTGGAGTTTGACGTGGGGATAAGTGATCTCCTTCCTCTTCTGGATAGCCATACCGCCTAATTCGGTATTGGGGCCATCGGTGAATTCTGTGCGACGGTTTAGGTGGAAGAGATCCCTGAACAGTTCAACAGAAGGTTCCTCTTGCAGATA
This sequence comes from Aegilops speltoides, assembly GCA_021437245.1. Taxonomy (NCBI): domain Eukaryota; kingdom Viridiplantae; phylum Streptophyta; class Magnoliopsida; order Poales; family Poaceae; genus Aegilops; species Aegilops speltoides. The sequence goes on from CM038144.1 coordinate 483,698,197, forward strand.
TGCTTCGGACAGCACTTGAAAGTGGCACAGGTTGGTAACAGAGTTGGGGCCGATGTCTTGGGGACGGAGCTGAAAATTGGCCATCACGTCCCGGTAAAATTTTGACCCGGGCGGTTTGAAGCCCCGGGCCAGGTGATCCGCGAAAACTACAACTTCTCCTTCCTGAGGTGTGGGAGGACATTCCTCTCCAGGAACCCTCCAATGGATTGTGTTCTGATCATCTAAAGTGCCAATCGATACCAGCTCTTTCAACTGTGTCTCGGAGATGCGGGAAGGAACCCAGTTGCATTCATACACCTGTTTGGCCATCATACAGATCTACAAGGAGAAGGATCCGGTTTAAGAAAGTACTTGTTACAGAGTGGTTGATCTAAGTTATGATAAACCGGAGGCGGTTCCTATAAATCAGTTCGTTATGATATGATGCCAGGTACGTTTTGGCGGTTCAACAAGGGGACTAATGGTGTACCGGTGCCGGTTTAGCAGTTTTTACTATGGTGAGTTAAACCGCCTAATCTTGGCCTCGAAGGTAATTGAAGTCATGGACAGAAACAGGTTTCACAAAATTTCATGTTTACTATGGATCAAACGCGGGTTTTCAGAAAACAGGAAATGCGCCGCGGAAGTAAAGAAGAAACGGAAGTGGACTATAAGGCGTATGTATATATGCAGAAGATCTATGGGATGAAGATGAGAAAGTACAGCGAATACACAGGAGTCGTCGTTAGTACAGAACGGGATTCATAGCATGGTTCAAGGCTAAGAAGATGAAAACGTACGAAGAACAGGGCATGAAGCTCGAACCCTAGAAACAGATCTAAAATGAAGAAACAGACTGAAGAAGGGCAAGAAGCTTACCGGAAACGGAGGAGATGCGGAGAAAGGCCGCAGTGTTCTGGTACGTACAGGTTGATGCAGCGGCCTAGGGCGAAGCAGAAGTTGATGACGACGGCGGAGCTCCAAAGGCAGCGGCGCGAGGAAGAAGAAGAAGAGGAAGCGAAGGAAGAAAAAGAATGACCCTTCGGTCCTATTTATAAGGCAGTAAAACTAGGTCAAGCGCGTGAATCCAGGGGCTGTCATTAAGGAAGGCGTTATAAAGGCTAAACTTCAAGATGACGTCATACCGGTTTACAGTGACCAGAAGCAACGATGTCATGCCGGTTTACAGTGACCAGAAGCAACGATGTCATGCCGGTTTACAATGATCAGAGGCAATGACGACGTAGCAGTTTGTTAAACAAAGAAGATGTCCAAGATGCAGGTTCTGTGAAGGATTGACATGAACCAGTTCAAATCAATCTGGGGCCTAATGTTGGGGATATTACCACTAGGTGTAAACCGGCCAGCTTGGGCCGGGTTAGCTCTATTAGTGGTGTAATCAGAGAAAGGCCCAAGGCCTGTAGTCGGTTTAGAGCTTGTAGCCGTAAACCGGCCTGATGTATGACTTGTATTGTAAGTTAGGAATAGAGAGATACCAACCGGGATACGAGTATGAACCGGTTGGGACTCTGCAAACCGACGGGCGTCACTCGTGTATATAAGGGGACGACCCGGCGGCGGTTCAAGGAGAGACAAGCACAACTCGAGCCTAGGCGAAGCTTGTTTGCTCCCTAGCCATCGAGACTACATCAATTCCATCACAACTAGACGTAAGCTTTTACCTTCATCGAAGGGGCCGAACTAGTATAAAACCCTTGCGTCCTTGTGTCCGCTTTAACCCCTGCAAGTAAACCCGTAGCGATGGCTCCACGACTAAGTCCTTACGCTAGGACATCTGCCGTGACAAATCCACGACACCCGCCGCGAGCCTTAACACTCATTGGATCGCATACATCAGTATGTATTATTTCCAATAAGTCAGTTGCTCGCTCCACTGTTCCGGAGAACGGAGTCTTAGTCATCTTGCCCATGAGGCATGGTTTGCAAGCATCAAGTGATTCATAATCAAGTGATTCCAAAATCCCATCAGCATGGAGTTTCTTCATGCGCTTTACACCAATATGACCTAAACGGCAGCGCCACAAATAAGTTGCACTATCATTATTAACTTTGCATCTTTTGGTTTCAATATTATGAATATGTGTATCACTACGATCGAGATCCAATGAACCATTTTCATTGGGTGTGTAACCATACAAGGTTTTACTCATGTAAACAGAACAACAGTTTATTCTCTTACTTAAATGAATAACCGTATTGTAATAAACACGATCAAATCATATTCATGCTCAACGCAAACACCAAATAACATTTTATTTAGGTTCAACACTAATCCCGAAAGTATAGGGAGTGTGCGATGATGATCATATCAATATTGAAACTACTTTCAACACACATCGTCACTTCACCCTTAACTAGTTTACATTATTCGCAACTCCGTTTGAAGTTACTACTCTTAGCAACTAAACCAGTACCAAATACCGAGGGGTTGCTATAAACACTAGTAAAGTACACATCAATAACATGTATATCAAATATACCTTTGTTTACTTTGCCATCCTTCTTATCCGCCAAATACTTGGGGTAGTTCGCTTCGAAAGAACCAGTCCCTTTGCGGTAGAAGCACTTAGTCTCGTGCTTAGGTCCGACTTGGGCTTCTTCACTTGAGCAGCAACTTGCTTGCCGTTCTTCTTGAAGTTCCCTTCCATCCTTTGCCCTTTTCTTGAAACTAGTGGTCTTGTTAACCATCAACACTTGATGTTCTTTCTTGATTTCTACCTTCATTGATTTCATCATCATGAAAAACTCGGGAATCATTTTTATCATCCCTTGTATACTATAGTTCATCACGAAGTTCTACTAACTTGGTGATGGTGACTAGAGAATTCATCAATCACTATCTTATCGGAAGATTAACTCCCACTTGATTCAAGCGATTGTAGTACCTGCACAATCGAGCACATGCTCACTAGTTGAGCGATTCTCCTCCATCTTTTAGCTATAGAACTTGTTGGAGACTTCATATCTCTCAACTCGGTATTTGCTTGAAATATTAACTTCAATTCTGGAACATCTCATATGGTCCATGATGTTCAAAACATCTTTGAAGTCCCGATTCTAAGCCATAAAGCATGGTGCACAAAACTATCAAGTAGTCATCATATTGAGCTAGCCAAACGTTCATAACGTCTGCATACGCTCTCCAATAGGTCTGTCACCTAGCGGTGCATTAAGGACATAATTCTTCAGCGGCATTGAGGATAAACCTCGGATCACGGATCCAATCCGCATCATTGCTACTAACATTTTTCAACACAATTTTCTCTAGGAACATATCAAAATAAACATACGAAAGCAACAACGCAAGCTATTGATCTTACAACATAATTTGCAAAATACTACCAGACCAAGTTCATGATAAATTTAAGTTCAATTAATCATATTACTTAAGAACTCCCACTTAGACAGACATCTCTCTAGTCATCTAAGTGATCACGTGATCCAAATCAACTAAACCATAACCGATCATCACGTGAGATGGACTAGTTTTCAATGGTGAACATCACTATGTTGATCATATCTACTATATGATTCACGCCCGACCTTTCGGTCTCTGTGCTCCGAGGCCATATCTGCATATGCTAGGCTCGTCAAGTTTAACCTGAGTATTCCACGTGTGCAAAACTGGCTTGCACCCGTTGTAGATGGACGTAGAGCTTATCACACCCGATCATCACGTGGTGTCTGGGCACGACGAACTTTGGCAACGGTGCTTACTCAGGGAGAACACTACTTGATAATTTTTAGTGAGAGATCATCTTAAAATGCTACCGTCAATCAAAGCAAGATAAGATGCATAAAGGATAAACATCACATGCAATCAATATAAGTGATATGATATGGCCATCATCATCTTGTGCTTGTGATCTCCATCTCTGAAGCACCATTGTGATCACCATCGTCACCGGCGCGATGCCTTGATCTTCATCGTAGCATCGTTGTCGTTTACGCCATCTATTGCTTCTACGACTATCGCTACCGCTTAGTGATAAAGTAAAGCAATTACAGGGCGTTTGCATTTCATACAATAAAGCGACAACCATATGGCTCCTGCCAGTTGCCGATAACCTCGGTTACAAAACATGATCATCTCATACAATAAAATATAGCATCACGTCTTGACCATATCACATCACAACATGCCTTGCAAAAACAAGTTAGACATCCTCTACTTTGTTGTTGCAAATTTTACGTGGCTGCTACGGGCTTAGCAAGAACCGTTCTTACCTACGCATCAAAACCACAATGACAGTTTGTCAAATAGACTCCGTTTTAACCTTCACAAGGACCGGGCGTAGCCACACTCAGTTCAACTAAAGTGAGAGAGACAGACACCCGCCAACACACCTTTAAGCACGAGTGCTCGTAGCGGTGAAACCAGTCTCGCGTAAGCGTCTGGCGTAATGTCGGTCCGGCCGCTTCATCTCACAATACCGCTGAACCAAAGTATGACATGTTTGGTAGGCGGTATGACTTATATCTTCCACAACTCACTTGTGTTCTACTCGTGCAAAACATCAAACCATAAAAACCTAGGCTCGGATGCCATCGTGTGGGGAACGAGTAATTTCAAAAAATTCCTACGCACACGCAAGATCATGGTGATGCATAGCAACGAGAGGGGAGAGTGTTGTCTACGCACCCTCGTAGACCAAAGCGAAGCGTTCACAATGTAGAGGAAGTAGTCGACGTTCTCCTCGCGATCCAACCGATCCCAGCAAGCACTCCGGCGCCTCGAGTTCTTGACACACGTACAACTCGGTGACGCTCCTCGGGCTCCGATCCAGCAAAGCTCGGGGAGAGAGTTCCACAAGACGACGGTGTGGTGACGATCTTGATGTTCTATCGACGCAGGCTTCGCCTAAGCACCGCCACGATATGACCGAGGTGGAATATGGTGGAGGGGCACCGCACACGGCTAAGGAACGATCTCAAGGATCAACTTGTGTGTTCTAGGGTGCCCCCCCCGATATAAAGGAGCAAGGGGAGGGCGGCCGGCCCTAGAGGGCGCGCCAAGGGAGGGGAGTCCTCCTCCTAGTGGGAGTAGGACTCCCTTTCCTAGTCCAACTAGGAAGGAGGAAGGGGAAGGAAGGAGAGGAGAGGAGAGGGAAGGGGGCCGCCCCTCCTTGTCCTATTCGGACTCCCCATGGGGGCGCGCGCCACCTCTGGCGCAGCCCTCTCTCCCCTCTTGGCCCATTAAGGCCCATTACTTCCCGGGGTTCCGTAACCCCTCGGCACTCCGGTTTTCTCCGAAACTTCCTAACCTTTCCGGTGTCGAATATAGCCGTCAATATATCAATCTTTATGTCTCGACCATTTCGAGACTCCTCGTCATGTCCGTGATCACATCCGGACTCGAACTCCTTCGGTACATCAAAATACACAAACTCATAATATAACCGTCATCGAAACCTTAAGTGTGCGGACCCTACGGTTCGAGAACAATGTAGACATGACCGAGACACGTCTCGGTCGATAACCAATAGCGGACCTGGATGCCCATATTGGTTCCTACATATTCTACGAAGATCTTTATCGGTCAGACCGCATAACAACATACGTTGTTCCTTTGTCGTCGGTATGTTACTTGCCCGAGATTCGATTGTCGGTATCCAATACCTAGTTCAATCTCGTTACGGCAAGTCTCTTTACTCGCTTCGTAATACATCATCTCACAGCTAACTCATTAGTTGTAATGCTTGCAAGGCTTAAGTGATGTGCATTACCGAGAGGGCCGAGAGATACCTCTCCGACAATCGGAGTGACAAATCCTAATCTCGAAATACGCCAACCCAACATCCGCCTTTGGAGACACCAGTAGTACTCCTTTATAATCACCCGATTCGTTGTGACGTTTGGTAGTACCAAAGTGTTCCTCCGTAAACGGAGTTGCATAATCTCATAGTTATAGGAACATGTATAAGTCATGGATAAAAGCAATAGCAACATACTAAACGATCGGGTGCTAAGCTAATGGAATGGGTCATGTCAATCAGATCATTCAACCAATGATGTGATCCCGTTAATCAAATAACAACTCTTTGTCCATGGTTAGGAAACATAACCATCTTTGATTAACAAGCTAGTCAAATAGAGGCATACTAGTGACACTCTGTTTGTCTATATATTCACACATGTATTATGTTTCCGGTTAATACAATTCTAGCATGAATAATAAACATTTATCATGATATAAGGAAATAAATAATAACTTTATTATTGCCTCTAGGGCATATTTCCTTCACAGTAATCCTATTCTGGAAGTCATGCTACTAGATCATGATGAACCTACGAACTATGAAGATGCGATGGTGAGCCCAGATTCCACAAAATGGCTTGAGGCCATGAAATCTGAGATGGGATCCATGTATGAAAACAAAGTGTGGACTTTGGTTGACTTGCCCGAGGGTAGGCAAGCAATAGAAAACAAGTGGATCTTCAAGAAGAAGACCGACGCGACGGTAATGTTATCGTCTACAAAGCTCGACTTGTCGCAAAGGGTTTTCGACAAGTTCAAGGGATTGACTACGATGAGACCTTCTCACCAGTAGCGATGCTTAAGTCTGTCCGAATCATGTTAGCAATTGCGCATTTTATGATTATGAAATTTGGCAAATGGATGTAAAGACTGCATTCTGAATGGATTTACGGAAGAAGAGTTGTATATGATGCAACCGTAAGGTTTTATCGATCCAAAGGAGCTAACAAAGTGTGCAAGCTCCAGCGATCCATTTATGGACTGGTGCAAGCATCTCGGAGTTGGAATAAACGCTTTGATAGTGTGATCAAAGCATTTGGGTTTATCTGAGACTTTTGGAGAAGCCTCAGATTTACAAGAAAGTGAGTGGGAGCTCAGAGCATTTCGATATTATATGTAGATGACATATTACCAATCGGAAATGATATAGAATTTCTGGATTGCATAAAGGGATACTTGAATAAGAGTTTTTCGATGAAGGACCTCGGTGAAGCTGCTTACATATTGGGCATCAAAATCTATAGAGATAGATCAAGACGCTTAATTGGACTTTCACAAAGCACATACCTTGTCAAAATTTTGAGGAAGTTCAAAATGGATCAAGCAAAGAAAGGGTTCTTGCCTGTGTTACAAGGTGTGAAGTTGAGTAAGACTCAATGCCCGACCACCGCAGAAGATAGAGAGAAAATGAAAGATGTTCCCTATGCCTCAGCCATAGGCTCTATCATGTATACAATGCTGTGTACTGACCCGATGTGTGCCTTGCTATAAGCTTAGCGAGGAGGTACCAAAGTAATCCAGAGTGGATCATCGGACGGTGGTCAAGAACATCCTAAAATACGAAAAGGACTAAGGATATGTTTCTCGATATGGAGGTGACAAAGAGCTCATCGTAAACAGTTACGTTGATGCAAGCTTTGACACCGATCCGAGACGATTCTAAATCGCAAACCGGATACGTGTTTACATTAAACGGTGGAGCTGTCGGTTGGTGCAGTTCAAAACAAAGCGTTGTGGCGGGATCTACATGTGAAGCGGAATACATAGCTGCTTGAAGCAGCCAATGAAGGAGTCTCGGATGAAGGAGTTCATATCCGATCTAGGTGTCATACCTAGTGCATCGGGTCCAATGAAAATCTTCTGTGACAATCTCGAGCGATTGCCTTAGCGAAGGAATCCAGATTTCACAAGAGGACCAAGCACATCAAGAGACGCTTCAATTCCATCCGGATCTAGTCCGTGGGAGACATAGAGATTTGCAAAATACATACGGATCTGAATGTTGCAAACCCGTTGACTAAGCCTCTTCCACGAGCAAAACATGATCAACACCAAGACTCCATGGGTGTTAGAATCATTACCGTAATCTAGATTATTGACTCTAGTGCAAGTGGGAGATCAAGGAAATATGCCCTAGAGGCAATAATAAAGTTATTATTTATTTCCTCATATCATGATAAATGTTTATTATTCATGCTAGAATTGTATTAACCGGAAACATAATACATGTGTGAATATATAGACAAACAGAGTGTCACTAGTATGCCTCTACTTGACTAGCTTGTTAATCAAAGATGGTTAAGTTTCCTAACCATAGACAAAGGAGTTGTCATTTGATTAACAAGGTCACATCATTAGTTGAATGATCGATTGACATGACCCATTCCATTAGCTTAGCACCCGATCGCTTAGTATGTTGCTATTGCTTTTATCCATGACTTATACATGTTCCTATAACTATGAGATTATGCAACTCCCGTTTACCGGAGGAACACTTTGGGTACTACCAAACGTCACAACATAACTGGGTGATTATAAAGGAGTACTACAGTGTCTCCAAAGGCGATGTTGGGTTGGCATATTTCGAGATTAGGATTTGTCACTCCGATTGCTCGGAGAGGTATCTCTGGGCCCTCTCGGTAATGCACATCACTTAAGCCTTGCAAGCATTACAACTAATGAGTTAGCTGTGAGATGATGTATTATGAAACGAGCAAAGAGACTTGCCGGTAACGAGATTGAACTAGGTATTGGATACCGACGATCGAATCTCGGGCAAGTAACATACCGATGACAAGGGGAACAACGTATGTTGTTATGCGGTCTGACCGATAAAGATCTTCGTAGAATATGTAGGAACCAATATGGGCATCCAGGTCCCGCTATTGGTTATTGACCGGAGACGTGTCTCCGTCATGTCTACATTGTTCTCGAACCGTAGGGTCCGCACACTTAAGGTTTCGATGACGGTTATATTATGAGTTTGTGTATTTTGATGTACCGAAGGAGTTCGAGTCCTGGATGTGATCACGGACATGACGAGGAGTCTCAAATGGTCGAGACATAAAGATTGATATATTGACGGCTATATTCGGACACGGAAAGGTTCCGGAAGTTTCGGAGAAAAGCGGAGTGCCGAGGGGTTACCGGAACCCCCGGGAAGTAATGGGCCTTAATGGGCCAAGAGGGAGAGAGAGGGCTGCGCCAGAGGTGGCGCGCCCCCATGGGGAGTCCGAATAGGACAAGGAGGGGGCGCGCCCCCTTCCTCTCCCTCTCCCTCTCCTTCCTTCCCCTTCCTCCTTCCTAGTTGGACTAGGAAAGGGAGTCCTACTCCCACTAGGAGGAGGACTCCCCTCCCTGGCGCGCCTCTAGGGCCGGCCGGCCCTCCCCATGCTCCTTTATATACGGGGCAGGGGCACCCTAGAACACACAAGTTGATCCTTGAGATCGCCCTTAGCCGTGTGTGGTGCCCCTCCACCATATTCCACCTCGGTCATATCGTGGCGGTGCTTAGGCGAAGCCCCGCGTCGATAGAACATCAAGATCGCCACCACGCCGTCGTCTTGACGGAACTCTCTCTCCCGGAGCTTTGCTGGATCGGAGCCCGAGGAGCGCCACCGAGCTGTACGTGTGTCAAGAACTTGAGGCGCCGAGTAACGGCGCCGGATCGGTTGGATCGCGAGGAGAACGTCGACTACTTCCTCTACGCCAGAACGCTTCGCTTCGGTCTCGAGGGTACGTAGACAACACTCTCCCTCTCGTTGCTATGCATCACCATGATCTTGCGTGTGCGTAGGAATTTTTTTTGAAATTACTACGTTCCCCAACAGTTTGGACATCGGAATGGCTCCGGGTGAAATCGGCATTTTACCGGAGTACCGGGAGGTTACCGGAACCCCCCGGGGGGTTAATGGGCCTACATGGGCCAAGAGGGAGAAGAGTAAGGAGCCAGGAGGGGGCCGCGCGCCCCTCCCCCTCCTAGTCCGAATAGGACAAGGGAAGGGGGGCGGCGCCCCCCTTTCCTTCCCCTCTTCCTCCTCTTTCCCACTTCTCTCCTACTCCAACTTGGAAAAGGGGATTCAGTAGGACTCCCCCCTTGGCGCGCCCCCTTAGGCCGGCGGCCTCCTCCCCCCTGGTTCCTTTATATACGGGGGCGGGGGGCACCCCATAGACACACAAGTTGATCTACGGATCGTTCCTTAGCCGTGTGCGGTGCCCCCTTCCACCATATTCCACCTCGGTCATATCGTTGCGAAGCTTAGGCGAAGCCCTGCGCCGGTAGAACATCAAGATCGTCACCACGCCGTCGTGCTGACGGAACTCTCCCTCGACACTCGGCTGGATCGGAGTTCGAGGGACGTCATCGAGCTGAACATGTGCTGAACTCGGAGGCTCCGTACGTTCGGTGCTTGGATCGGTCGGATCGTGAAGACGTACGACTACATCAACCGCGTTGTGCTAACGCTTCCGCTTACGGTCTACGAGGGTACGTGGACATACACTCTCCCCTCTCGTTGCTATGTCATCACCATGATCTTGCGTGTGCGTAGGAATTTTTTTGAAATTACTACGTTCCCCAACAGGGATCGCCACCTTTGCACCCAATATCGAGCTCAGCTTGTTCCAGAAGCACGCGGAATGATAGCAGGCCCAAAATCTATGGAAGATCGTTTCTTCTCGTCCGCACGCCGGACAGAATACACCTGCTTTTATCTTCCGCCGGAGAAGCTCTGAGCCCACCGCAAGGCCATTCCTGATCAGCCGCCGAGCATGAAAGAGAGCCTTCCCTGGCGCATTTGTACTCCAAAGTGCCATCCATCCTCTATGCGTTGACACCGAAGATGACGATCCGGGCTGTCCCGATCTCGCCCGCTTCTTCTCCATGCCCAGATGGTACGCCGGTCTGACAGAGAAGTGACCGCTCTTTGTATAGTTCCAAGCAAGCGTATCATCTGTTCCGGCTCCCCAACACAGATTTGCAGAATATCGTGCACGTCTCCTTCTGAGAACATCGCCTCTAGCTTGGATCGATCCCATCCCGACGCATCTGCAGTGAGGAGATCGCACACACGTGAGACTCCGGGTATGAATATTTGGCCCAGTGGCCGAAGACTACCCATACGAGGTATCCAATTATCATGATGGACGCGAATGTTTGTGCCGTCTCCCACTCTCCAGATAAGTCCCTCCAACAACAGGTCCCGGCCGAACAAGATGCTCTTGAATGTGTATGAACCACCACTCGGACATGTTGCATTGAGAATTGAACCGTCCTCAAAATACCGAGCCTTGAGGACTCGTGCACACAATGAGGAAGGAACAAGCATAAGCCTCCACGCTTGCTTTGCTAGTAGGGCTTGATTAAAAACCTCCATGTCACGAAAACCCATACCGCCCTCACGTTTGCTCGCACACATTTTCTGCCAAGCAATCCAGCGTACCTTTTTCTCACCATTAGCTTCACCCCACCAAAAGTTCGAAGAAATAGATGTCAGGTCCCCGCACAATTTCTTGGTAAGTTGGAAGCAACTCATGGTGAAGGTTGGGGTAGACATGATTTTAATGGTCGAAATTAATTGGATCTGCCCCTCCCTACTTTGAGTCTCTGCAAGTGGACCGGCATGTGAGAGCAACGACTGTCCTTCTTCCATGTTGGCGAGAGGAACAACAAACATCGACTGGGCTATGATTTCCAATGATTCTGTGGTGTGTCGGCGATGGGGATAGGAGAAGTTGCATCGGCAAAGACATGACACACCTCAATAAAGGACTTCATCGGGATCTGGAACCCGCAATATGCCCTGTCAAAAAGCAAGAGAAGGAGAGCAGCATCGTCGGTTGGGAGAAGACAAAAGCATCGCCTTCGGATGGATGGATACTCCATCTTTCTCCTGCGTCGACGCATTCTTCAGTTGGGAAGGACAGTTGGTCGTGGTAGCGGCGACAAGGCAAGTCAGAGGTAATGGCGGCGGCGGAAGGTTCGTGGGTTGTTGCATGAAATGGAGATGGGGGTGAATAGGTCGCATGTACAATCGACTCGGAGCCTTACGCATCACAACCCGCTCCCTCGTCAGCAACCCGCTAACCCCAATTGAGGACAAACAAGGGTAGTCAGCTCGTGGAGTAGCAACCCGCTAACCCAAATTGAGGACTGACATGGGTAGTCAGCTCGTGGAGCAGCAAACCATTCACGTACACTGGAGGCTTAGGTACGCCCTTTGGTAGGACTGGAAGATCCGGTCCATTCGTGGCACGATTCGACTGCCGCCGGCGCCAAGACGCTGGGAGGGGGCGTAGCTAGTTCCATTTTGTTGTTTTGCACTTGAGGTCATATATATCCTGTGGATAATTCACAAACATGTTTCATATAGTTTACCTAACTTTTAAGTTGCAATTGATGTTGGACCTGGCTAGAAGCGCGCGCTTGTCCGTGCGATTGGGAAGGCCTACCCGTCCATGCCATCAGTAAGGCCTACCCCATCAATGAAATTATAACTTTTTCAGTCTTATGCAATTGTCCTGATTTGGAAAGCATCCCACCCCCCACACGCGCGCGCATTTAGTTGGGGGTTTCAAAAGTTTAAAAGCTGTAACTTTTGATTCAAGCGTCGGAATTCTTATCCGTTTTCACTGTTAGGTTCTTGCGACAAATTCTTGAAAACTAGATCCCACAAGAGTATGTTTCGATAAATCTTTTATAGAGCAACTTTGAATGCTATGTGAGTGCTATAGAAAAGTATCTTCTTAGTTTTGCCTAGTATGGTTGCCTATCATCGGGAAGTCCTTACATAGTTAGCTACCATGACTATGAAGTTAACTAGACTCATCACTAAGTTATCTACCATAACTAGTGAGTATAATAACACTATGTTTCAAATTATAGAAAAAAACTCGAGCAACAATGATGGGCAACTTTTCATAATACTGAAGGCAACTGATTAGCAATTACATGCAGCTGGGCATCATTGATAGCCAACTAATTAGCAATGTCGAACAACCTATAACACCCACGACAAGCAGCTAGCCAGCATTACAAACAATTGAGCATCAACGGTTGACGACTTCATAGTATTATAGGGGATTGAGAAACAACGACATACAAGTATGAATGGTAGGCAACTTAGAAGCAGCAGTGAGGAAGTTATGGGGATGTTAGAACAAAATTAACTAGACCACGAAATGTAGTGAAGTTTTCTAATTGTAGCACTAAAGTTGCCCATCCTAGAAGAAAAGTTGCTTACGAAAAGTAATGTGATGATACATACCTCTGTTTTGAAGTTGTTCATTTTGCTAATTAGTTTTGTATCGTTGCTAACTATTTTCTTTTAAACGAATACCACCAGTCATTGTTCGAGCACGTTCGCGAATGTTTGAGGGGGTCAGATTTGTCCACTATGGTTGCGGATGCCCTAAAGTTGGTTCATCTAGCATCAAAGTTCCTTTAAAAAAGCACTGAAACATATTCATATGGGATCTAGTTTAAAAAAACTCATTGTGAAAAACCAAACAGTGAAAACATATGCTCTTACGCTCGGTTCAAAAGTTATAGCTTTTCAAAAAAGAAAAAATGGGACGGGATAAAATGAGATGACATCCGCACATGCATCTAGCTAATCCTTACGTCGTACTCGCACGCTCTCCACTACCGTCATATGCTACATGTCAGTCACATGAACAAGATCGAACGGTTCGTGTAAGGTGCATGTGCATTGTTAAGTACTTATTTGATGTTTGCACCGTGGATGCAAAGAGTAATCTAGTATGCAAATAGATCGGCTGGTTCCATCCGAACGACTTACCTACAATGCAAATTCTTACAGGAACATGATTCCTACCCCCTCCATTCCTCTAAATATAAGATGTTTTGGATTGCAAAAACGTCTTATATTTAGGAACAGAGGTAGTATGTTACAGCGGTATCCTCTCAAATAGAAATATATTGATGGTACGTTATTTTTTCCATGATTGTTCCATTATTTTGGTATATGCATAGGGCTTTACAGTTTTCTTAGATCGATCGTATAACAAACCTTATGTTTACTCTTTGAGACTTTCAATAGCCAGTTTATGAATTGTGCTATGCTCTAAAGAGATTCTCAACAAACGTCTACAAATTTCCGCAACGCGTGGTTTTTTTTTTTTTTTTTGCGAGGACCTCGCTATTGAGAAGAGATAACTCGATCGAGTGGAATTTGACGCCGGAGCAGCGCAACGCATTACTAGTTGCCACGTCGGTAACGTTGGGTGGCGACGCAGCTAGAGCAGTTTTAAAAGCCGCACGCGGATCACGCTCATCGTTTTTTTTTTCGTTCTTGTTTGCAGAAGCATCCAAAAGTCAGTCAGCAACCCAAAGCAATTTTGCCCGAGAAACAACGATCGAGCATCATTTCCACTGGAACAACACTACAGGAACGGAAGGCCGAAGCAAAGACAGCTACGCGCACGCCATGGCGCTGTCCTTCGCCGTGCGCCGGCGCAAGCCGGAGCTCATCGGCCCGGCCTCGCCGACGCCGCGAGAGACCAAGCGCCTCTCCGACATCGACGACCAAGGGACACTGCGGGCGAACATGCGCTTCTTCTTCTTCTACCGTGGGGAGCAGGAGTCCGGCGACGACCCGGTGGGCGCCATCCGCCGCGCCCTGCCAGAGGCGCTGGTGCACTACTACCCCTTCGCCGGCCGGCTCCGCGAGGTGGACGGCCGGAAGCTGGTCGTCGACTGCACCGGCGAGGGGGTCACGTTCGTGGAGGCCGACGCCGACGTCCGGTTCGCGGACCTCGAGGCGGCCGCCGGGCCCGGGCTGACGCCGCCGTTCCCATGCGCGGACGAGCTCGCCTTCGACGCGGACGGCGTCAGCGGCATACTCGGCTGCCCCTTGGTGCTCATTCAGGTACGCCTGTGCATATGAAAACTATTGGCAACATACATTCAGATGCTCCTTATTCTTGCCTTCCCACCGATCACCAGGTGACGCGGCTCCTGTGCGGCGGCTTTGTCGTGGGGCATCGCTTCAACCACGCCATGTGCGACGCCACGGGCACAGCGATGTTCATGAACGCCGTCGCCGAGCTCGCGCGAGGCCTCCCTGCGCCAACCGTCGCGCCGACGTGGTGCCGTGATCTGCTCGACGCTCGAAGCCCTCCGGCGCCCTCGCTCCCGCACCGCGAGTACGACGTCGTGGCGCCCCTGCCGCCATCGCCACCAGCCGACGACATGGTCCTGCGCTCCTTCCTGTTCGGCCCTTCCGTCGTCGCCGCGATGAAGAGATCCCTCCCGCCTGGTCTCCGCGACACCGCCACCAGCTTCGAGGTGCTGGCCGCGTTCTTGTGGCGCGCCCGCACCGCGGCGCTGGCGCTCCGGCCGGACGGGGAGACGCGGCTGGTGACCGTCGTCAACATGAGGAGGCACGTCGCTCTAGGCCTGCCCGCCGGCTACTACGGCTACGCCTGTGCCAACCCCACGGCGGTGATGGCCGCCGGGGCGCTGCTGAGCGGCTCGATGGGAGAAGCGGTTGAGCTGGTGCAGGCGGTGAAGGCTTCGGTGACGGCCGAGTACGCGCGCTCCATGGCCGACCACCTCGTGCTGCACGGGCGGCCGGCGTTGGCCACGCCGAACCTGTTCGTTCTCACCGACCTCAGGCACGTAGGCCTCGATCGTGTGGACTTCGGCTGGGGCGACCCAGTGTACGCAGGAGCGGCCAAATCAGTTCTCTGGGTGAGCTCGTTGGTCACCGTCAAGAACAGCGCCGGGAAGAATGTGGTGGCGGTGCCGGTCGCGCTGCCGAGGTTGGCAATGGAGCGGTTCGCGTCCGAGGTCGAGACGTTGACCAAGAAGGTTTAGATGCCAGCGACAGCCAAAGCCAACTGCATGACCGCTCAACGCCTCGACGATGGGCTCTGCATCTGCATTTCACCTTGTGATGCTCTCTTTTTTACCATGCTCAACATCTAGTTATTTGGCTTTGTCACGTGTGACTGAGATTTGGATCGCCAATAATCATTCAAGGAACCATCTACTATCAGTCGATTTACTCATAACGGTGGTCGCTGTTGTAATCGAAAAACCTTCTAAAAAAAGGCAGCTACTTAAAAGCAAAAGCAAATATCTTGCAAAAATATGGATACAAGACAAAAACAATAATTTGTTTACACCACAAAAACAAAACTTACGCTAATACAGATATAAACATTACCATTTACCATCAATACACAAATTGCAATCTAGTGTGATCGTAGCACACTAGCCAGGGGATGAGGTCGTCAGTTCATGCTCAAACCCCCATAATGCACAATATTAAAGCACTACTTGATGCGGAATTACAAATAATTATCTAGTAAAAATCACTTGAATGGTTTTATATTGTCATTATTTCTCTTTTATCTTTAGATTTGTTCTTGTTCAATTTGCAGAACGTCTACGGAGATCGTGACTTGCCTGTAAGGAATGTGGTAGAGAGATTGATACAAACATTGCTTTAAACTAGTAGCCCGGCGGTAGCTATCTCTAGAAGGATCCTGATGCAAGATCATTAAACTCTAACAACCTCCCTTAGTCACAATTTTGCTAAGTTGAGATTATGTTTGAATTCTTTCAAGTTTCTTACTGGAAGAGCTTTAGCGAAACCATCTCCAATTTGATCTTTTTGGAATTTTGTGAGTACCAAAAATATTTTTCATAATTATGTATTTGTTTGCTGGTTTGTTTTGACATATTCTTGTGCAACTTACATGTGTTCCTATAGGATTGCATAGTTTTTGTTTTCTACTTGATCAAAAGAGCCAATGGTTGTGTTCCTTACTGTAGCTATTGTCATATCATGTTTTCATGATTTATATACAAGTATAACTATTAGTAATTATTTATGGATGAGCCAGGCTCACAGTTTCATTTAAGTTTTGTTTGGATGTAAGTTTACTTCACTAAGAAAACCATGACAATCAAGAAAGCCCAGGAGAGAGTGAGATTCAAGATAGAATATACCCAAGACACCCCCAAATTGTTTCTAAGAAGACTCAGAAGGCAAAGCTTGCGAATGCGCAAGACATCCCCACTCTTCAACAACCTTTGTAGTTGAAGTGTATGACTTCCTTAAACCCCTTTTATCCATCCATTGCTTTTTGTGCATTTATCTTGGAACATCCTTTTGTTTTTCTTTCTAAATAAAGTATGATGATCACCTCTAGTCATTATGTTCAATAAGGTTGTCAGCGTTGCTTGGATTGATTGTTTACTCTATGTGCTTCACTTAAATCTGCTAGAGTAATAGAAGTAGCGTACATACAATGCTAACTTTCCATAGTTCTCTTATACCTGTTGGAAAGTTGGAAACTTGGTTACGTATGATTTTGTTTTGACATATTCTTGAGCAAATTGCATGGTTTCTATAGGATTACATAGTTTTTGATTTCTACTTGATAAAAGAGCCTATGGTTGTGTTCCTTACTGTAACTATTGTCATACCATGTTTTCATGATTTATATACAAAAAATATAACTATCAGTAATTATTTATGTACGCAAGCTTACATCACTAAGGAGGCTATTACAATCAAGGAAGCACAGGAGAGTGTGAGATTCAATATTGAATATACCCAAGGAACCTCCAATTTGTTTCTAAGAAGACTCAAAAGGCAAAGCTTGGGGATGCGCAAGGCATCCCCACTCTTCAACAACCTTTGTAGTTGAAGAGTATGACTTCCTTAAACCCCTTTTATCCTTCCATTGTTTTTTGTGCATCTATCTTGGAACATCCTTTTGTTTTTATTTCTGAATAAAGTATGATGATCACCTCTGGTCATTATGCTCAATAAGGTAGCGAGCGTTGCTTGGATTGATTATTTACTCTATGTGCTTCACTTAAATGTGCTAGAGTAATAAAAGTGGCGTAGAAACAATGTTAACTTTCCATAATTCTCTTATACATGTTGGAAAGTTGGAAACTTGGTTGAGGTATGATTTTGTTTTGACGTATTCTTGTGCAACTTGCATGTTTTCTATAGGATTACATGGTTTTTGGTTTCTACTTGATCAAAAGAGCCTATGGTTGTGTTCCTTACTGTAGCTATTGTCATACCAAGTTTTCATGATTTATATACAACAAGTATAACTATTAGTAATTATTTATAGAGTAGCCAGGCTCACAGTTTCGTTTAAGTTTTGTTTGGATGTAAGTTTGCATCATCAAGTAAGCCATCACAATCAGGGAAGCCCATGAGAATGTGAGACTCCAGATTGAATATACCCGAGGCACCCCAATTTTTTCCAAGAAGACTCAAAAGGCAAAGCTTGGGGATGCGCAAGGCATCCCTACTCTTCAACAACCTTTGTAGTTGAAGAGTATGACTTCCTTAAACCCCTTTTATCCGTCCATTACTTTTTGTGTATTTATCTTGGAACATCCTTTTGTTTTTCTTTATGAATAAAGTATGATGATCACCTCTGGTCATTATGTTCAATAAGGTTGTGAGCGTTGCCTGGATTGATTCTTTACTCCGTGCACTTTACTTAAATCTGCTAGAGTAACAAAAGTGGTTTAGGAACTATGTTAACGTTCCATAATTCTCTTATACCTGTTGGAAAGTTGGAAACCTGGTTGACACGTATGATTTTATTATGATTTCTTGGGCATATTTTGATTGGGATGGTTCTGAACTTTTAAGCTTGCATGCTTTGGATAATCAAAACTTGATAAGAACATCAAGCTAGAGATTGATTCAATAATACTGAATACTTGGCAATAGTTATGAGACATTCTTGACACTATTAATTGGCATTTTAGAGCAGCTCCTACTATTTGGATAGGAGATAGTGTATTCATTAATCCAACCATTTCCATTCTTTCGCATAAATAAACAGAAGTTGGGAACTCTAGTTCATGACTAGATTAGCATAGAGCTTGATGTCTACTACGCAAGTTTATTCTTGTAGACTCGTATTGGACTTCCAGGCGCAGAGTTTTGTAAGATTGTAGCAATTTTCCCTCAAGTGGATGACCTAAGGTTGATCAATCCATGGGAGGTGTAGGATGAAGATGGTCTCTCTCAAGCAACAAAGGGACCAAATAATAAAGAGTCTCTTGTGTCCCCAACACAGCAAATACAATGGTAATTTATACGGGTACACTAGTTCCGCGAAGAGATGGTGATAAAAGTGTAGTATGGATAGTAGATATGAGTTTTTGCAGTGCGAACAATAGAAAACAACACGGTAGTAAATAGTAAAATAAAGCACAAACGATATTGCAATGATGGAAAATGAGGCCTATGGTGCATACTTTCACTAGTGCAATCTCTCAATAATGCTAACATAGTTGGATCATATGATTATCCCTCAAAGTGCAATAAGAATCACTCCCGAGTTCCTATTAGTGGAGAACAAAAGATAGAAATTGTTTGTAGGGTACGAAACCACCTCAAAGCTATTCTTTCTGATCAATCTATCCTAGAGTTCGTACTAAAATAACACAAAGCTATTATTTTTGATCAATCTAACCAAGAGTTCATACTAAAATAACACCATATGACACACATCAACCAACTCTAATGTCACCTAGATACTCCAATGTCACCACAAGTATCTGTGAGTTAATTCTACGATATGCACCAAACAACTTCATGATCATAATATTCAATCCACACAAAGAACTACAAGGAGACCCCAAAGTTTCTATCGGAGAAAAGATAATAAAAACGTGCATCAACCCCTATGCATAGATTACCCCAATGTCACCTCGGGAATCCGCAAGTTGAGTGCCATGACATACATCAAGTGAATCAATATGATTTGTCACCTCAAGTATTCATACCGCAAGACATACATCATGTGTTCTCATATCTGAACATTCAATCCGACAAGACAAAACTTCAAAGGGTAAAGATTCAATTCATCACAACAAGAGTAAAGAGGGGAGAAACATCATATGATCCATCTATGTTAACAAAGCCCATGATATATCAAGATCGTGACATCTCAAGATCACGAGAGGGATAGAGAGATAGAGAGATAGAGAGAGAGATTAAACACATAGCTACTGGTACAAACCCTTAGCCCTGAGGGTGGACTACACCATCCTCATCATGGTGGCCGCAGGGATGATGAAGATGGCCACCGGTGACGATTCCCCCCTCCGACAGGGTGCCGAAACAGGGTCTATATTGGTTTCTCGTGGCTACAGAGGCTTGTGGTGGCGGAACTTCTGATGTAGGATCTCCGCGAGGGTTTTTGGAATATTTGACGATTTGTAGGGCGATGAGGGGTGCGGGAGGCCACCGAGGTGGGCACAACCCACCGGGGCGTGGCTGCGGGCCCAAGCGCACCCTGGTGGGTTGTGCCCCCCTCGGGGCACCCCCAGGTGCTTCTCTGGCCCATTGGATGTCTTCTGGTCCATAATAAATCCACAAAAAGTTTTGCGGTGTTTGGACTCCGTTTGATATTGATTTCCTACAATGTAAAAAGCAATCAAAAAACAGCAACTGGCACTGGGCACTGGGTCAATAGGTTAGTCCCAAAAAATGATATAAAGTTGCTATAAAATGACTGTAAAACATCCAAGAATGATAATATAACGGCGTGAATACTTCATAAATTATAGATACGTTGGATACGTATCAGCATCCCCAAGCTTAATTCCTACTCGTCCTTGAGTAGGTAAATGATAAAAGAAATAATTTATGAAGTGTGGATGCTAGCAAAGTGCATATGTTTGATCAATGATATTTTCAATCACTTTCCCTAGCATCATAACAACAACTCTTTCTCATAAAACTCATCATGACAAAGTAGCAACCAATTCACATGTTAAGGTTCAAACAATGATTTCTCTTGAAACTCAATAACCTAATTCTTAGTCACCAAACTATTGCAATTCAACTTATTCAACAGAGTAAGTAAGAGCTCCACATACTCAACCATCATATAATCTTCTATGATTGCTAACACTCACCGCATACACATGAGCAAAACATTTCAACCGGACACATAGAAAGATAGGGGCTTATAATTTCGCCTCCCAACATATTCACCTCAAGGGTGATGTCAACAATAATAACTCATGCTACCCATATCCAACTGGATATATGTGCCTAGATCTTTCCTCACCACATGATGCTTGCCAAAGGAGAAAAATAAAAAGGAATAGAGAGAAAAACTTTGAATCTTGCATGAAAGTAAATACATAAAAATAAAAGGTAGGCCCTTTGCAGAGGGAAGCAGAGGTTGTCATGCACTTTTTATTTGTATGCTCAATCCCTTAGTGCAAAAGAACATCAGGTTATATTGCCCCTTATTATAGCAACCTTTATTATGCAGTTTGTCGCTTTTATTCTTTGCCATCACAAGTTCGTACAACGCTCAATTTTCCCTTACACTAAATGATCTAACACTTTTAGGAGCAATTTTTATTGCCTTATTGCACCAATGACAACTTACTTGAAGGATCTTACTCAATCGTTAGCTAGGTATGGTGGACTCTTGAGAATAAGATTTGGGTTTAAGGGTTTTTGGATGCACAAGTAGTATCTCTACTTGGTGCGGAACTTTTGGCTAGCAAAGATGGGGGGCAAGCACCACATGTTGAAGGATCTATGACAATATAACTTCTATGTGAATATGAACAAACATAAATCATTACGTTGTCTTTCTTGTCCAACGTCAACTATTTTGGCATCTAATATTTTGATGGGGGTTCACAATCACAAAAGATTTCCAAGATAGTGTATTTGCATGTGAAAGTTCTCTTCCTTCTACTAATCATTCATGAATTGCTTGTATGACCAATATTGTGATTGTCAAGCTTCAAAAGATTTCACTTTCTAAACCCAATGTGAAGCTACCACTAGGCATGATATGAACATACAATTTCAACTTCATGATATTTAGTTCATTCAACAATTTACTCATAGGATATAAATGAAGCACAAGAGTAAATGACAAGCTACTCCAAAAAGATATAAGTGAAGATCAAGCGAGTAGCTAAGCAAATGGGTAGCCAATTGTGGATTCTCTCTTATTTAAAACTTTCAAACCTAAGTATTTTATGCAGCAAGCAAAACAAAATAAAATGACATTCCAAGGATAGCACACATCATGTGAAGAAGCAAAAACTTACGCTCAACCGATACTAATCGATAATTATTGAAGAAGAAAGGTGGGATGCCTACCGGGGCATCCCCAAGCTTAAATGCTTGAGACTTCTTGGAATATTAGCTTGGGATGCCTTGGGCATCCCCAAGCTTAGATGCTTGAGACTTCTTGAAATATTAGCTTGGGATGACTTGGGCATCACCAAGCTTGAGCTTTTGTGTCTCCTTAATTCCTCTTATATCATGGTTTCCCTAAATCTTAAAAACTTCATCCACACAAAACTCAACAAGAACTCGGGAGATAAGCTAGTATAAACCAATGCAAAAACCTTATCATTATCTACTATAGAAAATTACTAAAATTATTATTCAACATTGCATACTAAATGCCCCTACATATTTAATAGTCATATCCTCAATGGAATTATTAAACAAGCAAACATATGCAAACAATGCAAACAATGCACTACTAGGGAAAACCTTATACACAGAATCTTAGCAGCAGCGCGGCACAAAAAGAAGCGCTACTGCTAATTAGCAGTAGCGCTGGTAACAAAAACTCGCTACTGATACAAATTTAGGAGTAGCGCGTGCGGGCCAAACCACACTGCTACAAAAATCGACCGACAGTACCCACCAACCTAAGTTTAGCAGCAGCGCGGTGTCACGACGCGCGCTACTACTAATGCAATAGTTGTAGCGCGCTTTTTACTCTGGTCGCTGCTGCTAATTTTGAAATTGGACACACGGTTGGCCCTGGTTAGTAGTAGCGCATGTGAGAAAAGCGCGCTGCTGGTACGCTCTTATCAGTAGCGTGCTTTTCCTCCCGCGCTACTGCTAAGACGCAGCACACCACCACCTTTTTCCACCCGTCCTCCCCTCCCCCATCTCCTCTCCTCCCTTTCCCCTACCTCTCACATCCTCCCTCTCTCACTCTTCTTCTTCCTCAATACCTCTCCCCCCATTACTCTCTCTCTTCTACCTACCTTTCTCTCTCTTCATTACTCCTAGCTAACTACACCACCTCCATTAATGCATCTCCTTTCTCTTTTTCCTTCCCCCTCCACTAGTTGAAGTTGTCTCCTCCCAAATTAGCTAGCTAGGTAGATGTAGCATTTAGTTAAGTGACCTATTTTCCCCCTAACTAGATCTATCTTTGTCATGAAGAGCTTTGTGCACTTTTGATCTCCCTACATCATCATCTCCACCGTGTGCTCGATCTTGAGATAGGGGTGATTAAAATTTCATGCTTTTGCAAAATGGAAATATGTGTATGTGTGTGTGATATGACAACTGGGCGATATGATGGAAATTGTGTGTGTGGCATGAGTTGACGCCAAATTGTGCTTTTGAGTTGCCTATGTTTTGCCGAAATGTTGACTTATTTCCGTTTCGACGAATTTCGGGCAAACTCGAGATCTATATGTCCTAATTTTAGGAAAGGTCATGCCGAATTTTTGTATGACTTTGATGCATGCACACATTTTATAATCAATTTGTTCATTATTATCGTGCAGGCGTTCATGATGGTCAGTGGAACGATGGTGGACAAGTGGTTGCGGTCGGTGGTGCAGGACATGAAAGAAAATAACCGGACAGAGGTTTTATGTCCGTGTCAAAAATGCAAAGGAATAGTTTGGCTCGACCCCTATGACGATGGTCGTGTCGAAGCGCACCTGCTCGTGACTGGATTCATGGATGGCTATACTCGGTGGATAATTGAAGATGAGGATGACGACGTTCAGGACGCCGACAAGGCAGGCAATGACGACACGGGGCAAGATGAAGAGATGATCGATAATGGCGGCGGGGAAGAGGCCGGACATGGCGACGGAGAAGGGGTCAGACATGGCGGAGGAGAAGGGGCCGGACATGACGGCGGAGAGAACATGGACTCCACGTAGCAGAGTTCATCGGTACTAAGTTCAATCGCGCGGGACCCTTATGTTCAAGCACTGCTTCGCAAGGAGACGAGTACTGATAGAGCTGCTTCTAGGGAGGAAGCTAAGCTGGAGCAACTGGTGGTAGACTCGAATTGTCGAACACTCCATTGTATGATGGTTGCAATCCTGAGGTGACCCGCTTGAGTTTCACGCTCCAACTCCTGAAGACGAAGGCTAAAAACCAATGGACCGACACTAGCCTCGATGAGCATCTCAAGTACCTAAAGGATGTTCTTCCCACGGGGAATCTATGTCCTACTAGTGTTGATGAGGCCAAGAAGATCATGTGCCCTCTTGATCTGCCGCACGTTAGATACCATGCATGCATCAACGATTGCATAATTTATCGGAAGGAGCACGCGGGAAAAACAAGCTATCAGGTGTGCAATGCTTCTTGATACAAGAAGGCCGGAAGAAATGTCCCCGTAAAGTTGTATGGTACTTACCGATCACTCCCGCCTCTAGCGGTATTTCGAGATCCCAAGGAAGCAAAGCTAATGCGCCGCACGCGGAGAGGAAGAAGCCCGATGATGGAGATGATCCAAGTCGAGACACGCCAAGGATGGAAGCCATGGAGAGCGTTGAACAGCTTCTATCGGTATTTTGAATGTGATGCAAGGAACATCGTGCTCGGCACGTGTACCGATGGCATGAATCCGTTTGCCAACCAGAACACCAACCATAGCACATGGCCCGTGTTTGTATGGATGTACAACCTCCCCCCTGGTTGTGCATGAAGTTGAAGTACATTCACATGAGCATGCTGATTCAAGGGCCGAAATAACCAGGAAATAATATTAATTTGTATCTGGGGCTACTTCAAGAGGAGTTAGACACGTTATGGAAAACACCGGCCAAGACATGGGACGCCAGCAAAGGCGAGTATTTCTACATGAGAGCCGCGCTGATCACGACGGTGCACGACTATCTCGGTTACGGATATGCCGCAGGCCAGGTGTGCCATGGATATTGAGGATGCACGCGGTGCATGGATGATATGATGTCTCAGCAGCTAACGTCAAGGAAAGTTGGCGGGTCTGGGAAAATTGTGTACATGGGGAATCGAAGATGGCTCGAACAGGACGACCCGTGGAGAAATCATGGAGATCTATTCAATGGTCACGCTGACATCGAGGACCTCCATGTAAGCGGAGCGACACCAAAATTGATGAGCTGTTGGAAAACTTGAAGGAGTGCCCCGCGCCAGGAAAGACGATGAAAAAGGCGCCGGAGCCGCTGCTGAAGGTATGTAACATGAGGTCTGTGTTCTGGGCTTGGAGTACTGGCACAAACTCGATACACCTCATTTCCTTGATCAAATGCATATCTGTAAGAATGTCCTTGAGAGCTTGCTCACAACACTGATGAACATGCCGGATAAGACCAAGGATGGGCCGAAGGCAAGAAAAGACTTGCAAGATTTGAATATCAGGGAAGATTTGCACATGCCGCCCCATAAAAAGTTAGACGAGACAGAGACGGAGACAGAGGCGCGGGAGAAGAAGGGCAAGAAAACAAAGAAAGAGGATTATTGCCCCTCTTCTTGCTTCACCTTAAGTCAGGCTGAGATCGATCAATTCTTTAAGTGCCTTAACGGAGTCAAAGGTAGTTCCGGTTATTGTGGCAAGATAAGCAGATATCTAGACAATGACAAGAAAAGATTCAGTGAGATAAAGTCCCATGACTGTCATGTGATGATGATGCAGATACTACCTGTTGCCCTTAGAGGGATAATGGACAAGCACGTCAGTGACACGCTTATTGGTCTCTGCAACTTTTTCGACGTCATCTCTCGAAAGTCGATCTGTGTGAAGCAGCTCCGAAGGCTACATGAAGGGATCGTTGTGATACTGAATGAGCTTGAGATGTACTTCCCGCCTGCGTTCTTTGACGTTATGGTGCATCTGTGTGTCCATATTGTGGACGACATAATAGACCTGGGGCCGTCATTCCTACACAACATGATGCCATTTGAGAGGATGAATGGGATCATCAAAGGATTCATTCGTAACATGTCCCGTCCGGATGGAAGCATCGTCCAGGGCTATCTTACACAAGAGTGCATCTCTTTCTGCGAGAATTTTCTATATGGCGCAGACTAGCCGCCTGGTGTTAGTGTTGGTTTCCCCGTTAACAAGCACGATGGAAGGCTCGAAGGAGAAGGTCACTCCAACGGTCGCAGGTAACTGCACGTGGCATACTCAGATCGACGCAGCGACTTTGACAGAGCAAACTTGGTAGTGCTACAACACCTAGACGAGGTAGATCCTTTCGTGGCACTGCACAAAGAAATTATCGCACAGAAGTATCGTGACCGGGGGTATGCAGGACGGACACCAAAGTATCGTGACCGGGGGTATGCAGGATGTTCCGTGTCAGATGGGCTACGAATGTCGAAAGAGAAAACCGGAATTTCACTACCATGACTACACCCGACGCCAAGAGCGCTACCGTGAACGCTATCACAAAAAACGAGCCATGGGTACACGCTAAGCACGTGACACTATGCTTCTTCATAACCGACCCGCGCAATCCCAGCTGTGTTGAGGAGAGGCAAAAGGAACATCAATGGAATGGATGGAGTCACCAACGAGGAAGACTACGATCAGTACGGCAACCCAGTGAGGGAAGATGACGATGATGATGAAGTATACGTCAAAAGAAGAAACAATACTACATTACCTAAGAAACACCGTACTCCATGGAAAAGGCAAAGTCACAATGAGGGGCTCAATTATTCTTCAACGAACAAGAAGGGAAAGAAGCTGACTCGAAAAAAAATCTCTACGCTCAGGAACCGTATGTTATCGGTCAAATGATGTAATATATATGTTCCTATTTTGTATACAGACTTACCCATTATTATGCATGGGTCCAATGATGTAATATATATGTTCCTATCTTGTATACATATTTTAACTGTCAAATGATGCAATATATATCGTCTTCCCTTCATTCACTACTCTCGGGAAAAAAGAAAAGAAAAGTGAGAGAAAATAAAGGAAAAGAAAATAGAAGGAAACAAACTGGAAAACTGTTATATAGGTACTGGTTATAGGAGCAACGCTTTTGTGAGAAAAGAGCTACAGCTAGTCAAGATAGCAGTAGCGGTTTCTACACAAAACCGCTATAACTACCTGGAGTAGCTATAACGCGTTTTTTCTAAACTCGCTACTGCTATGCCCACTTAACCCTCAAAATCCCAACTCCTCACATCATCCCGCCTCTTTTCCCCCAAATCCCCACACTCTCTTCCCCGTCCCGCCGAGCCCCGCCTCGCCCGCCCCTCGCTCTCCTGACTTGAGCCCGACCCGCGCGGCTCGGCCCAGCCTTCGCCCACGGCCCGGCCCGACCTCGACCACAGCTCGCGCCCCAAGATGACCCGACTCCTGCCCGCCCCGGTTGTCGGGGTCCGGACACAGATCCATGCCCCGGGCACCTATGGGGCACTCTGGGCCCTTCCGTTCGGCAGGGGGGGGAGGCAGAGCAGATCGAGGTCGAGCACGCTGGGAGACGGGCGATTTTACCCAGCTTCGGGGCTCTCCGGAGAGATAACACCCCTACTGCTGCTCTGAGTTGTTATTGAATCTAGCTCAAATGTGCGAGCATATGGTCGTCGTGCGGGTGTCGAATGAACCGAACCCCTTCTACGTGCGCATGGGCCTCCCTTTTATAGTCTCAAGGGGTACCCACAGTGGCAGCGTGGGAAGAGGGGTAGAAACGTAAAGCGCAGGTTGGTACAGCGGTGCCCCTACCTAACTCGACGGCGGGGACAAGGGCATTAAATGCCCGTCCGGTTACGCCAGCAAGGCAAGTGGAGTGACCGTTAGGTGAGCCTCGGTGCCACCATGGCGCCTCTGTCACCTCCGTTGCCACCTCGCTCTGCATGGTTGTGTAGTATCTCGCCACGCGCTCTTGGGATGGCTCGGTGATGATGCGCCACGTGGTGCGCTGGAGTTGGGTGGCAGTCTTGCCGCTGATAAGTGTCTTGCATGTTCTTTGTCATGCGGCAAGCTTGCCGCCATCGACTTGTCGGGCGCTGGGCGCCGCGCAAGCTTTCCGGTGATGCCATAGTTAGCCCTCCGGCAAGCTCTTCTTGCCGGGCCTTCGCTCGGGCTGGTACTTTGTTCTTGAATGGCGTGATAAGGAGTGGTGGGGAGCCTCGCGGACGTCGGGCAAGCCTTGCCGCTGGGTGCTACGACCGCCGTGCACAAGTTCGGGTACTAAGGTGCCCCCTACTTTAGTACACCGACAGAGCCCCTGAACTGGGCCATACACGGTGCCGAAGCGCTGTTGGGCCAGCCCAAGTCACTGACGGCACGTGTGGCCTTGGTCCACACAAAGAACGGGCTCCGCACCCACCGCGCTCTCCCAAGAACGCACGCGTCGATTGCGGCGTAGTGGGGCGCGGGTGGTGCGTCGCGGTTTTAGGGCATCCACCCCGTGATCGTGGTGCGGCGAGGTCACTTCACCCGTCGCTCCGACCCCGCTTTTTCGCCACGCGGCCCTCATGCATGGGGTTCGTGGGCGGCGAAGGTGGGAGACCGAGCCGTCACGGGCGGAGATGGCGAGCCGGACCCGCTCCTCTGCCCTTTTTTTTTCTTGCTTCTCGATTGGCCGGGCAAGGCGGTTGAGCCCCCACCTCGCCCTTTAAAAGGGGCGGAAGGGGAGCACAATGGTCTCACACTTCCTCTTCTCCCTTCGTCTTCAGCTTCCGTTCTTCTTTCAGCCATGGAAGGAGGAAACCCTAGTTCTTCAACGGTGGCAGCGAGGGTCGCCTCCAGGTAGCGTACTTCTCCCTATCCCGCACCTGTGGTGGCGGAGCCGGCCACAAGGGGGAGAGGGAAGGGGCGGGGCCGCGGACGAGGCCGAGGGCGTGGTCGAGGCGGTCGGGGGAGAGGCGGCCGAGGCGATGTGCCTCCCCCGTCTCCGCCGGCGGCCCCTTTCCTCGAGGCGGTCCATACTGAAGACGATCCCTGGGAGTTCTTCATCAAGCTGCGCCGGCGCTGCCGCCGCCGCCTCGGCTGCGGCTCCGTTCATGGCGCTGATGGAACCGGATCCGCCGAGGTGATGGAGTTGCGCATGAGGGGTTGCGGGATCAGCGGCACTTTCGGGTGAGTGTCGTGTCCCCAGCCCCCGGCGTGATGTTCTTCGACCGAGGGTGGAAGACGTTTGCCTGCATCCATAGCTTGACGGCGGGGTTTACCCTCCATTTCAAGTTAATGGAGGGCGACCTTCTCGCCGTCAAGGTCTTCGGGGACTCGACCCGGGCGAGATGCTGTGTGGACAGCTCCTCCGATAGCGAAGGTCCCTCCTCGAGCGAGTGGCGAGGAGGGGAGCGATAACGACGACGACGAGGATGGCGGGTCCGACTAGGCGCCGACGCTGCCTCAAGGCCACCGGCGACCCCATCATCTGGTCGCCGCCTTCTCGAACTCCCCGGGCCGTCTCCTTGGGCGGCCGGCGAGGGTGGCTGCGGAAGAGGAAGAGGGGTGGCGGCAAGGCCGTCAAATCGAGGCACGAGGGCGAGGAGCCCTCGTCAGCGTGCTGACGTCCCACCACCTCGTCTTCAAGCTCTGCCTCCGGCGCCTCTGCCTCCGCCAAGCTCCTGGCCGGCCCCCGGGGAGTTCTCTTGGTGTCTTCTGGCGCCCGTAGCTCTCCTAGGCGCCCCTTTTGCCCTTCCCGGTGAGCTTCTCTTGCCGTGGACTCCTTGACCTACCTCCTGAACTCCTGAACAGAGAAACAGGAGAGGGATTACGGGCATCTTATCTTTCAATTTGTAAGCCTTCAGGCCTTAGTTGTATTTAGAATATGTAATCCTCTTCTATCATGTTTTTCATCCTCCATGGACTTGTATTAAACTGGGATGTTTTTAATGAAAAGAGGGGAACGCTTGTCGGACAGAGTCCTTTACTTGACTTCGTGCCTTGTATGCTCCTATCCTACGCTTTCGGGAAACTTGTCGGCGCGAACACGCTTGTTTGAGTCGGGACATCAAGCAGCCAGGCCGGCGGTGTTAAGGCCCAAAAAGCAACCTTGCCGGGCGATTGCAAGACTTGTGTTTGTTGAGCGGACTCGGAAACAAACCAAGGGCGCAACTGGGCCACGGCCTGGCTCCTCCGCGCATGGGTTTTACAAGGCACGCTCGTTCAAGGACGCAGTCTCGCCTTCCCTGGTCCAAAGGAGGGTGCATGACGAGGGATGAAAAACTTATCTGATTCCACAATCCCCCGATGACATTAGCTTGTCGGGGAGGAACCTTGGCCTTCGCAGCTTCTGGTAGCCCCAGCTCCGCTGAGACCCGAACAACGTCCTTTTTTAGCCCTTATCGCTAACGCCGTGACGCCGGGGCCCCGGTCCGCTTCTGAAGGGTTTCGTACTTGCAGCCCCAAATGGTTGGCTTGTCGGGGCAGGCACTCTTCCGTTTCCCTTGTTGCTGCAATTATAGCCGTGGAGACAAATGAGATAGAGCTGCAACAATCTCACTGCCTATATATATATACATTCATATTTGTGTGACTTCGCAGAACGATGCGTGCCTTGCCCTTCGTGACGCTCATACTCTCGCTGCTAGGGAACTTGCGGTGCTAACACACTTGCTGAGTATGGAACGCCGGCAGCTTCTTTGGCGGTGTTTTCTCCGGCAAGAAACCTCCTCGGGCCAGCTGCGAGGCACTCGATTTGTTGAGCGGACTCGAAACAAATCGAGGACGCAACTCTGCCGTGAGTTGGCTCCTCTGCGCTGAAGTTTCTCATACCAAAGGCGCCTTACGGCAAGGCTTGCTACGTCACGCCCTCTGCCTGTTATATCCTTTGTGCGTTTTGACCCTACGCTTCTAGGAAACTTGCGGCGCTAACACACTTATCGAGCACGGACATCAGCAGCCTCTTTGGCGGCGTTGTTTCGGCAAAAACCTTCTCGGGCGATTGCGCAGCACTTGCGTTGTTGAGCGGGCTCGGAAACAAAGCAAGGACGCAACTTAACCACGAAGTTGGCCCTTCGCAGCAGCATCGTATACAAAGGACGAACATGCAAAGGGGCATAACATAAAAGGAACATGGAACTAACGGGTGACATGTACAAGAACTCGGATGACTTAGCTTTTTTTTTAACGTCCTGCTGAGGTCGCACTTCTTCCCCGATCCTTTCCCCTTGTATGCTCTTGTCCCTATGCTGCCAGGGAATCCACTGGCGCATACATGCTTGCTGAGCGTGTTGCCTCCGGCGGGGAGAACTCGTCGGGCTGGTTGCGGCGCGCTTTTATCATCGAGCGGACTCAAGACGAATGGACGGTGCAACTCAACCACGATTCGCTTGCCCCCGTGCCACAGTTCTCGCATACAAGGTATGGATTTTCAGGGGATGCGACCCAAAAGTTCAAAGCTTGGCATCTTTCTCTGCCCTACTGGCCGGTGGACTGGTTGGCGGAGCTCGTTGGCGCATCCTCGACGACGGCACGACGCTCCGGGGAGGTACGCCTGTCGGAGGGTGCACCAGAGCCGGAGCCATCCTTGCCGGACTTGGTCTTCTTCTTCCCCCGGGGAGCTTCAGCGGCAAGTGGCTCGCGCTTTGCCGCAGCAGCTGCTTCCCGGTAGATCTCATCGGCGCAGATGAGTGCATCCTTCTTGTCGCCTTGGATAGAAATGACGCCATCGGGCCGGCATCTTGAGCACATTGTATGCGTGGTGAGAGGCCGCCATGAACTTGGCGAAAAGGGCCGCCGAGTATCCCATTGTAGGGTAAAGGGATATCAGCCACGTCGAATGTGACCCTCTCGATCTGAAGTTCAACTTCACGCCCGAACGTCACCGGCAATGTGATCTTCCCCTTAGAGCATCTCTAGTGGATGGTGTAAATTTGGACGTGTATATCTCCATATACACGTCCATATACACCTTGCTAAATTATACACCTCCCAGTTTTTCAGTGGAACGTGTAAATTAGGACGTGTATATTCCAACGGCTATATTTTCAAACGGCTATATTTCCAACGGCTATATTTCCAACGGCTATATTTCCAACGGTCATATTTCCGATCTATATAAACCACCCCTACCACCTCTCTTCCAGCACACTTCTACCTGTGACTTCTCTTCTCACCTAGATTTCTCTATCGTTTGTCACGCAACACAATGAACACATCCACTTGGGACATGAGTTCTTCGTCATCTTCATCTGGCGACGATGAACTCATACTTGCAGCATTCGCCGAGCGGGAGGAGGAAGAGAGGAAGAACGGTCGACGCCATGGCGGTTCCAATGCACAGCAATTTTAGACCACAATCTGGCATCAAATTGACAATTTTAGACCACAGCTATGCATCTCCCCTGCTTCTCCTCCATCTCCCCTGCATCGTCTCCCCTGCATCTCCTCCACGGCTATGCATCTCCCCTGCATCTCCTTCTCCTCCATCTCCCTGCATCTCCTCCACGGCTCTGCATCTCCCCCATCTCCCTGTATCTCCTCCATCTCCCTGCATCTCCTCTCCTCCATCTACCTGCATCTGCTCCATCTCCTGATCTCCGCCCGCCGCCTCGTGATCTCCGCCCGCCGCGCCTCCATCTCCTGATCTCCGCCCGCACGCCCAGCCCCCACGCTGCCCCCACGCCCCACGCCCCCCCTCCTGCATCTCCCCCTCCCCACAGCTCCGCCACCAGCCCCCATGCTGCCCGCCACCCCGCATCTCTCTCCTCCCCCACCACAGCTCCGCCACCCAGCCCCACGCCTGCCTTGCCGCCACGCCGCCCGCCCAGATCGGGCTGCAGGCGTCGTCACGCCTTCCTTCCCGCCGAGGAAGGGAGAATGGTTACCTTGGGCAGCGGTCAGAGAGGAGACGCGACGGCGACCTTGGACGGCGGCCGGAGAGGGGCGACGGTGACCTTCGGGAGGCGGCCGGAGAGGAACGGGAGCGGGAGCGGGTGTTTTTTTCGGTCGTGGGAGCGGGAGCGCGAGCCCACGAGCGTGGCTCGGTCGTGTTTACTCCCACGCCAGGTACGCTCGTGGTAGCGACGTCTAAATGTGCACGACGTGATACACGATCCACTGGGAAGGCTTTTTTGATCTTGATAGTGTAAATTTAGCATCCACCTCCATATACACCATCCACTAGAGATGCTCTTAGGCTGGCTCCTTCCCGGGTTTATTCCTTGGAAGGTGCCAGTCTCTTCAAGCTCGCTGTCGGGGATCTGGAGCTTCTTGAGTACTGCGGAGGAAATCAAGTTCAGGCCGGCCCCACCGTCGACCAACATCTTCGTGGCCTTGAGGTTGCAGATCGTTGGTGAGACCAACAGCGGCAAACACCCGACCGCAGTGATGCAATCAGGGTGGTCCTCAACGTCGAAGACGAGGGGCGTGCTGGACCACTTCAGAGGCCTGCGCGCCTCGACGGACGGCTCCGCTGCATTCACCTCCCGCACCCACTGTTTGAGTTGGCGGTGCGAGGTGTGCAGGGAGGCGCTGCCGTCGACGCACAATACCTCTGTCGCTTTCTGAAACTCTTGATCCTCAGTCTCATCTTCCTCCATCTCATCATCTTCATCTTCCTCCTCGTCCTTGTCGCGCCACGGGAGGCTCTGTCTCCTGCAGCGTCTTGGCCTTGCCGCGTTCCTCCCAAGCGGGAAGCTTCTTGCCGGATCCTCCGCCACCTCCTGGGCTCTCTCCTTATCGCGGCGCCAGTACTCAGCTTTCGCAGCTCCGCCATCTGCTCTACTTTTTGCAGGTTTGGAGGTCATGGCCTTTGGTGCGGTGGATCTTGCAATAACGCTTGCCGGAGCTGCCCCGCTTGTCGGCCGCTCACACACCTCGCCGAGTCGCCGGTCTTGGCCTTGTTTGAGCCGCCTCCGTTGCGGAATGCTCAACAGCTAGCACATCCTTAGCTTTCCTCTTCCTATTGTTCCGCCTCGGTTCCTTCTTGCCGGGCAGCGCCCTCGCTGCCGATCCTTCTACTCCGCAACCTCTCCGGGATTTTCCTCCCTCTTCAGCCCGTGCACACTTGTCGGCAAGAGCGTAGAGCTCATCGACATCTCGAATCTTTATCATCGCCATCTCCTCCCTCATCCCGCGGTTACGCGACGTTCGATGAAACGCTACGATAACCGCGCGAGGTGGACGCCGGGGATGTTGCGCCGCACCGGCTGAATCTTTGTATATACTTGCGCAGGGCTCCCCCTTCGGGGCGAGTAAATGGAGGTCACTTTCCGCCATGAGGCTTGTGGCCGCCGTGAAGGCGCCGACAAACCGATGACACAGTTTCGCCCATGAAGAGATGGAGCCGTCCGGCAAGTGCATGAGCCAAGATCCGACGTTGGGCTTGAGTACCATGGGAAGTAGTTGGCGAGGATCTTCTCGTCGCGTCCTCCGGCAGCTGCACCGCGATGATGTAGATGCCGAGGAACTCCGACGGTGTATCCCGCCATCATACTTCTCGAACATCCGCTTGAAATTTTAGTTTTGGGCCCCTCAACTTGCCGCAGCTCGCGGGTGAACGCAGGCAACCTGCCGCATATGGCAAGTCGCCTGTTCTCCGGTGCGTCGCTGTCAACAGCGGGCCCGGCGCGCTGGTCGATTGACGCCGCTTTCTCTTGGCGCTGGCGATCGAAAAGCGAAGCGTCTTCGTGTTGCCGTTTGGAGAACGTGGCGCTGATCCCGCGAAGTTCGCGGGTCCGGCGACGCGTGGAGTCGGCGTCGGATTGGTCCGGCGAGCCGGTGATCTTGGCTGTGGGGCTGGGAGCGCCGAAGCGGTACCCAGGCGGTCCTGCGGCGCCGCCCCACGCCGGGCGCCTTTGTCGGGCCCTTTACGCGCTCGGTCGCCGGGTTTGTCGCCATTGGCGGCCGACTAGGCTGTGTATGGCCATCCTCCGCCGTCGATCTTGTGCGGCGCCGAGGGAAGTTCAGGAGCAGCCGGGCTCGGGCCGCTTCTTCTGCGCCTCTTAGGCAGCGGTGGTGATGGGCGGCGCGAGGAGCGAGACGTGCTCGGACTCCCAATCGGGTTGGGAGGAGCAACACCTCGTCAGCGACCGATTTCACTCGCACCAAAGATGTTCGTGCATGCTGCCGCGAGCGCCTGCGACCCACCAGCTTGGTTTTGCTCCAACGCGAGCACGGTGCTTGGAGCACCGGGGCGCTGTTGGCCTTGAACTTCTTGGGACGGGCGTGGCGTATGCACCGTCGCCGACGCTTGTGGGGCCTTGTTCTTGGATCTGGTGACGACACGAGATCCACCGGCGGTACCGGCCGCCCCGCCGGCGCCCACCTCACCGCCTGTTTGCTCCGGCGGTGGCGGTAGAGTTGATGTAGACGGAGCGGCCACCTCCGAAGGCTTCTTCTTCGGTGGCATGTTGACGATGACGCTGATGTGGTGTGCGCGGAGACCGGATCAGATGTTCACGACCTCGACGCCCCCTACCTGGCGCGCCAAAGATGTCGGGGTCCGGACGCGTATCCGCGGCCCCGGGCACCTATGGGGCACTCTGGGGCCCCTTCTGGTTCGGCAGGGGGGCGAGGGCCGCGCGCAGAGCAGATCGAGGTCGAGCACGCGCGGGGAGACGGGCGATCTTTACCCAGCTTCGGGGCTCTCCGAGAGATAACACCCCATCCGCTGCTCCGAGTTGTTATTGAATCTAGCTCAAATGTGCGAGCATATGGTCGTCGTCGGGTGTCGACGAATCAACCCCTTCTACGTGCGCATGGGCCTCCCTTTATAGTCTAAAGGGTTACCCACGTGGCAGCGTAGGAAGAGGGGTAGAAACGTAAAGCGCAGGTTGGTACAACAGTACAACAAAGGTGCCCTACCTAACTCGACGGCAGGGACAAGGGCATTAAATGCCCGTCCGGTCGCCCAGCAAAGGCAAGTGGAGGACCGTTAGGTGAGCCTCAGGGTGCCACGATGGCGCCTCTGTCAGCTCCGTTTGCCACCTCGCTCTGCATGGTTGTGTAGTATCTCGCCACGTGCTCTTGGGATGGCCTGGTGATGACGCGTCACAGGGTGCGCTGGAGTTGGGTGGCAGTCTTGCCGCGGTAAGTGTCTTGCCGCGGTTCCTTTGTCATGCCGGCAAGCTTGCCGGCCACTGGGACTTGTTGGGGCACGCGGGGCGCCGCGGCAAGCTTTCTGGTGATGCCATAGTTAGCCCTCCCGGCAAGCTCTTCTTGCCGGGGCCTTCGTTTTCTGGGCTGGTACTTTGTTCTTGAATGGCAGTGATAAGGAGTGGTGGGGAGCCTCGCCGGACGTCGGGCAAGCCTTGCCGCGGGGTGCTACGACCGCCCGTGCACAAGTTCGGGGTACTAAGGTGCCCCCCTACTTTAGTACACTGACACCGGTGCTCGACCCCGACCCCGACCCCTCCCAACCTCGGCCGTCGTCGGGCCTGCACCCTCTGTAAGCCCCCAACCGCTCCTCCTCTCTCTGGTAGCTAGGTTCTTTGATTAATTTACTTAGGTTTTAGTTAGGGCAGATGGTTAATTAGGTTATATATTTAGTTATGAATTTAGCTAGGTTTTTTCTTCAAGTTCTATATTTTTCTTCCTTTTATATGCAAATTTGAAGTGGACATGTGATATGTGGACATGTGATGTTTTGGACATGTCATATTTGGAATCTGGACATGTCATTTGCACATGATGATTATGTGCAGGGTAAATGATCCGAGTGACCTATGTTACGCCGAAATGTTGATTCATTTCCATTCCGGTGAATTTCAGGCGCTCGATATGTCCATTTTTTTAGCAAAGGTCATGCTGAAATTTTCCGTGAATTTTGGCATGATTTGTGCTAGATAGTAGGCATATCGAGTGCAGGGAGTTGCTGGGAAACGACATTTTGGCGAACATAGGCTTAATCATAGGAAACATGTCGAACAACGAAGAAACTGGGCCTTCTGACCAAGATGCAGACGAGATGGATTATGAGGGTGAACAACAGTACCTCGACTATTTGACTACTAAGCAATTGCAAAGTCAAGGTTTGCAGGTCATCGACACCGACGGCGCCGGCACCGATGGCGGCGCCGATGCCGCTACCAAAAAGAAGAAGCAGAAGAAGCAGAGGATACGAAAACCTAACAAACTAGGGATTGGACGACTGGTGATCACAAAGATGGCACCTGGCAAGTTTGTGCCATTAGAGCTGGAAGAACCTCGCAAGTGCCATGGGAACCAAGTAGGATGCATCCTACAGGAATGTGCGAGCATCAACGACGATGACTTAAGGAGTAAAGAACATTTGACGCAGTTGCTCCTGACGAAGTTGCACAAGAGATTCAAGTTCCCCGACCGGGATGATAACATAGAACAACTATGGGATGATCTGAAGATGAAAAAGATTAACAATCACGCCATGGGCATGTTCAACAATGATTTGGCCTCCCGGAAACGGAGGGTGAAACGAGCTATTGAGGCTGTGGAACCCCTGTCCAAGATTATAGAGGAAAATCTGACACTTACAGAAGAGGAGTTCGAAAAGTTTAAGGACACTTGCGCTACCGAGGCAGCCAAGGCTAAGGCTGCGAAATTCAAGAGCCTTGAGCAAAGGAACACGGGGAAGCATCGCCTCGGAAGCCGTGGCTACCTCGATAAAAGGCCCATATGGGATAAGGAGGACACGGAACGTGAAGCCGCGGGTATCCCAGACCCCTTCACAAAGTTCACCAACCCCTTGGAGCGTGACTTCATCAGGGCCCACTACAAGTCGGACAAGTAAAAGAAGATTTTTTACACGGACCAGATCACGAGGAGATTGATTAGACTACTGGTAATTATTATTTTACCACCTTACATTTAGCTCCAGATCTAGTCAACTACACATTCCTAAACAGTTCACGTTCCTTCTGTAGGAGAAGCAACACCAGCTTGCAGCCGAAACCCTACTTCTCCGATGAGGCCCAAGTGGGACACCCCTCTCAACCGGCCTTGAACGAACTTAAGGGACTCCCTTTGGGCCAGCGGCCGCAATATGGTCGTGTGCACGGCGCTGGAGGCGGCACCACGTGGAAGGTGTTTTACAACAAGGGCCAGAGGCCAAGAAGCAGAAAAAGAAGTTTAGTCAAGCGGACATCAACGAGAAGGTGAAGCTTGTGATCGAGAAAAAAGCAGCTGAGGATGCGAAAAAACAGCCAAGGAAAAAAAATGAGTTTCTACAAGAAAATAATGCAGTCAGAATCGCCGCAGAAATGATTTTGCTACTAACTTGGTTCCAGCTATCATCAACTGGACAAAGGAAAATCCAGACAAAACGGTACATGATTTCCCATTGCCCAGTTTCGTCGGGAGCAACTCCATGAACAAAACACCACCGCACCATCACTTGCTCACGCAACTGGGCCTCCTCTCGCACTCACTCCCGCTCATAGCAGCCCGTCCTCAGTCTCTGGCGAACTAGGTGGGCCTTCATCTTTGGCTGAGCTCGACGCCCTCATGGTAATTACATGTCGCACCAACATATATATATGGAATATTCCATTTTCGTTGCCTTTCAGATGTTTTACGCCACAGACATGTGTTTGCAGGCTGACGAAACCCCGTGCACCATACTCTACTTGATCAAAGGCCAGAAGGTGGACGTGGGAAAGGGGGTGATAATGAACCCCTTGCAACCCATGTTCCACAACCAGCCGATCCCCGCTGGGCACTTCAGGGTTAACTTGTCCAGTATGAAATCGGGGCATGAGGATTTGCCTCCTCTAGTACATCATGTGGGAGAGGACGATGAGACCCCGCCGCGGATTGGAAGCTGCAAGGGTTGGGTGCTGCTATGGCCGAAGAATCTTATTCGTCTCGAACCGGCCGAGAGCACACCAATAACCACACATCAACAAGCATGTGCGGAGACCACCACCCCGCCTATGCAATTACCAGCTCTCGTAGTGCCGGGTGAGAGCGGCGGACGACGTGATCAAGGGGGTGCAATAGTACTGGCTGATGTAATTGGTCGTGTAGAACAGAGAATGGATGATGAGACAGAGGTCGACCCAATGGCTGTCCTCAATACAAACGTGTCTGAGTGTGACTTAGATATGATGAGTCAACCATATGACGAATTGGGCTATCAACATGCTAATGAGGCTATGGATGATCTGCCCGGGCAGAAAGGTCGTAGCAGGGATTGCAAGAAGTCTCTCTTCATAAAATCCTCACAGGACACGCCTGAAGATGCCGCCTCAACACAGGCTCAACTAGCCGGGGGTCGTACAGTGCTTAGCCCGGTAACACTGGGGCAGGGGTTAAGGAAGGGTCTGGAAGGTGTGCCCAAGAAAAAGGAGAGGAAGAGATCGGGGAAGATAGCTGCCTCCAAACAAGCCAGAGCACATAGCAGCCAGACGATGGATTCTGAAGAGTGTGTACCCGTGGAAGGTACGGCCATGTTCCATCTCACGGGCGAGCTGATGCTACCGCCAAAACCGCTGGAGGCACTATCAGGGGATCTCAGGAGACTGCACGACCATGTGCTGTCGACTGAGAAAAGCCTAGTAGCCTTGAAGGATCTAGGATATCCGACATATGCGGCTCATGTGCCTGAGGGGAAGTGCTACATTAACACACGGCCCGCGGAGGTGTTCTTCCTCCGGTTTGACCATATCTTTGAGATGTTTCTGACAAGGCGGCTCGATTTTACAATCGTCCGCCTTTTTGCACTACATATGAGCTCAGTCATGAAGGATTGAAGAGAGAAGAAGTCTCACAAATCTGTGTGGCGGATCCGTACTACATGCACAAGTCTTTCTTGAGTCTCAGCGACTTTGAGCGTGAAACTGCTAGGGACTACCTCCAAAACTTCATGGTATAGAATAAGGACCAGGAAATTGTCCTCTTGCCTTATCATCCAAAGTAAGTCAGTTCCGTACAACCCTTTCGTACATTTCAATCATTCCTTCTCGCTCATATGGAGAATAATTTGAGGTGTCTTTTCCCTGCAATAACGGGCGTGCCGTCCTTGTCATTCTTTACCCGCGAGTCTCGCACGCCATGTATTTCGACCCTTCAAGAGACTACGAGAAGAAGGACTACACCCACATAATGAATATTCTAGATGATGCTCTCCAAGGCTTCACCATTAGAGGTGGCCATGTGCAGATCAGGAAACAAAGGAACAATAAGATGGGTTTCGCGCATAAAACTAACTTCTGTTGCATCCATGTCCCAAAACCAAGCGAGAAAGATGGATTCTACATCCTCCATCTCATGATTGAGTTCAGCACGGATCACCAAAAGCTTCGCATGGCAAGCAGAAATGATGATCATATCCACAAGTGGGTAGAATCTCATGGAGAGGCAGATTATAAACTTAGAGATGACTTCTTTCGCATCCAAAGGGACATTGCGACGATCATCATGAAAGAAGTCGTCGATGAGAAGGGGATGTTCCACCATGGCCCTATATCGTGAGCTGACGTCCGAACTCGCATAGGCATGCAACGTCATGACCTCACGCCGTTCAAGAAGCTAGGGTCCATCCTCGATGATATGGAAGGATGGAACTTCTAGTGATTTACGATGCCGATGACGATGATATGTGTCGGTTGAACTTGTATACTTTCTGTAGCGATGAAACTTTGTGATGTCCACGGTCCCTGCCGAACTTCCGTAATGCTGCTTTAGTTTGGGCATGATGACCTGTGTACCTCTAGTTAATTAGTTTGCATACTGTATGTTGCATCCAGTTGCTAACCCTTTCTTTTTCGTGTTGCTCTAGTATATTTTGTTGCATATGATTGTACATCCTCTTGATGAAGACGCATCTCTAACAGGTACCTAGCTTCTTGATGGCGAGATGGCAGTGCTATGTCATGTACAAAGGGAAGGTTCCAGGGGTGTACAACGAGTGGCCTGAGTGTTAGGCGCAAGTGAATGGAGGCTCGGGCGCCAACCATAAAGGCTTCAAAAGCAGACAAGAAGGAGAAGCTAGTTACTTGAGGTTCACGCTACCGCGAGAGAGGACTCGTAACCGCCGCCTCATGTACTGCATAGTTCCGCTCTCACTCATAGTTATAGCTCTTCTCGCGTATATCATTGTTTAGATGGATGACATTGTAGTTGCAAGTATTCGAGACTTGCATCTATCACTATTTTCGAGATGATGACGAGATACCACTTTGTGTTGGATGATGATTATGATGAGACTATTTGTATGTATATGCTATGATTACATTTGTGGTCTCGTAGCCATTCGTATGTGTATCATGATGACATTTGCATGTTCAAATACAAAACAAATATGTAGAAAAATATATCAAAAACTACTAAAATTAGCAGTAGCGAGTGGAGAAAAGTTAGCAGCAGTGTGACAGTAGCAGTAGCGCGTCCAGGCAAAGCGCGCTAGAGATATTAGCAGCAGCGAGCTTCCATGCAGCACACTGCTACTACACTTGTATAGCAGTAGCACAGGTGTGCACGCGCTGCTGCTACGGGTTAGCTGTAGCGCCTATCAGTAGCGCCGGACCCCGCGCTACTGATATACCTAGAACCCGTGCTGCTGCTAGGCTTTCCCTAATAGTGATAAAAGCAATATGCCAAAACATGATAGTTTGTAAAGGATACAAGAGTATAAATACCTAATTATCAGAGCTTATTGTGCAAAAAGGTTCAACATTTCATCACATTCTGACTTTTCTGAGGAATTTTTGCAACAACGATAAACTTTCTGTTCTGAAACAACAACATGTAAACTTGCAAAATAAGCATGGTAAAGGCTATT
The DNA here is from genome assembly GCA_021437245.1 of Aegilops speltoides. Classification (NCBI taxonomy): domain Eukaryota; kingdom Viridiplantae; phylum Streptophyta; class Magnoliopsida; order Poales; family Poaceae; genus Aegilops; species Aegilops speltoides. The sequence goes on from CM038144.1 coordinate 483,739,659, forward strand.
GTAAGGGCATATTTATCCCCAAGGTGTTTTGGTGATTGATGACAATGCTTTTGCGGACTAATCGTGTGCATTGAGATTTTCAGAGATTCATCCTTTGGCACGAGATGATTCCCTCCCCTCGGTGTTTTATTCAAGATGGTGTAGCTCCTTCACTTCTCTGTTGGTGGACTAGTTTCGTAGGAGTCACCATACTATCAAGAGGGGATCCGCTTTGGTAAGGCTAGGGTGGAATCATCACGTACACATCCTTATCACACCCGCTGTTCCTTTCCGCGTCAATGGAGTTCTCCTTCCTCTCCTTGCTTGCCTCGATGGTCCCAGTAGTAGTACTGCATGGCCTCACGTAGTATCGCTGAGCACATCAAGCGGTAGTACCGCTCCATGAGCGGTAGTACCGCTTGCTGTCTTCCGTCGCAGTACCGCTGTAGCTCCGGGCTACTACCGCCTCGACTCGAGGCCTCATTTTCTCGTGTCGGATTGTGCGGCACTTGCTGCGGCAGTAGCGGCGGTAGTACCGCTCCCAAGCGGTAGTACCGCCCCTACCACCGCGGTAGTACCGCTCTTTGCGGGGCTGCTTGGGGGGGGGGCAACAGTTGGATTGTTTCCCCCACTATATAAAGGGGTCTTTTTCCCCAAAGTTGACCTACCTCTTCCCCCAAAAGCTCCATTGTTGCTCCAAGCTCCATTTTCGCCCGATCTCTCTCCCTAGCCAATCAAACTTGTTTATTTGCTCGGGATAGGTTGAGAAGGCCCCGATCTACACTTCCACCAAGAGAAAGTTGATTCCCCCACTAATCCCTAGCGGATCTTGTTACTCTTGGGTGTTTGAGCACCCTAGACGGTTGAGGTCACCTCGGAGCCATAGTCCATTGTGGTGAAGCTTCGTGGTGTCGTTGGGAGCCTCCAATTAAGTTGTGGAGATAGCCCCAACCTTGTTTGTAAAGGTTCGGTCGCCGCCTTCAAGGGCACCAATAGTGGAATCACGGCATCTCGCATTGTGTGAGGGCGTGAGGAGATTACGGTGGCCCTAGTGGCTTCTTGGGAGCATTGTGCCTCCACACCGCTCTAACGGAGACGTACTTCCCCTCAAAAGGAAGGAACTTCGGTAACAAATCCTCGTCTCCATCGGCTCCACTCTTGGTTTTCTCGTGCCTTTACTTGTGCAAGCTATTTGTGTTGTATCCCTTGCTTGCTTGTGCACTTATTGTTGTTGCATCATATAGATTGTTCACCTAGTTGCATATTTAGACAACCTACTTTGATGCAAAGTTTAATTTGGTAAAGAAAAGCTAAAAAATGTTAGTTGCCTATTCACCCCCCCTCTAGTCAACTATATCGATCCTTTCAATTGGTATCAGAGCCTTGCCTCTTTATTAAGGACTTTGTCGTCCGAAGAGTATGGTTGACACCGTAGACGGTGGGGAGGAGGAGCACTCCGATGTGAATCCGATCTTATCTATGGGTAATGGGGAATCCGCGGTGTCCTGGGAGGAATTCAATGTGGCCTTGGACACATTGAAAACCTCCATGACAACCACGGTTGAAAGCATGTTTAATAAATTCTTAGAAGGACTTAAACTACCTACCTCGCCGTTGAAAGTGGGTGATCCCTCTAACAAGGTGACGGATGCTAACTCCGACAAGGGGGAAGCTAATAGTGAGAAGGGTCCTTCTACTAGTGGTAGAAATGGCACCGGCATCTTTGCCCATGTGGAACCTCCAACTTATGGAGGACCGATTCCATCTACTCATTTAAATCATGCCGACCCTCCTCCTAAGATTGTGAAAAATGAGGATTTTGATTCTTGGGTGTATCGCTTCAAGCGTCATTTAAATCATGTCAATACTAATCTTTGGAGAATCATTGAAGAAGGTTTCTATCCACATGACCGAAGCAACTTCACCCCTAGAGAAGCGGTTGATAATCAATTCAATGAGAATGCTCTCTTCATCATCCAAGATGCTATCCTCCCCGAAGATCTCCCTCATCTCTGACCCCATGCCATGGCCAAAGATGCATGGCAATGTGTTGTGTCTCTTTAACGGGGAAGCGCAAGCATTCAACGCTCCAACTATGAAGTGGTGCAAGATGAAGTCGATGAGTTTGCAATGAAAGAAGACGAAGAACCTCGTGAGCTCTTTTGGAGAGTAACCAAACTCGCGGTCTCACTCTGAGATCATGGGAGCAAGGACACGGATGACAATTGGATCAAGCGCAAGTTCCTCAAGGCCATGATGCCCTACAACAAGGCCATGTCCTCCGTCATTCGTCAAAGACCGGACTTCCACTCCATGACCTCAAGTGAAGTGTTGGATGAGTTCGTTGCAATGAGCATCTTGGACAAGACCGCCGATAACGCGGTGCTCCGCTCTCAAAGGGCAAAGAAGCCCAACCTTGCATTGAAGGCCAAGGTTATTGTGGAAGAAGAGGAAGATGAGGAGAGCAACCCCGAAGATACAAAATATGATTATCATGAGCACATGGCTCTTGCTTCAAGGCAATTTTCGAGCAAGAAGAACTCAAGGCCAAATTTCAACAAGAACAACTCAAGTAGCTTCAAGGGCAAGCAACGAGTGAGAACTTGTTACAACTATGGCAATGTGAGCCATTTCGTTGCGGATTGTACTTACGAGAAGCGGGAAGACAATGCTGGCAAGCTCATCCGAAAAGACAAAGCCAAGTGCTACGTCTTGAGATTGCAATGGGTTTCCTCGAAGAGGAGAGGGTGATGCAGCAAGTGTAGCGTAAGTATTTCCCTCAGTTTTGAGAACCAAGGTATCAATCCAGTAGGAGGCTCCTCAAAGTCCCACGCACCTACACAAACAAACTGAGAACTCGCAACCAACGCAATAAAGGGGTTGTCAATCCCTTCACGGCCACTTGCGAAAGTGAGATCTAATAAAGATAGTATGATAAGATAAATATATTTTGGTATATTATAATATAGATGCAAAAAGTAAAGATGCAAATAAAAGTGGATTGAAAGCAAATATGATAAGAGATAGACCCGGGGGCCATAGGTTTAACTAGAGGCTTCTCTCAGGATAGCATAAGTATTATGGTGGGTGAACAAATTACTGTCGAGCAATTGATAGAAAAGCGCATAGTTATGAGATTATCTAGGCATGATCATGTATATAGGCGTCACGTCCATAACAAGTAGACCAACTCCTGCCTGCATCTACTACTATTACTCTACACATCGACCGCTATCCAGCATGCATCTAGAGTATTAAGTTCATAAGAATAGAGTAACGCATTAAGCAAGAAGACATGATGTAGAGGGATAAACTCATGCAATATGATATAAACCCCATCTTGTTATCCTCGATGGCAACAATAAATACGTGCCTTGCAACCCTTTCTATCACTGGGTAAGGACACCGCAAGATTAAACCCAAAGCTAAGAACTTCTCCCATGGCAAGAAAGACCAATCTAGTAGGCCAAACCAAACTGATAATTTGAAGAGACTTGCAAAGATAACTCAATCATACATAAAAGAATTCGGAGAAGATTCAAATATTATTCATAGATAAACTTGATCATAAACCCACAATTCATCGGATATCGACAAACACACCGCAAAAAGAGTTTACATCGAATAGATCTCCACAAGAGAGGGGAGAACATTGTATTGAGATCCAAAAAAAGAGAAGAAGCCATCTAGCTAATAACTATGGACCCGTAGGTCTGTGGTAAACTACTCACAACTCATCGGATGGCCAAGGATGTTGATGTAGAAGCCCTCCGTGGTCGATTCCCCCTCCGGCAGAGTGCCGGCGTAGGCTCCAAGATGAGATCTCGCGGATACAGAAGGTTACGGTGGTGGAAATTGTGTTTTGTGGTGCCCCTGGATGTTGTCGGGGTACGTAGGTATATATAGGAGGAAGAAGTACGTCGGTGGCCGCCCGAGGGGCCCACGAGACAGGGGCGCGCCTACGGGGGGGGCCTCCTATCTCGTGGCTTCCTCGAAGCTTCTTGACTTGCACTCCAAGCTCTCCGGATCACGCTCGCTCCAAAATCACGCCCCAAAGGTTTCATTCCGTTTGGACTCCGCTTGATATTCCTTTTCTTGAAATACTGAAATAGGCAAAAAACAGCAATATGGGATGGGCCTCGTTAGTAGGTTAGTCCCAAAATGATATAAATGTGTAAAATAAAGCCCATAAACATCCAAAAGGGGTAATATAATAGCATGGAACAATCAAAAATTATAGATATGTTGGAGACGTATCAAGCATCCCCAAGCTTAATTCCTGCTCGTCCTCGAGTAGGTAAATGATAAAAAAGAAATTTTTGATGTGGAATGCTACCTAGCATAATTCATAATGTAATTTTCTTTATTGTGGCATGAATGTTCAGATCCAAATGATTCAAAATAAAAGTTCATATTGATAAAAGAAATAGTAACACTTCAAGCATACTAATCAAAGTAATCATGTCTTCTCAAAAATAGCATGGCAAAAGAAAGTTCATCCCTACAAAATCATATAGTTAGGCTATGCTTCATTTTCGTCACACAAAAATGTTCCCAACTTCTATACCCCCGATGACAAGCCAAGCAATTGTTTCATACTTAAATAATCTCAAACTTTTTCAATCTTCACGCAATACATGAGCGTGAGCCATGGATATAGCACTATGGGTGGAATAGAATATGATGATGGGGATTGTGTGAGAAGACAAAAGGAGAAAGTCTCACATTGACGAGGATAATCAACGGCTATGGAGATGCCCATCAATTGATGTCAACATGAGGAGTAGGGATTGCCATGCAACGGATGCACTAGAGCTATAAATGAATGCTCAACAAAATAAAACTAGTGGGTGTGCATCCAACTTGCTTGCTCACGAAGACCTAGGGCATTTGAGGAAGCCCATCGTAGGAATATACAAGCCAAGTTCTATAATGAAAAATTCCCACTAGTATGAAAAAGACAACTTATGAGACTCACTATATGAAAAACATGGTGCTACTTTGAAGCACAAAATATGAGACTCACTACATGGAGAACAAGGTGCTACTTTGAAGCACAAGTGTGGAAAAAGAGATAGTAACATTGCCCTTTTTATTTATTTTTTATTTTTTTCTTTTTTTCTTCTTTTGGTCCTTTCTTTTTTTCTTTTAGGCCTTTCTTCTTTTTTTTTCTTTTTTTCCTTTGGGCAATGCTCTAATAATGATGATCATCACACTTCTATTGATTACAACATAGGAATTACAACTCGAAACTAGAATAAGATATGACTCTATATGAATGCCTCTGGCGGTGTACCGGGATGGTGCAATGAATCAAGAGTGACATGTATGAAAAATAATGCTTGGTGGCTTTGCCACAAATACTATGTCAACTACATGATCATGCAATGGCAATATGACAAAAGTAAAGTATGTCATGATGATGATGAACGGAACGGTGGAAAGTTGCATGGAAATATATCTCGGAATGGCTATGGAAATGCCATAATAGGTAGGTATGGTGGCTGTTTTGAGGAAGATATAAGGAGGTTTATGTGTGATAGAGCGTATCATATCACGGGGTTTGGATGCACCGGCAAAGTTTGCACCAACTCTCAAGGTGAGAAAGGGCAATGCACGGTGCCGAAGAGGCTAGCAAAGGCGGAAAGGTAAAAGTGCGTATAATCCATGGACTCAACATTAGTCAAAAGAACTCATATAATTATTGCAAAAATTTAGAAGTCATTAAAAATCAAGTACTACACGCATGCTCCTAGGGGGATAGTTTGGTAGGAAAAGACCATCGCTCGTCCCCGACCGCCACTCATAAGGATGCACAAGCCAGGTACACTTCATGTTTCAAATTTGTTACACAACCTTAACCATACGTGCATGCTACGGGACTTGCCAACTTCAACACAAGCATTCTTTAAATTCATAATCACCCAACTAGCATGACTTTAATATCACTACCTCCATATCTCAAATCAATTATCAAGTATCAAATTGATCATAGCATCCAATTCACTTCCTATGACAGTTTTTATTATACCCAACTTGGATGCTCATCATTCTAGGACCAACTTTATGACCATAGCAAATACCATGCTGTTCTAAAAGACTCTCAAAATAATATAAGTGAAGCATGAGAGACTAGCATCTTCTTAAAAATTAAGACACCATCGTGCTCTAAAAATTATAAGTGAAGCACTAGAGCAAAAACTATCAAGCTCAAAAGATATAAGTGAAGCACATAGAGTATTATAGCAAATTCTAATCAAATAGGCTTCTCCCAAAATGTGTGTACAGCAAGGATGATTGTGGTAAACTAAAAATCAAAGACTAATATAATACACGACGCTCCAATAAAAACACATATCATGTAGCGAATAAAAATATAGCTCCAAGTAAAGTTACCAATGAACGAAGACGAAAGAGGGGATGCCTTCCCGGGGCATCCCCAAGCTTAGGCTTTTGGCTATCCTTGAATATCTTGGGGTGCCATGGGCATCCCCAATCTTAGGCTCTTGCCACTAATTATTTCATAGTCCATAAAAGCTTTACCCAAAACTTGAAAACTTCACAACACAAAACTCAATAGGAAATCTCATAAGCTCCGTTAGTGAAAGAAAACAAAACCACCACATAAGGTACTGCCATGAACTCATTCTTTATTTATTTTGGTGTTAAACCTACTGTATTCCAACTTCCTTATGGTTTATAAACTAATTTACTAGCCATAGATGCATTGAACACAAGCAAACAACACACGAAAAACAGAATCTGTCAAAAACAGAACAGTCTGTAGCAATCTGTAACTAACGCAAACTTCTGGAAGTTTAAAAATACTAACAAAATAGGAAGTTCTGGAAAATTTGTTTATTGAACAGCAGCAAAAATAATCAACGCAAAATCACGTTCCTGTGATTTAACAAAATTATATTCGTGCATGCAAAGTTTCTGTTTTCTAGCAGAATCAAATCAACTATCATCGTAGGTTATCCTATAGGTTCTACTTGGCACAAACACTAATTAAAAGATAAAAACACATCTAAACAGAAGGTAGATGCAAGGTTTATTACTAAACAGGAGCAAAAACAAGAAACATAAAGAAAAATTGGGTTGCCTCCCAACTAGCGCTATCGTTTAACGCCCCTAGCTAGGCATAAAAGCAAAGATAGATCTAAGTAGTGCCATAATAATAAGATAGATCTTGAAAGCTCATCTCATATTCTCTATGTTCGGCAGCAAGTTTCCTTTGAGGCAAGCAAAAGTGATCAAAAGGGCTAAATTTAGTGGGACAAAGATCCCCAAGATCAATCACAGGAGGAACGGGTTCCTCCTTTGGCCCTTCATAGTGCACAACTATTTCATCACTAAAAGCATTCTTTTGGCAAAATCTTGTGAGCCTATACTCGAGAGAGTATCCTAGCTCATTGTTTCGAAGGGCAAAATCATTATTAAGCTCCTTAATGCAATCAACCAAGACATTGGTAGGAACCTTTTTTTCTAAGGTTTTTATTAAAAGCAGCATAGTATGAAGATTGAAAACGCCTAATTTCCTCTTGATCATAGAGGATCACCTCTATGGGAGGACGACCGGCGTCCACCCTATAGTGCGCAAAGATTTCTTTGGCCTCTCTTATGATAAATCTAAACTCATGAGCCAAAAAGATAGTAACAGCGTGCTTAACAGAAGAATGCTCAATATTAGAGATTTCTAGGAAAATTCTTTGTATGCAAGGATGCAAATGCATAAATTGTCTTTCAAGTTCAACTACGAGCATAGCGATAGCATCCGCAAGACTACTAGTTCTATGAAGAATAGAACCGCCCATGGAAGGTAAAGCACCGACACAAGTAAAGAAATCTTGAATAACACATTTGCCAATAATGTTACCACTAACGATTCAAAATTTTTTAGTATGCAAGATAGGGGGTTCATCGGCCGGAGCCTCGGGATTTTCCATGTTATCATTATTGTCCTTATCGATGATAATGTCCCCAATTTCAGACATAGAGGCAAACAAAAGCAAGGCAGAAGAAAGCGAGCAAAAAAGAGAGGAGGAGCTTGGGAAAGAGAGGGCAAATTAAATGGCAAGGGTGAAGTGGGGGAGAGGAAAACGAGAGGCAAATGGCAAATAATGTAATTGCGAGGGAGATGGGTTTGTGATGGGTACTTGGTATGTCTAGACTTGACCGAAGACCTCCCCGGCAACGGCGCCAGAAATCCTTCTTGCTACATCTTGAGCTTGCGTTGGTTTTCCTCGAAGAGGAGAGGGTGATGCAGCAAGTGTAGCGCAAGTATTTCCCTCAGTTTTGAGAACCAAGGTATCAATCCAGTAGGAGGCTCCTCAAAAGTCCCACGCACCTACACAAACAAACTAATAACTCGCAACCAACGCAATAAAGCGGTTGTCAATCCCTTCACGACCACTTGCGAAAGTGAGATCTAATAAAGATAGTATGATAAGATAAATATATTTTTGGTATTTTATAATATAGATGCAAAAAATAAAGATGCAAATAAAAGTGGATTGAAAGAAAATATGATAAGAGATAGACCCGGGGGCCATAGGTTTCACTAGAGGCTTCTCTCAAGATAGCATAAGTATTACGGTGGGTGAACAAATTACTGTCGAGCAATTGATAGAAAAGCGCATAGTTATGAGATTATCTAGGCATGATCATGTATATAGGCATCACGTCCATAATAAGTAGACCGACTCCTGCCTGCATCTACTACTATTACTCCACACATCGACCGCTATCCAGCATGCATCTAGAGTATTAAGTTCATAAGAACAAAGTAACGCATTAAGCAAGAAGACATGATGTAGAGGGATAAACTCATGCAATATGATATAAACCCCATTTTGTTATCCTCGATGGCAACAATACAATACGTGCCTTGCAACCCTTTACATCATCGTGTCGGTAGTACTAAGGTAGGGGTACCTCAAGACTTCAACTTGTGCACGGCGGTTGCAGCCCCATGCTGGATTCGCCACACGCTTGCGGAGACCATTCTGCTCCATATCAAGCCATTCAAGAACAAAGTGTACAAGACAGAAGATCGAGACCCGGCAAGAGGAGCTTGCCGGAAGGCCGCTCTGTGCTCAAGATTACATCACTCACGCAAAGCCACGGCAAGAGGAACTAGCCAGAAGACTAGAAGATTACACCATAGGAGACGCGCCTCGGCGCTACATGCGTCCCGAGGGCCCGGGAGCGGCATGTTACTGAGCCCGCAAGCCCCGGGTCCGGCGAGATCAAGACCCGGCAAGGTACTTGCCGGGAGCTGCGCCAGTGTGCCGCGCTCCAGCTCATCGGCCCACGTGCACGCCTGGGCTTTTCCAGGACGCGTGGCGGATGGCTGCGCAGCCCGAGGGACACGGTGGCACTTCACGGTGATGGATCCATCGCCGTGGCGCACGGAGACGCAAGGGCGGGAGCTTTTGGGGTCGATGGCGACGGGCATTAAATGCCCTTGTCCCCATCACAAAGTAGGTAGAAACCACTGCTCAAGCTTCGTAGCTCCACCGTTCCCAAGACTGCTCCAACTACCACCTCTTTTACGCTTTTACCCCTTTCTCCTCGCTGACACCGTCGGTGACCCTTGCACTATAAAAGGAGGCCCATGCACAACGTGGGGGGGTTCAATCTTTGGCAACTCTCGGCGCTCGGGGCAGCTGCTCATCAGAGCTCTTCAAGCTCCCGAGCTCAATACAAACACAAAGCAGCAGAGGAGTCTTATCTCTCGGAGAGCTCCGGCTGGGTAAAATCCGCCTGCGTGCTCGCCTCGATCTGCTCTCAGGCTCCCTCCGCCTCGTACCGCTCGCACAAGGGCTCCGCCCCATAGGTGTTCGTGGCGGGCGATCCTCCTCGACATCTCTGGCGCGCCAGGTAGGGGGCGCCGAGGTTGTGCGGACCTGATCCGGCGTTCGCGCGGGCGCGTTCTTCATCAACCTCTCCAACTTCATCGACAACTGCGCCATGGCCCCGAAGACGAGGGCTTCGAGGGTCGCAGACCCGTCTGCGTCTCACCCGCCGCCACCGGAGCCGACGGTGGGCGGAGGAGACGCCGTCGAAAGGGTGGTCACCGGCGAGGGCACTTGCAGCGCCGCCAGATCGAGGGCACAGACGGGTGACCGCGCCGGTCTCCGTGGATCCACGCCCATCTCAGCAAGACGACAACCCAGCAGCGCCATACCACGGAGGTGGTATCCGCTTTCTGGAGCAAGGACACACCGAGGCTCGCAGATGCTCCGACCACCGTCCGATCACGAGCAAGGCGAAGTGCGGGGCAGACTCTGCTCCTCCTAACGCTGTTAGGAGTCCGAGCATATCCCGCTTCGCACCGCCCGCCCCGCTCCTCTCAAAGTGAAGACCAAGTCCGGCAAGTGCTCCGGGGCCCACTCCGGCGACCGCACCTCTCCGGAGTGCTGCGCCTGCTATTGCCGTCGAGGACGCCCCGCCGAGCTCCACCGGCAGAACAGCTCTGGTGCTCGATCCGACAAGCACGTCTCCCCGGAGCGCTGCGCTGCCGTCGAGGACGCGCCATCGAGCTCCTGTCCAAGCCTGGCAATGGCAGCTCTGGTGCTCGATCCGACGAACACATCTCCCCGGAGATCTGCGCCGCCGTCGAGGACGCGCCATCGAGCTCCAGTCCAAGCCCGGCAAGGACAGCTCTGGTGCTCGCTCCGGCGAGCGCATCTCCCCGGAGCGCTGCGCTGTCGTCGAGGACGCGCCATCGAGCTCCACCGGCAAGTGCAAGAAAACAAGAAATAGAAAAGCTAAGTCGTCCGAGCCTCTGTGCAAGGCACTCCTTAGTTCCATGCTTTTTTTTATATTATATCCCTCGTGCGTCGCCCTTTGTACGCAAAACTCAGTCGCGGAGGAACCTACCCGTGGGCAGCCGCACCTTATCTTGTTTCGAGCACGCCAACGGTGATCCGCGACAAGTCTCGCGCCTTTGTTTTCGAGTCCGCTCAACAAGCTAAGTCGTCGCGACTAGTCAGCAACAAGGTTGCTTGCCGAAACAACACCGCCAGCTGGCTGCTGATGTTCCGCACTCAAAGTGTGTTAGCGCCGCAAATTCCCGAGCGAGGGTAAAAGCGCACAAAGGGTGTAAAGTAGAGGGTGTAACGTGGCAAGCCCTGCCGTGAGATGTCCTTCATATGAGAGACTTGTCGCGAGAGGAGCCAAGTCGTGGCCAACCGCGCCTTGCCTTGTTTCCGAGTCCGCTCGCAAACACAAGCGCTACGCAGCTGGCCCGCAAGGTTGCTTGTCGGAAGCAACACCCGCCAGCGGGCTGCTGATGTTCCGCACTCAGCAAGCGTGTTCGCGCCGGCAAGCTCCCCGAGAGCGTAGAGTACAAAACATACGAAGGGCAAAGCTCGGCATCGTATTGCATAGTCGCACAGAAAGGACTTATATACATATACATGTTACTGTTGCATACCTACCTCAGTTGTTTTCATGGCTGAAATTACAGCAACAAGGAGAAACCAGAAGAGCACACCAGCACTTGGATTTTTGCGGAGCCAGCGTCGCTGGGGGCTGCGAGCCAAGATTCGTCTCCGGCAAGCCAGCGTCGCTGGGGACTGCGAGCGCCAAGATTCGTCTCCGGCAAGCCAGCGTCGCTGGGGACTGCGAGCGCCAAGATTCGTCTCCGGCAAGCCAGCATCGCTGGGGACTGTTAGCGCCAAGATTCGTCTCCAGCAAGCCAGCGTCGCTGGGGGCTGCGAATGCCAAGATTCGTCCCCGGCTAGCTAGGGTCGCCGGGGGCTGCAGAATCAGATGAGTTTTTCATCCCCCGTCATGCATCCTCTCATGGACTGGGGAAAGCAGGGCTGCGTCTTTGAACGAGCGTGTCTTGTAAAAACCGTGACGCGGAGGAGCCAAGTCGTGGCCCATTCGCCTTTGTTTTGTTTCCGAGTCCGCTCAACAAACACAAGTGTGTTGCTGCACCCTTATCTTGCTTTCGAGCCTGCTCGGCAAGTTAAGTCATAATCGCCCGGCAAGGTTGCTTGCGGAAGCAACATCGCCAAGAAGCTCTTGATGTCCCGTTTCTCAAAAGCGTGTTCAAGGCCGCAAGTTCCCCAAAGCGAGGGAATGCACAAGACACGAAATCAAGTAAAAGACTCAGCCCGACAAGCTGCCCCTCTTTTCATTAAAAACATCCTAGCTTAGTACAAGTCCATAGAGGATGAAAAACATGATAGAGAGGATTACAGATTTTGAATACAGCTAAGGCCCAAGGCTTACAAATTAAAAGATAAGATGCCCGTGATTCCTCTCTGCTTCTCTGCTCAGAGGTAGGTCAAGGAGGCCCCGCCAAGAGAAGCTTGTTGGAAGGGCCCCGCAAGAGAAGCTTGCCGGGGAGGGCAAAAGGAGCGCCTACTACGGCCTGCGAGTGGCGTGCCCCAAGGAGCTGCGCAAGGTGACGGGCATGGGGGACGCGTCCGCGGAGAGCTACGGGCGCCAGAAGACACCAAGAGAACTTCCGGGCCGCCAGAGCTTGGCGGAGACGGCGCGGAAGCCGAGCTTGAAGACGGGTGGCGGACGTCAAGACGCTGTCAAGGGCTCTCGCCTCGTATTCGACATGACGGCCTTGCCGCCACCCCCTCTTCCTCTTCCGCAGCCTCCCTCGCCACCGCCCAAGGAGACGGCCCGGAGTTCAGAAGGCAGCGACCGGATTACGGGTCGCCGGTGGCGCTGCGAGGCAGCGGTGTCCGACGCCTAGTCGGACCCGCCATCCCTCGCCGCCGCTGCCGCCCCCTCCTCATCACTCTCGCCGAGGAGGGACCTTCGCTATCGGAGGAGCTGTCCACACAAATCTTGCCCGGATGCCGGAGTCCCAAGACCTTGACGGCGAGAAGGTCGCCCTCCATTAACTTAAAATGGAGGGTAAACCCGCCGCCAAGCTGTGGATCCGGCGAATGTCTTCCACCCTCGGTCGGCACATCACACCGGGCTGGGGACACGACACTCACTCGAGTGCCGCTGATCCCACAGCCCCTCATGCGCAACTCCATCACCTCGGCGGATCCGGTTCCATCGCGCATGAACGGGCCGGCAGCCGGAGGCGCCGACGAGGCGCCGGGCGCAGCTTGATGAAGAACTCCTGTGGATCGCCTCCCAGATGGACCGCCGAGAGAAAGGAGCCGCCGGGAGACGGGAGGCGATCGCCACGACCGCCTCTCCCCGACCGCCTCGACCACGCCCTCGGCCCGTCCATGCCTGTCCCCTCCCTCTCCCTCTCGTGGCCGGCTCCGCCGCCACGGGTGCGGGATAGGGAGAAGTGCGCTGCCTGGAGGCAACCCTCGCCGCCACCGTTGAAGAACCAGGATTCCCTCCTTCCATGGCGGAGAGAAGAACAGAAGCTGAGGACGAAGGGAGAAGAGGAAGTGTGAGTCCATTGTGCTCCCCTTCCGCCCCTTTTTAAAGGGGCGGAGTGGGGGCTCAACCGCCCTGCCCGGCCAATCGGGAAGCGAGGAGGGCAGAGGAGCGGGGCCGACTCGCCTTCTCCGCCCGTGACGGCTCGGTCTCCCACCTTCGCCGCCCACGACCCCCGTGCATGAGGGCCGCGTGGCGAAAAAGGCGGGCCGGGCGACGGTGGAGGACCTCGCCTGCACCACGATCACGGGCGATGGATGCCTTAAAGACTGGGCACGTCCCATCCCACGACGCCGCAATCGACGCGTGCCATTACGGGAGGGGAGGCGGCAGATGCGTGAGTGGATTCGACGCCATGGGTCACAGTGTGCCGTGCAGTAATGCTTTTGGGCCTGCCCAACAGCGCCGGCACTGTATGGCCCAGCCCGGGCTCTGTCGGTGTACTAAGGTAGGGGTACCTCAAGACCCCAACTTGTGCACGGGCGGTTGCAGCTCCCGCGGCTGGATTCGCCACACGCTTGCCGGAGACCATTCCTGCTCCATATCAAGCCATTCAAGAACAAAGTGTACAAGACAGAAGATCGAGACCCCGGCAAGAGGAGCTTGCCGGGAAGGCCGTTCCAGGCTCAAGATTACATCACTCACGCAAAGCCCTGGCAAGAGGAACTAGCCAGGAAGACTAGAAGATTACACCATAGGAGACGCGCCTCGGCGCTACATGCGTCCCGGCGAGGGCCCGGGGAGCGGCATGTTACAGAGCCCGGCAAGCCCTCGGGTCCGGCGAGATCAAGACCCCGGCAAGGTACTTGCCGGGGGAGCTGCGCTGTGTGCCCGCGCTCCAGCTCATCGGCCCACGCGCCATACCTGGGCTTTTCGAGGGACGCGTGGCGGATGGTCTGCAGCCCGAGGGACACGGTGGCACTTCACGGTGATGGATCCATCGCCGTGGCGACGGAGACGCAAGGGCGGGAGCTTTTGGGTCGACGGCGACGGGCATTAAATGCCCTTGTCCCCATCGTCAAAGTAGGTAGAAACCACTGCTCAAGAACTGTAGCTCCACCGTTCCTCAAGACTGCTCCAACTACCACCTCTTTTACGCTTTTACCCCTTTCTCCTACGCTGACACTGCGGTGACCCTTGCACTATAAAAGGAGGCCCATGCACAACGTGGGGGGTTCAATCTTTGGCAACTCTCGCTCGGGGCAGCTGCTCAGAGCTCTTCAAGCTCCCGAGCTCAATACAAACACAATGCAGCAAGAGGAGTCTTATCTCTCCGGAGAGCTCCGGCTGGGTAAAATCCGCCAGCGTGCTCGCCTCGATCTGCTCTCTCAGGCTCCCTCCGCCTCATCCGCTGCACAAGGGGCTCCGCCCCATAGGTGTTCGTGGCGGGCAGATCCTCCCCCGACACACTGGGTAAGGACACCGCAAGATTGAACACAAAGCTAAGCACTTCTTCCATGGCAAGAAAGACCAATCTAGTAGGCCAAACCAAACTGATAATTCGAAGAGACTTGCAAAGATAACTCAATCATACATAAAAGAATTCAGAGAAGATTCAAATATTATTCATAGATAAACTTGATCATAAACCCACAATTCATCGGATCTCGACAAACACACCGCAAAAAGAGTTTACATCAAATAGATCTTCACAAGAGAGGGGGAGAACATTGTATTGAGATCCAAAAAGAGAGAAGAAGCCATCTAGCTAATAACTATGGACCCGTAGGTCTGTGGTAAACTACTCACAACTCATCGTAGGGGCAAGGATGTTGATGTAGAAGCCCTCCATGGTCGATCCCCCCTCCGGCAGAGTGTCGGCAAAGGCTCCAAGATGAGATCTCGCGGATACAGAAGGTTACGGCGGTGGAAACTGTGTTTCGTGGTGCCCCTGGATGTTTTCGAGGTACTAGGTATATATAGGAGGAAGAAGTACGTCGGTGGCCGCCCGAGGGGCCCACAAGACAAGGGGGCATGCCCTACAGGGGGGCGGCCTCCTATCTCGTGGCTTCCTCGGAAGCTTCTTGACTTGCACTCCAAGCTCTCCGGATCACGCTCGTTCCAAAAATCACGCTCCTGAAGGTTTCATTCCATTTGGACTCCGTTTGATATTCCTTTTCTTCGAAATACTGAAATGGGAAAAAAACAGCAATATGGGCTGGGCCTCCGGTTAGTAGGTTAGTCCCAAAAATGATATAAATGTGTAAAATAAAGCCCATAAACATCCAAAAGGGGTAATATAATAGCATGGAACAATAAAAAATTATAGATACGTTGGAAACGTATCACCAAGTCCTTCCCCAACAAGAACAACTTCACCAAGAAGAATCCAACTCGATGGTTGGTGGTTCAAGAAGAACACCGTGAGGATGACGATGATGATGAAGATAGTGAAGCAATGTCCATGGCATCCGTTGCCATTTCTACAACTCCCCGGATGTCTCTCTTCGATTCACCCAACGAGAACATCACCGCCAAGTGCCTCGTGGCTAAAGCCACCAACAAGGTAACCCCCAACATCAAAACCACCATCATTACTAATCCCTCTTTGACGGATGGCATTGATGAAAGTGAGGGGTCTAATGAGGAAGTAAATGAATTTGAGTCTTTTATGAGTAATCTCAAGGGCAAATCCAAGAAGCACTTTGCTGCTCTCTTGGAACAACTTGGTGAAGCCAATGACATGATCGAGGCTCACGAAGAAACCATCTCTAAGATGGAAGGTCATAGTCATGACTATGCCGATGAGATATTGGATCTCTCCAATGCTCTTGAGGAATAGCATGGGCATCGTTTAGCTCTTGAGGAGTCACACAACGATGACCATGCCAAGTTAAAGAAAGATCTTGATCATGCTCTTGTTGTGTCTCGTGTGCTAACTTCCGAGAAGGCTAAACTTGGGGTTGATCATGCTAGACTCAAGGAGGAGTTTGATGTACTTGACAAGGCCCACAAGGTCTTGAAGGGTGCTCATGGAAACCTCAAGGAGTCTCATGCTCAACTCCAAGTTAAGCTAACCAAGGAAAAGGCCACCTTTCCTCATATGGTATTAATTGATAATGCATATGCCACTAACCCGTGTTGTGAGCATGTGCACCTTGTGGAGGAGAACGCCAAATTGAAGGATCAACTTGAGAAAGGCCTTGTGACATGCATTCAAGGTGAGAAGAACCTCAATGACCTTCTGAGCAATCAAAAGGAAGTTGTTGCCAAGGAAGGAATTGGGTTCGCACCCAAGTCCCGGAACAAGAAGAAGAACGACAAGACCAAACGACCTCCTCCTCTCAAGCAAACCTTTGTGAAGGGTGTTGATGTCAAAAAGGGCAAAACCACCTCCTCCTCCTTAAACAAAGCCTTTAACCCTTCTTATGTGTTGTGCCGTGCTAGTGATGGACATGTTTATGCTAAATTTGTTGGTTCTCCTTATGAGTATATTGAATGGTCTATTTGGGTTCCTAAGGCCCTTGTTACTAACATCAAAGGACCCATTATTAAATGGGTACCTAAAACCAAGCATTGGTCTCTTGTAGGTGTTTGCTTCCGGTGGGGGATCATGGTTGCTTGATAGTGGAGCAACAAATCGTATGACCGGGAGCAAGGACTTGGTGGTGGACGTGCAAAAGATCCCATCTATGCCCACCAATGTCGAGTGGGGTGATGCCTCACATTCTAAGGTATTGGGTCTTGGCAAGGTTGTCATTTCTCATGATCTAACAATCGAGAAAGTCATGCTTGTTGAGTCCCTTGCATACAATTTACTTTCCATTCGTCAAATTGCACTCATGGGTTTTGCCACTTTCTTTGCATTAATACCATGGCCCTCTTGTGGAGCAAGACTCTTAAAGTAGCCTTTGTTGGGCATGTCGAGAACGGTCTCTATGTGATTAACTTTTCGGAGCGACCCACTAAGACCGTGACATGCCTAATGGCTAAAGTTGACGTGGGATGGCTTTAGCATCGCCGTTTAGCCCACGTCAATATGAGATATTTGCAAAGTCTTCTCAAGGGGGACCATGTCCGTGGACTAACAAATGTTAGTTTTGCCAAAGATCGTGCTTGCAGTGCTTGTATCGAAGGAAAGCTTCATGAGAAGGCTCACCCTCCCACGACCATCATGTACTCGAAGAGACCCTTGGAGCTCCTTCACATGGATCTCTTTGGGCCTCCATCCTTTGATAGTCTTGGAGGTAGAAAGTATTGCTTGGTGATTGTGGATGATTATTCAAGATACACTTGGGTATACTTCTTCAAGAGGAAGAGTGAGACTCAACAAACCGTCATCAACTTTGCAAATGAAGCTCAACGTCAACATGATGCAAAGATCTTGACAATAAGAAGTGACAACGGCACCGAGTTCAAGAACTACACCTTGGATGAGTTTCTTAGTGATGAGGGGATCAAGCATCAATATGCTGCACCATATACCCCTCAACAAAATGGTGTCGCGGAGAGGAAGAACCGGACGTTGATGGATGCGGCAAGGACCATGATGGTGGAGTTCAAGTCTCCATACAAATTTTGGGCTGAAGCCATCAACACAGCATGTCATACATCCAATCGGCTCTATCTCCGCAAAGGCTTGAACAAGACTCCCTATGAAATACTCACCGGTAACAAGCCCAATCTCAAGTACTTTCGGGTGTTCGGGTGTAAGTGTTTCATTCTCAAGAAAGGTGTTCGTTTGTCTAAATTTGAGGCTAGAGCTTATGAGGGCATATTTGTTGGTTATGCTACAAACTCTCATGCTTATCGTGTCCTCAACAAGTCCACCGGACTCATTGAGGAGATGTGTAACATGGAGTTTGATGAAAATAACAGCTCCCAAGTGGAGCAAAGTGGTACTTGTGATGTAGGTGATGAAATTCCTCCCCAATCCATAAGAAGAATGGGTATTGGTCATATTCTACCCATTGAGGAACCCCTTGTGGCCGAAGGAGAAGGACAATGCTACACTCAAGTGGAGCCATCACCTCCCCAAGACCCACACGCTTGCGAAGAACAAAGTGAAGGCCCTCAACCTCGTGAACAAGACCAAGGACAATATCAACCTCAAGATGAAGAACTCAATAACTTTGAGTACAACAAGGTGTGGAGATTGGTGCCAAGGCCATCGGGGAACCACAACGTCATTGCAACCAAGTGGATTTTCAAGAACAAGCAAGATGCTCATGGGAACATCATTCGCAACAAGGCAAGATTGGTAGCACAAGGCTACTCCCAAGTCGAGGGTATTGACTACGGTGAAACCTTTGCTCCCGTTGCTCGTCTTGAATCCATACGTTTGTTGATTGCTTATGCTTCCCATCACAACTTTAAGTTACAACAAGTGGATGTGAAAAGTGCTTTTCTTAATGGTCCTATTAATGAGTTGGTTTATGTCAAGCAACCCCCCAGGTTCAAGGATCCCTACTTCCCGGATCATGTGTATCAACTCGATAAGGCACTCTATGGCCTTAAACAAGCCCCACGTGCATGGTATGACCACCTTACCGAGTTGTTACAAGATCGTGGATTTGAGGTTGGGCAAATCGATCCCACTCTTTTTACTAAGAAGGTCAAAGGGGAGTTGTTTGTATGCCAACTATATGTTGATGATATTATCTTTGGTTCCCCTAACAAAGCTTTCAATGAGGAATTTGCCGCTCTCATGACCTCTAAGTTCAAGATGTCATCGATGGGAGAGTTGAAGTTCTTCCTCGATTTCGACATCAAGCAAAGAAGAGAAGGTACCTTCATCAATCAAGCCAAATACACTCAAGACATGCTAAAAAGATTCAAGCTAAGTGATGTCAAGCTGGCTTCTACTCCAATGCCTGCCAAGTGCCAACTTGACATTGATCCCAATGGTAAAGTGGTGGATCAAAAGGTATATCGCTCCATGATTGGCTCCTTGCTTTACCTTTGTGCATCTAGACCAGATATCATGTTGAGTGTGGGAATATGTGCACGGTTTCAAGTCAAGATCAAGGAAAGCCACTATGTGGCGGTCAAGCGAATCTTTGATATTTGGCTCATACCCCAAACTTTGGCTTATGGTACCCAAGAGGGAAAACTTCAAGCTTGAAGGTTATACGGATTCGATTATGCGAGAGAAAGTGGATAGGAAGTCCACTTCGGAGGGTGCCAATTTCTTGGTTGCTCTTTGGTGAGTTGGTCTTCCAAGAAGCAAAGTTGTGTGTCTCTCTCGCCCACCAAGCGAATATGTGGCGGCGGTAGTTGTTGTGCACAACTCTTATGGATGAGGCAAACTTTAAAGGAGTACGGTGTCATTTGTGACAAAGTGCCTCTTTGGTGTGATAATGAAAGTGCCATCAAGATTTCTCTCAACCCGGTGCAACATTTCAAGACGAAGCATATTGAGATTCGGTACCGCTTCATCCGGGATCACATTAGGCGAGGAGAGATCAAGCTCAAGTATGTCAACACTAATGATAACCTTGCAGACATTTTCACCAAGCCCTTGGATGAATCAAGATTTCGCGAGTTAAGGCATGAGCTAAATATCATTGATTCAAGCAATGTATCTTGAACCCATGCACATCCCACCTCATTCAACGTGTTGTCTAGTTTAGGTGTAGGCATGGATTTAGGGGGAGTGTTGTTCTGTCAATGAACTCTCCCTCCCCCATTATGCATAAATTGATCAAGTCTTTCACTTTAACCATCTTCGATGGTACTTGTGCTTCAAGGACGAGTTTTGGTCATGGGCCCAAGGTTAAAATCTTTGCGGTGCCATACCTCGTGATTCAAACATAGGTGACCTCGGCCACCGCCCTCTCTTGAAGAGGTGTGTCTTGGCCCCTTGCTAGTGTGCTTGTTGCCTCGTCGTGTTTGCTGTTGGTTTCTCTCTTCTGAGCTTAGTTTTCTTTGTGAGTCTAGTTGCCATGGTGTGCTGGGCGGTACTACCGCTGGTGGTGCACGGTGCTACCGCTTATAAGCGGTACTACCGCCCACCAGCGCGGTACTACCGCTGCGGGGCGGGATCAGGGGGGTTATTTCAGGGCAGGGGAGGTTTCTCTCCCCCATACCCATTCGCTTCGCCCCCCTTGTTCCTCTTTGTCTCTCCAGCACCGTCTCGCCGCGGGAGGGCTCCGGCAGATCTCCTTCTCCGGGGCGTCCCTCTCCATTTCCTTTGCTGGAGTCGATCCCCACCCCGTCCTCTTACCAAGGATGCCGGTATTGCCCCCGTTCCCTCTCTCTTTTTGTCCAGATTTCAGATCTAGCATCTTAGGGGCATTAGTGGTTGCATCTCTAGATTTTTGGATAAATCTAGGATTGAGTAGGATGGAGAAGGCAACTAGGCGTCATGGATTAGCGTTTGGTAGGAATATTTTTGAATTTGGTAGGCCGGTAGTGCCGGCTCTGACTACGGCAATAGGAAACCGTTGTTTCCCCGCTTCGAGCGGTACTACCGCTCTCATTGGAGCAGTACTACCGCTTGGAGCGGTACTACCGCCTCCAGGTCGCGGTACTACCGCTGCCTACCAAATTCCATCATATCTCTACCTTTCTTTGATCCTTTTGTTGTGTTTTGTGGCTTATGCTCGTTCTTTCTGGTTGTTTTGTGTGTTCTTGTGTTTGGTTCCAGGTGATGAACATCCTGAGCATCAAGCTTGCCGTGTCAACCCCGGTCGTGCCACGTCAAACCGTTATCGCACATCTGAGTCAGCAGGAGGTTCCTCAAGTGCTCCACCTCCACCTCAACTCAAGAAGTCTGTTGTCAAGCCAAAGTCAACGGGCAAAACCGTGCCTCAAATGAATGCCAAGGAGTTCTAGGCAAGGCGTCGCCGCAACCCTTATGAGGTAGACCAAGAACCCACTTTGGTCAACCGTCCATTCTAGAACCGCTTTCAGTTTGCCATCTTCTTTGATGTGCTCAAGGCTAAGAAGAATCTCTATGTTGATGTGCGCTCGATCGACACGAACCATATGGAGCAGGATTCCGAGTACTTTGGTGAAGCTTTTCAGATGTGCTCTCAGCTGAACATTCTCAGCATCATGCAATTCAACAAGGACTATGATGTAGATATCGTGGCTCAGTTATATGCCACTGTCCATCCAGGGACTGATGCGGACCGGACTCTGACTTGGATGACCAATGGCAAGTTGCTTTCTGTCAAGTGGAAGGCATTCATGGAGTTACTTGGAGTGGAAGATCACGGTCTTCAGACTCCTGTTGGCTTTCGCCCTCACCGCAACACAACCTCCACTCACAAGCAAGCTCTCTGGCCCTACTGCACTTTGAAGAAGAATCCTGAAACTAAGAAGGAATCATATCTGGACATTCTTCACCTTGTCTTCCGTGAGACTCTTTTCCCTCGCATCGGGGATCTAGATTTGGTTCACTCTTATCTCGTGGACATGCTTCTCTTCTGCCAGCATGAGAAGGAAGCAAACACTGGCGAGTCCCTGGACATTTCTCATGTTATGTGGTCTGAGCTCTTATCTTCTATCTCTCAGCGCAAGTGCCCGATCTATGGTCCGTTCATCATGCTGCTAATTGAGAAGGCCTGGAGTCAGACCTATCCCAAGGTTATGCTCGAGACTGGAGAGTTGGTGGCTCATGAGATCAAGTGTCTGAGGAAGAAGGACAACTGGGGCACTCATGTTCCTAAATCTGGGGGTACATCGTCTTCTGCTGCCATGGAGACCGAGGAGGAGGTTGAGGCTGAGGATGATGATGACTATGAGCCTTCTGGGGCAGATCCCTCTTGGGCAAAGAAGCTCAAGCTCAAGATGAAGAAGTTGTTCTACATGGAGTCTCACAGTCAGTACATGACTCATGTGGCCAGGGGACGTTACAAGGAGCTCATGCATCAGTTGGGTGCCACCGTTAACAGTGGATCTGAGGACCAGCTTACTAAGGAGGAGGAGTGGATTCAGCAGCATTGCCCGTGGACAGATTCTGATGCCGAGTAGTTCCCGACGATGGTGGGGAAGACGATCCCGCTGGGATCTGATATTCGAGACCCTCGCTTGCTATCACTTGGAGCCGTAGCAACACTCCCTCTCCTTTTTGGTGTCTCGATGCCAAATGGGGAGAGAGTTTAGGGATTTGTGTCGTTTTCGGTGTCTCTTTTGCGACTGTGTCTTCTGTCTTCTATGTGGTGTGTTTGTGTTTTCTCGCCGTTTGCTTTGTTTGGTTTTGTGTCAGTGAGACCTAAGTTCCAGACATATGGTGTGAGACATATGCTACCTTATCTTTAGATTATCATTATCTATGTCTATCTAGTCCCTCGGTAGCTTATGAGTTGCATGCTTATCCTGTTATATATTTTGCTCTCATATACCCTGCTTAGGTTGTTGGTCTCTAAAATGTAGGGGGAGCGTTGATCCTAGTATGTGTGCCGTGCAGTCCAAAGCACTCATCTAGATAGCACACATCTAGGGGGAGCCCATCTACATTTTAGGACGGTGGGATTTTGTGCATGTCCTATGTTTTTTCCCGCTTGTGCAAATCCTGTATTGTCATCAATCCACCAAAATGGGGGAGATTGTAAGGGCATATTTATCCCCAAGGTGTTTTGGTGATTGATGACAATGCAGACTAATCGTGTGCGTTGAGATTTTCAGATATTCATCCTTTGGCACGAGACGATTCCCTCCCCTCAATGTTTTAATCAAGACGGTGTAGCTCCTTCATTTCTCTGTTGGTGGACTAGTTTCGTAGGAGTCACCGTACTATCAAGAGGGGATCCGCTTTGGTAAGGCTAGGGTGGAATCATCACGTACACATCCTTATCACACGGGCTGTTCCTTTCCGCGTCAATAGAGTTCTCCTTCCTCTCCTTGCTTGCCCTGATTGGTCCCAGCGGTAGTATCGCGGGCCTCAGCGGTAGTACCGCCAAAGCACATGAAGCGGTAGTACCGCTTGCTGTCTTCCGTCGCAGTACCGCTGTAGCTCCGGGCTACTACCGCCTCGACTCGAGGCCTCATTTTCTCGTGTCGGATTGTGCGGCACTTGCTGCGGCAGTAGCGGCGGTAGTACCGCTCCCAAGCGGTAGTACCGCCCCTACCACCGCGGTAGTACCGCTCTGGGCCCAATTCCCTGCTCCTCTCATGTGCGCGGCAGTACTGCCTGGTGGGACGGTAGTACCGCTGGCTCAGCGGTAGTACCACCCACCCAAGCGGTAGTACCGCTCTCTGCGGGGCTGCTCTGGGGGGTAACGGTTGGATTGTTTCCCCCACTATATAAAGGGGTCTTTTTCCCCAAAGTTGACCTACCTCTTCCCCCAAAAGCTCCATTGTTGCTCCAAGCTCCATTTTCGCCCGATCTCTCTCCCTAGCCAATCAAACTTGTTTATTTGCTCGGGATAGGTTGAGAAGGCCCCGATCTACACTTCCACCAAGAGAAAGTTGATTCCCCCACTAATCCCTAGCGGATCTTGTTACTCTTGGGTGTTTGAGCACCCTAGACGGTTGAGGTCACCTCGGAGCCATAGTCCATTGTGGTGAAGCTTCGTGGTGTCGTTGGGAGCCTCCAATTAAGTTGTGGAGATAGCCCCAACCTTGTTTGTAAAGGTTCGGTCGCCGCCTTCAAGGGCACCAATAGTGGAATCACGACATCTCGCATTGTGTGAGGGCGTGAGGAGATTACGGTGGCCCTAGTGGCTTCTTGGGGAGCATTGTGCCTCCACACCGCTCTAACAGAGACATACTTCCCCTCGAAAGGAAGGAACTTCGGGAACTACTGAAAAATTAGAACAACGTAGAGAATTTGGATACTATCACCTGTAAAAAATTCAGATCAAATGCACGTTCCAGTGAATTTTTAAATTTCCTGTACTGGGCGCAAAAGTTTCTGTTTTTGCACAGATTCAAGTCAACTATCATCCACACTATCCCAAAGGCTTTACTTGGCATATTGTTGAAACAAAAACAATAAAATATGATTACTACAGTAGCATAATCATGTGAACACACAAAAATAGTAGGTAAAAATGTTGGGTTGTCTCCCAACAAGCGCTTCTCTTTAATGCCTTTTAGCTAGGCATGATGATTTCAATGATGCTCGCATAAAAGGTAAGAATTGAAACACAAAGATAGCATCATGAAGCACATGGCAAGCACATTTAAGTCTAACCCACTTCCTTTGCATAGAGAGGAAACTTCATATTATTGCAATTCCTACAAGCATAAGTTCCTCCCCCATATTAATTTTCAGTAGCATCATGAAGAAATTCAACAATATAACCATCACA
This sequence comes from Aegilops speltoides, assembly GCA_021437245.1. Taxonomy (NCBI): domain Eukaryota; kingdom Viridiplantae; phylum Streptophyta; class Magnoliopsida; order Poales; family Poaceae; genus Aegilops; species Aegilops speltoides. The sequence continues at coordinate 483,764,219 of CM038144.1, forward strand.
TAAAGCATTCTTTTCATGACACAAAAGCATAGAAAACTTATTACTCTCCACATAAGAACCTCAATTCCATTTTGTGTAGTTTTCTTTTTACGAACCAAACTAGTGATAAAAATAAGAAACTAAAAGATTCAATTGCAAGATCTAAAGATATACCTTCAAGCACTCACCTCCCCGTCAACGGCGCCAGAAAAGAGCTTGATGTCTACTATGCAACTTTATTCTTGTAGGCACGTGTTGGGCCTCCAAGCGCAGAGTTTTGTAGGACAGTAGCAATTTCCCCTCAAGGGATGACCTAAGGTTTTTCAATCCGTGGGAGGTATAGGATGAAGATGGTCTCTCTCAAGCAACCCTCCAACCAGATAACAAAAGAGTCTCTTGTGTCCCCAGCACACCAAATACAATGGTAATTTGTATATGTGCACTAGTTCGGCGAAGAGATGGTGATAAAAGTGTAGTATGAATAGTAGATATGAGTTTTTGTAGTGCGAACAATAAAAAACAGCAAGGTAGTAAATAGGAAAATGGAGCAGAAGCGGTATTGCAATGATGGAAAATGAGGCCTAGGGTGCATACTTTCACTAGTGCAACCTCTCAACAATGCTAACATAGTTGGATCATATGATTATCCCTCAAAGTGCAATAAATAATCACTCCTGGGTTCCTATTAGCAGAGAACAAAAGATAGAAATTGTTTGTAGGGCACGAAACCACCTCAAAGCTATTCTTTCCGATCAATCTATCCTAGAGTTCGTACTAAAATAACACAAAGCTATTTTTTCCTATCAACCTAACCAAGAGTTCGTACTAAAATAACACCATATGACACAAATCAACCAACTCTAATATCACCACAAGTATCCGTTACTTAATTCTACGATATGCATCAAACAACTTCATGATCATATTATTCAATCCACACAAAGAACTACAAGGAGACCCCAAAGTTTCTATCGGAGAAAAGATAATAAAAACGTGCATCAACCCCTATGCATAGATTACCCCAATGTCACCTCGGGAATCCGCAAGTTGAGCGCCATAACATACATCAAGTGAATCAATATGATACCCCATTGTCACCTCAACTATTCATACCGCATGACATACATCATGTGTTCTCAGATCTGAACACTCAATCCAACAAGACAAAACTTCAAAGGGTAAAGATTCAATTCATCACAACAAGAGTAAAGAGGGGAGAAACATCATATGATCCATCTATGTTAACAAAGCCCATGATACATCAAGATCGTGACATCTCAAGATCACAAGAGAGAGAGAGAGAGAGAGAGAGAGAGAGAGAGAGATTAAACACATAGCTACTGGTACAAACCCTCAGCCCCGAGGGTGGACTGATACGTCTCCAACGTATCTATAATTTTTGACTGTTCCATGCTATTATATTACCCCTTTTGGATCTTTATGGGCTTTATTTTACACATTTATATCATTTTTGGGCTAACCTACTAACCGGAGTCCGAGCCCGTATTGCTGTTTTTTTTTCCTATTTCAGTATTTCAAAGAAAAGGAATATCAAACGGAGTCCAAACGGAATGAAACCTTCGGGAGCATGATTTTTGGAACGAATGTGATCCAGAGGACTTGGAGTGCAAGTCAAGAAGCAATCAAGGCAGCCAGGAGATAGGAGGGCGCGCCCACCCCTCCTAGGCGCGCCCCCTATCTCCTGGGCCCCTCGAGTGGACAACAACGTACTTCTTCATCCTATATATACCCACGTACCCCGAAAACATCCAGGGAGCCAACGAAAAACAATTTCCACCGCCGTAACCTTCTGTATCCGCGAGATCCCATCTTGGAGCCTTCGCTGGCGCTCCGCCACAGGGGGAATCGACCATGGAGGGCTTCTACATCAACACCATAGCCTCTCCGATGAGTTGTGACTAGTTTACCACAGACCTTCGGGTCCATAGTTATTAGCTAGATGGCTTCTTCTCTCTTTTTGGATCTCAATACCATGTTCTCCCTCTCTCTTGTGGAGATCTATTCGATGTAAACTCTTTTTGCAGTGTGTTTGTCGAGATCCGATGAGTTGTGGGTTTATGATCAAGTTTATCTATGAGAAATATTTGAACCTCCTCTGAATGATTTTATGTATGATTGAGTTATCTTTGCAAGTCTCCTCAAATTATCAGTTTGGTTTGACCTACTAGATTTATCTTTCTTCCCATGGGAGAAGTGCTTAGCTTTGGGTTCAATCTTGCGGTGTCCTTACCCAGTGACAGAAAGGGTTGCAAGGCACGTATTGTATTGTTGCCACCGAGGATAAAAAGAGGGGGTTTATATCATATTGCTTGACTTTATCCCTCTACATCATGTCATCTTTCTTAATGCGTTACTCTGTTCTTATGAACTTAATACTCTAGATGCATGCTGGATAGCGGTCGATGTGTGGAGTAATAGTAGTAGATGCAGGCAGGAGTCGGTCTACTTGTTATGGACGTGATGCCTATATACATGATCATGCCTAGATAATCTCATAACTATGCGCTTTTCTATCAATTGCTCGACAAGAATTTGTTCACCCACCGTAATACTTATGCTATCTTGAGAGAAGCCTCTAGTGAAACCTATGGCCCCGTGGTTCATCTCTTATCATATAAGCTTTCAATCTACTTTTATTTGCATCTTTACTTTTTGCATCTATATTATAAAATACCAAAAATATATTTATCTTATCATACTATCTCTATCGATCTCACTTTCATGAAGTGGTCGTGAAGGGATTGACAACCCTTTATTGTGTTGGTTGCGAGTTGTTTGTTTGTTTGTGTAGTTGTGTGGGACTTTTGAGGAGCCTCCTCATCGGATTGATACCTTGGTTCTCAAAAACTGAGGGAAATACTTACGCTACTATTGTTGCATCACCCTTTCCTCTTCAAGGAAAACCAACGCAAGCTCAAGACGAGCAAGAAGGATTTCGCGCCGCTGTCGGGAGGTCTTCGCTCAAGTCAAGACATACCAAGTACCCATCACAAACTCATCTCCCTCGCACTTACATTATTTTCCATTTGCCTCTCGTTTTCCACTCCCCCACTTCACCCTTGCCATTTTATTCGCCCTTCTTCCGTTTGTCTTTTCGTTTACCTTAATGTCTTACTTGGCTCGTTTGCTCGTTTGGTTGGAATAATTGTGTATTTATTACTAAACAAGAAGCTAAGATCTATGGATCCTCATCCGCTTGCTAATCTTTTTAAGAGATCCAATTATGATGAACCAATTGCTATTAAGTTTTGTGCACTAGATTATCTTTATGAAGTTTTGCTTGAAATTCGTGAATCTGAAAATTGTGATGAAGAACTTTATGAAGTGATTCACGATAGATCTTTTAATAAAAAGCATGATTGCAATGATTTTACTATAAATTCTCTTGATTTCAATTGTGCTAATAATATGCAAAACCCTAAGCTTGGGGATGCTAGTTTTGCTATGTCTACTACTTGTTGCAATGATCATGATTGGAGTGAATCTTCTTATGATCTTGAGAATTTATTTAAGCCCCATGATGAATATGAGATTGATAATAGTGTTTGCAACAATATTGTAAGTGGGCTTGGAAGAGTGTCAACTTTAGATCCCACATATTTGGAGTATATTCAATCTTATGGTATTTTTGATAAAAGTGGGTTTGGAGAGGTCATGACTTTAGTTAATGTTAATCCCACTATTTTGGAAGAGTGTCAACTTCACATGCGTGTGGATCGTGTTGGAAATATTTTATGTGATATTTATTTTGTTGAATTTGCTTATGATACTACATGTAATTATTACGAGAGAGGAAAATATGGTTGTAGAAATTTTCATGTTACTAAATTACCTCTCTTCATGTTGAGATTGCTATCATCTCTTTGTTCTTCCTTGCATATGCTAGTTTTTGCTTGCCTTGATAATTTGTTTGCTTACAAGATGCCTATGCATAGGAAGTATGTTAGACTTAAGTGTGGTTGTCACATGTTTTATGATGCTCTCTTTGTGCTTCAATTCTTGTCTTTCATGTGAGTATCATTGAAATCTCAATGGCTAGCTAAAAAGGCTTTAAAGAAAAGCGCTTGTTGGGAGACAACCCAATATTTTTCCTTTCTATTATTTAATAAATTTTGCATCTAATTTCTGTTTAGATGTGTTTTTATGTTTTAATTAGTGTTTGTGCCAAGTAGAACCTATAGGATAACCTATGGTGATAGTTGATTTGATTCTGCTGAAAAACAGAAACTTTGCGCGCACAAAATTAGTTTTGTTAAATCACAGAAACGTGCTTTTGCGTTGATTCTTTTGCTTCTGATCAATAAACAACTTGCCCACGACTTCCTATTTTGGTAGGATTTTTATAGTTCCAGAAGTATGCGTTAGTTATAGATTGCTACAGACTGTTCTGTTTTTGACAGATTCTGTTTTTCGTGTGTTGTTTGCTTATTTTGATGCATCTATGGCTAGTATTAAGTGGTATGTGTTGGGGAACATAGTAATTTCAAAAAAAATCCTACGCACACGCAAGATCATGGTGATGCATAGCAACGAGAGGGGAGAGTGTTGTCCACGTACCCTCGTAGACCGTAGCGGAAGCGCTATGACAACGCGGTTGATGTAGTCGTACGTCTTCACGATTCGACCGATCCAAGTACCGAACGTACGGCACCTCCGAGTTTAGCACATGTTCAGCTCGATGACGATCCCCGGACTCCGATCCAGCAGGGTTTCGGGGATGAGTTCCGTCAGCACGACGGCGTGGTGACGATAATGATGTTCTACCGACGCAGGGCTTCGCCTAAGCACCGCAACGATATGACCGAGGTGGAATATGGTGGAGGGGGGCACCGCACACGGCTAAGGAACGATCAGGAAGATCAACTTGTGTGTTATGGGGTGCCCCCCTGCCCCCGTATATAAAAGAGGGAGGGGGGAGGTGCGGCCAGCCCCCTAGGGGTGCGCCTGGAGGAGTCCTACTCCCACCGGGAGTAGGACTCCCCCCTCTTGCCTTGGTGGAGAAGGAAAGGGGGAGGGGAAAGAGGAAAGGGTGGCGTTGTCAGTGTCAAAACCGGCGGATCTCGGGTAGGGGGTCCCGAACTGTGCGTCTAGGCGGATGGTAACAGGAGACAAGGGACACGATGTTTTTACCCAGGTTTGGGCCCTCTCGATAGAGGTAAAACCCTACTCTTGCTTGATTAATATTGATGATATGGGTAGTACAAGAGTGGATCTACCATGAGATCAAGGAGGCTAAACGCTAGAAGCTAGCCTATGGTATGATTGTTGTAATGGTTGTCCGTCCTACGGACTAAAACCCTCCGGTTTATATAGACACCGGAGAGGGCTAGGGTTACATGTAGTCGCCATAATGGTAGGAGATCTACATATCCGTATTGCCAAGCTTGCCTTCTATGCCAAGGAAAGTCCCATCCGGACACGGGACGAAGTCTTCAATCTTGTATCTTCATAGTCTTGGAGTCCGCCGATGATGATAGTCCGCTATCCAGACACCCCTAGTCCAGACTCCTCAAGAGCCCCTAACCAGGCTTCAATGACGACGAGTCCGCGCAGATATTGTCTTCGGCGTTGCAAGGCGGGTTCTCCTCCAAATTCCATGTGCTTGCCGAATTGTGTCCGCTTCCTTACAAATGTTGCGCCCTTGGCTTCCACGCCCAATAATGGCCCTCTTCCACATGTCGCATTTAATGCGAAAGGCCAGGTATTTTTATATTTTACCCCCTAGCTGCGCAAATAATCTGCCTATAAGAGAGGCAAGAATCCAGATCCAAATCACACCATCTTCCTTCCGCGAGTACTCATCGGAGCGCTTCTGACCAAAAATCCATTCCATCATGGACTGTCGACGCTGCCCTCCTCTCGCGCTCCTAGCCCTCACCAGAGATTGGAGGAGATGTTCATCCCTTCAACGAGCCGGTGACGCTCCAAGCTAAGGGATACCTTCCTCCGGCCTTTATGGTCCCAGTTCGAGCCAGGCTAGCCACCTACAAAGGTGGAAAGCAAGCGGAGGCCACCCCTAGTCCCTCCAAAGGAGAGCGGGTGTGCTTCATCCCTTATATAATAAGGGGGCTCGGATTTCCCATACATCCATTTCTCCGAGGGCTTCTGGAGTTCTACGGACTCCAGCTTCATCACCTCATGCCCGCCTCTATTCTGCACATCGCGGGTTTCGTAGCTCTTTGCGAGCTGTTCCTGGGCATCGAGCCCCATTTTGCGCTGTGGAAGAGACTATTTTGCCTCGTACCCCGTTCTCACGAGGGGTCAATATATCGAGTGGGCGGAGCCGAAATATGGCGCATCACTGGGACCGGATATCTATCCGAAACCCCAAAGAAGGCGTCCAAAGACTGGCCCTCGGAATGGTTTTATGTGGAAGATGCTCCACTGCCGGACCCAGCTCGGATCGGCCTCCCGGAGTTCAGCAAGGCTCCTCTGAAGAAGCACCTAAGTTGGCGCCCGCAGAGCCCTCAACGGGAGGAAGATAGGAGCGTCCATTATTTGATGGGCCGGATAAGGTTGCTGGCCCATTCCGGATTGACCATGATTGGAGTCATGGCCACGTGCATTATGCGAGGGGTGCAGCTACTCCAATATAGGGGCCACCCCATGTGGGATTTCAACGGGGAGAATGACGCCACCCGTCATGGCCGCAAGGGGCCGGATCGCCGCGGTTACGTGAAGATCCCGTCCGGCCTGTATAAGGGGAGAAGGAGGACTTCCTCCAGACGAGCCCATTGAATGGGTTCTCCATGAATAACCCTCGGAGCTGGGTAAGCGGACGTTTATTCATCCGACGCGTGCTTTCAAAGTTAAGTGCCTTACTTTATGATTTTGACGCAGGAACTGCGTCGGGATGTGGAGGGCATACACAGTCCGGCTCCACAACCCGAGGACCCGGGAAGATCCCTTGACCCGGCCTCCGAAGAGGATCCGGACATAAAGGTGGAGCTAATTGACGGGGTGTTCCACCAACTCAGCATGGACAATGCTCTAGTCGCCATTACAGCCGACTACCCCGGCTTATCTCCGGCTTCCCAAGTAATTATGACCGGAGTCCTAACACCATTACTTCGTCCTTGCGTATTTCTGACCACCGTACACAACGGTGTCTTGCAGGAGGTGCCTCCAAGGCGGGAAGCCGAACCCGCGGCGGCCGACCAACAAGGGTCAGTCCGGCCCAGCAGGCGGAAGAGGGGTGTGGTGTGAATCGAAACATCACTGCAACGGTATAGCTTGCGACCGTTGTTTAGGAAAAAGATTCCTAGGAGGCGTATTAATGCTCATGAATTTTCCAGGAGAAAGAGCGCTCGCCGGACTGTGCCCGGAGAGGTTGCCAACCAAGCCTCCGCCAGCCAGGCTCCAACACCTGGTCCGGAGGGGGAGGTGGCGCAAAGCGCGAGCGGATACTCCTCCAGCGGAGGATGCCGACAGCTGTCCGCCACCAGTGCGAGGTGGAGAGCGCCATGAATCATAGGCGCCACGGACAGTTCTTCGTGACGCGTGTTTCTCCCGAGGCGTTGAATGCCTTTAGCTGGAGACGACACCTCCATGCCGCCAAGATTGTTTAACGAGCCACGGGCGGTATGTAAAAGACATACGGGTAAAGGATTTTAATAGTTGTATATGCCAGTAGCCCCCGAGACTTAAAATAGTTAAAATAACTGATTTAAGGATCATTTGATATGCATGATCTCATGGAGAAGAATGCCCAATTGTCTCACGAGCTACAAGGGTGCAAGGCCCAACTTGAGGCCGCACTAGCCGCCGCAGGAGGAGACACCGAGACCCCCTCCGGTAACACATATTTCAAAAAGATAAGCAGTGTGCGGCGTGCGTATAAGTCTGACAATAATATTGCAGATGTTGCCGGACTTGATCTGGACAAGCAACAGCTACTAGGCCAGCTGAAGGCCGGCGAGAGGGTGCTTATGAAGGTGCAGCAGGAGAGGAACAAACTCCAAGATGCCCACACCCAGCTTGGAGAGGAGCTAAAAGGTGTATGGCCCAGCTGTCTGGCTCCGTGAAGGAGAATCAGCGGCTTCGTCGCGGCATCTATAGTAAGTGCTTGAGCAAACTCTTTTGAAAAGAAGAGTTCGACGAGGAAGTCAATTGACAGAAATATGTCTGTAGGTGTGCTCACATGTCGCCCTGCGGAGGAAATGCCCGGTTCAACGGGTGACCAACTTCCCGAGCTGGTGCAACTGCTCGAACGTGTTCGGCAGGCGATGAGTGGCGTCGTCCAGGCCTTATGGCCATCCGTCTCCCTACCCGAGGGCCTTGGAGAGATTGCAGAGAAACTTCAGGGAGCACGGCAGCGCTTCCATTTATGGAAGATATCGGCCTGCCGTCAAGGTGCCAGGGAGGCCTGGGCCATGGTGAAGACGCGGTACAAGAAGGCGGATCCAAACCACATGGCCGAGGTCGGACCTGTGGGGCTCGATGGGAAGGAGATCCCTGTGAGCTTAGTGTGTACGCCGTAGAGTTGGCGCTAAGTATTCTAACGGATAAATTAGACAGCCTGTTAGACGGGATTGAGGATGCAATCGGTCGATTTGACGATGTATTTAAAACGACATGTAAAATGCCTTCTAGCCGGATTGTAGATTGTTTGTCTTTGCTGACCTTTTTGCTTCAACCTCGGGACCCTAGAGTCCGGAGTGTGTCCGAATACCTTCTCGGTTATGAAAAAACCGGCATGCATGGAGACCACGCGTAGGGGTCATTAGTGCTTTATCAGACAAGTGCCCAACTAGTTATGTCATATTACATGGTTAGTAAGAAACATCTTCCAAGGAGAATAGTTCCGTTAAGGGTTCCTTTCCCTGGGAGGCATGCCCTAAAGTGCATGTCCGGACTGCGAAAAGAGCAGGAAAACATCTAGGGGCAGATAAATAAATGGGTAAAGAATCATCTTTCAAGTCACCGACCGAATATTCCCTTAAGAACGCTAGCTTTCGGCTTCACCCAGTCTGAGGTACACATCCGCCGACCCGCAAGAGCAATCGCAGAGGTGCTCCCTTTACCTCCTAGCTGAACAATCGGGAACGTAGGGGTAAGCACAGGAGCCAGGCAACCCAGCTTGGCCAAAACTTAAGTCATATCAATGCATATAATGGTGAATAAAAGGTACATGCGGAAGTTTGACGCATGTGTTGGGCATAAAGCCCGTATAAGTAAGCTTCATTAAAAAGCCCTAGGTATAATGAGTGCGGTAGCACATCAAGTGTGTGCGAACAATGCAAGTCGGCCCTCCGTGCTTTATGAAAAAGGTGGGAGAAAAGAGAGAAACAAAAGACAGCTGAAGTGTAAAAATGTGGGCGGAGGAAGGAGACGAACTCGAGTCCGGCGCTAAGCGTAGAATCTTGAAGGCGGGCTGCGTTCCATGGGTTCGGCTCGAGTCGGTTGTCCGATCGTTTGCAGACGGTATGCTCCGCCGGTCGAGAACTTGGTCGATGATGAAGGACCTTCCCATTTGGGCTTGAGTTTGTCCTTTTTCTTGTCCGTGAGCGTAGAACTAGTTCGCCAACATTGTAAGTCTTGGCTCATACCTCTCTGCTTTGATATCTTGAGCTGCTGGCGATAGAATCTGGAGCGAGCCTTAGCCACGTCGCGCTCCTCCTCCAATGTGTCCAAGCTGTCCTGCCGATCCAACTCAGCTTCTCTTTCTTAGTACATGCGCACTCGAGGTGAGGCATGAATTATGTCGCAGGGCAAAACTACCTCTGCGCCGTATACCATAAAGAATGGTGTGAACCCGGTAGTACGGTTTGGCGTGGTCCGCAGCCCCCAGAGTACCAAGTCGAGCTCCTCTACTCAGTGTGTGTTAGATTCCGTAAGGGACCGCACTAATCTGGGTTTGATGCCGCTCATGATTAGACCATTTGCTCATTCAACTTGGCAGTTGGTTAGAGGGTGATAGACTGAAGCGTAGTCGAGCTTAATGCCCATATTTTTGCACCAGAGTTTAACCTCGTCGGCCGTGATGTTCGTGCCATTATCGGTGATGATGCTGTGGGGGACACCGTAACGGTGTACTACCCCGGATATGAAGTATATCACAGGTCCGGATTCGGCCGTTTTAACTGGCTTGGCCTCTATCCATTTGGTGAATTTGTCCACCATGACCAATAGGTATTTTTGCTTGTGGGTTCCCCCTTTAAGGGGTCCAACCATGTCAAGCCCCCAGACCGCAAACGACCAGGTGATGGGTATAGTTTTGAGGGCGGTGGGTGGCATGTGGCTCGATTAGCAAAGAGCGACAACCGACGCATCGTTGGACTAAGTCTGAGCATCTGCCGGGCCGTTGGCCAATAAAATCTGTATGGAAGGCCTTACCTACAAGGGCCGGGCTGCGGCGTGGTGTCCGCCTAGTCGGCGTGAATTTCAGCCAGAAGATTTCGCCCTTCCTCTTTGGAGATACACCTTTGAAGGACTCCGGTTGCGCTTTTCTTATAAAGTTCCCCCTCATGGACCTTGTAGGCTTTAGATCGCCGAACTATGCAGCGGGCCTCATTTTGGTCTTCGGGAAGTTCCTGCCTAATTAAGTAGGCTAGGAATGGTTCCATCCATGGGGCAATGACTGCCATTATTTCGTGGGTGGAAGGTGTTATGTCATTGGCTGAGCCACCGGTTGTGTCAGAATGTTCGGTGTTGGGCGGTGCGGTTGGTTCCGGATTGTTGTTTCCGGACTCCTCTTCCCATACTACGGATGGCTTAAAGGGCCGCTCCAGGAAGATGGTTGGAGGGACGGCGTCGCGTTTTGCGCCGATGCGTGCCAACACGTCGGCCGCCTAGTTATTATCCCGGGCTACATGGTGGAATTCGAGTCCTTCGAACCGGACTGACATTTTTAAGACAGCGTTACGGTAGGCTGCCATTTTTGGATCTTTGGCATCGAAGACTCCGTTTACTTGTGATATTGTGAGGTTTGAATCCCCGCATACCTCGAGGCGTTGAATGCCCATGGAGATTGCTATCCGGAGACCGTGCAGAAGGGCCTCATATTCGGCTGCGTTGTTGGAGTCTGTGTACATTATTTGAAGTACGTATTGGATTGTGTCTCTGGTTGGGGACGTCAAAACGACGCCAGCCCCCAAGCCGGCCAACATTTTAGAGCCGTCGAAATGCATGATCCAATTGGAGTATGTGTCGTACTCTTTAGGGAGTTCGGCTTCAGTCCATTCCGCGATGAAGTCAGCCAAGACTTGCGACTTTATAGCTCGCCGTGGTTTGTAGGTTATGTCAAATGGTAAGAGCTCAATGGCCCATTTTGCAATCCTGCCCATCGCGTCGCGGTTGTTTATGATGTCGTTGAGGGTACTTCAGAGGCCACCGTTATCGAACACTCTTGAAAGTAGTGTCGCAGCTTCCGGATGCCATGAACACCGTGTATGCTATCTTTTGATAATCTTGGTGCAGGACTTGCGGGGAGTTAAGGCGGTGGATCGTAGTACACTGGTTTTGAAGAGGAATTTATGCCCATACGCTTTCTCGTTCGACGACGAGCACCGCGCTTACAACTTGATGTGTTGCGCGATATATAACAACATTGGTTCGCCCGAGTTAAGCGCGGCGGGACGGTTGTTGCCAATATGGCCTTTATTTCTTGAGTCGGCGAAGGCGGCATCCGTCCACTCGAAGTGTTGGTGCGCCGAGGAGGCGATAGAGGGCAATGCCTTTTCTCCCAAGCGGAGATGAAGCGGCTTAGAGCCGCCACGCATCAACCAATTTTGTATTTGTTTGAGGTCTTTTGGAATATCCAGTGTGTGAGCTCGGATCTTGGCTGGGTTTGCTTCAATTCCTCTACGGATACAATGAAGCCTAGGAGCTTTCGGTGATGCGCCAAAACGCATTTTCGAGTTGACAATGTCATATGCTTGGAGGTTGTCGAATGTGAGCCTCAAATCGTCTACTAGAGTTTCGGCGTGTTTGGTTTTGGCGACCATGTTGTCTCGTATGCCTCTCTGTTTTGCCGATCTGGGTAGCGGACATGTATACGAATCATCGCTGATATGTTGCGCGGCGTTTTTAGTCCGAAGGGCATCGTGTTGAAGCAGAATGGTCCGTATGTAGTAATGAATGCCGTTGCGGCTTGGTCCACCTCCGCCATCTTAATTTGATGGTAGCCGGAGTATGCGTCGAGGAAGCACAATGAATCATGCCTGCGATAGCATCGATTATTTGATCGATGCGGGAAGAGAAAGGATCCTTTAGGCAAGCCTTGTTGAGGTCTTTAAAATCGACACATAGGCGCCAGGACTTGTCCTTCTTTGGTGCCATTACCAGGTTTGCTAGCCAGTCCAGATGTTTGATGTCTCTGATGAATCCGGCTTCCAATAGTTTGGCTATCTCCTCTCCCATTGCTGTCTTTTGGGTCGGAAAATCGTCGAAGAAACTGTTTGATGGCTTCAATCCTTTAGGATGTTTAGGTTGTGTTCCTTGTCTGCGTGGGATTCTGGCATATCTGAAGGGTGCGAGGCAAAGATATCCCAATTCTCGAAGGAATTCTCGTAGTCTTGGCGTCTACATCGAGGGTTTAGCGTGCCCGATGGAGGCTGTCTTTGTTGGAGTCCGTTGGATGGACCTGGAATTTGACTATTTAATCCGCTGGTTTAAAAGTGGTGGACTTGGATCTCTTATCGAGTATCACATCATCCCTGTTCACCGTAGAGCGCTTGCGCGATGAGTTCCTCGCCGCTAGGGCTTGGATAGTGCCTCTAGGGCTAATCGGCTGTCTTGTTTTTGGCGTGGAGTGCTATGTCGGATCATCGGCAAGGGTTATGGTTCCATTGGGCCCGGCATTTTAAGCTTCATGTACCCGTAATGGGGTATGGCTTGAAAATTGTGAATGCCTCTCGTCCTAATAAAGCGTGATATCCGCTGCTGAGCAGGGCCACTTGGAACGTGACCTCCTCGGACTGTAATTGTCCGTGACCGAACACCACATCAAGTGTGATTTTTCTGTGCAGCGTGCTTCGGCTAGGTATTATTCCTCTAAAGGTTGTGCTGCTTCGCTCAATGCAGCTCCAGTCTATTTCCATTTTTTGAAGGGTTTCCTCGTAGATGAGGTTTACTCCGCTGCCGCCATCCATGAGTACCTTGGTAAGACTAAAGCCGTCCACTATTGGACTGAGGACCAATGCGGCTGGTGCTCGAGCTGTTCGGAATTTAGGTTCATCACTGGCGTTGAAGGTGATGGCCGTGTTGCTCCATGGATTTGTTGTTGCTACTTGGTAGACTTCGGCGAGGCTGCGGATTGTTCTTTTCCGCATATTATTTGATGCGGAAGTCTCGAAGACTGTTAATACCGTACTGGTACTGTTGGGGTGGGTCTCCGGGGCTAGAAGCTCTTCGCCACTTTTGGCCACCTGCCGCAGTATCCAACATGCTCGAAGGCTATGAGTTGGAGTGGCGCACTCTGTACTATGAATTTTACAGGGTCCGCTGAGCCATCCCTCCAGTACGGTTCCGTGCCCTTTATGGGGTTTTTGCTTTTTGGTTCTTGTCCTGGGTGCCTGAGCATGGTGCACACTTTTGTTTCGGACTAGGGTTGCGTTCGGAGCCGGATTGTCCCAAAACTTAGTTTCGGTTTTCCGGACACACTCCATCGCATAGTATTTTCGTACTATGGATGCGGTCGTGGCGTGTAATTTGCTGACGACTTACGGCGTTCAAGACTCCCTTGTCCGTGCAATTGTTGCAGAAAATTGAAATTGCGTTTTCCTCACGGCAGTCCTTTATCCTGTTCATAACCAGGAGGAATCTGGCCCAGTAATGATGTACTGTTTCAGCGGGCTCTTGCCGGATTTGAGATAGATCACATATGTTTGGGTGGGTGGGTGGAATTGAGTCCGGAACCCTGCCCATCTTGAGGCTCAAGGGCTGAAAAGTTTCCGAATTTGGAAGCTTGGATTGCTGGACGTTGCCCGACGAGTCTGGTCCGCTGCCTGACTTTAGGTTCAGTACTTGATCGACGTTCGTCCCTCCGCGGGAATCCGGCATAGAGGGTTCGGGAGTCCGGACATAACTAGTTTTTAATACAAAAGAACAATCGCCGCTTTGTTCCTCTACCACCGCAACATGGTGGGTAACACAGGGAGAGTTAATCTCTCGGATCGGTTTTAAGCCCAATCGATTGTAGTCATGAGCGACTCGAGCGTCGATCAAAAGCTCGTTCTGGAAGAGCCCCATTGGATCCAGCTGCTCGGCGAATTCGAGTTGACTTGAAGATTGCTTTTGATGACCCGAGAGGCCATCGTCGAAGCGGTGGCGAGCAGTGATCATGAAAACCACCTAGCCGGATAGTTTGGCCGGTGGCCAAAGCTCCTTTGGCGATGGTACCGTCTTTAAACACGGGAAGAGGCATCCTTCCTGATCGTGACGGCACAGAGGAACTCTCAATGAAAGCACCAATGTCGGTGTCAAAACCGGCGGATCTCGAGTAGGGGGTCCTGAACTGTGTATCTAGGCGGATGGTAACAGGAGACAAGGGACACGATGTTTTTACCCAGGTTCGGGCCCTCTCGATGGAGGTAAAATCCTACTCCTACTTGATTAATATTGATGATATGGGTAGTACAAGAGTGGATCTACCACGAGATCAAGGAGGCTAAACCCTAGAAGCTAGCCTATGGTATGATTGTTGTAATGGTTGTCCGTCCTACGGACTAAAACCCTCTGGTTTATATAGACACCGGAGAGGGCTAGGGTTACACAGAGTCGGTTACAATGGTAGGAGATCTACATATCCGTATTGCCAAGCTTGCCTTCCACGCCAAGGAAAGTCCCATCCGAACAAGGGACGAAGTCTTCAATCTTGTATCTTCATAGTCTTGGAGTCCGGCCGATGATGATAGTCCGGCTATCCGGACACCCCTAGTCCAGGACTCCCTCAGGCTCCACCCCCTTCCTTGTCCTATTCGGACTAGGGGGGAGGGGGCGCGCGGCCTTGCCTGGCCGTCCCTCCTCTTCTCCCTCATGGCCCACTAAGGCCCATTAACCCCCGGGAGGGTTCCGGTAACCCCCCGGTGCTCCGGTAAAATCCTGATTTCACCCAGAACAATTCCGATATCCAAATATAGGTTTCCAATATATCAATCTTTATGTCTCGACCATTTCGAGACTCCTCGTCATGTCTGCGATCACATCTGGGACTCCGAACAATCTTCGATACATCAAAACTTATAAACTCATAATAAAACTGTCATCGTAATGTTAAGCGTGCGGACCCTACGGGTTCGAGAACTATGTAGACATGACCTAGAACTATTCTTGGTCAATAACCAATAGCGGAACCTGGATGCTCATATTGGCTTCTACATATTCTACGAAGATCTTTATCGGTCAAACCGCATAACAACATACGGTGTTCCCTTTGTCATCGGTATGTTACTTGCCCGAGATTCGATCGTCGGTATCCAATACCTAGTTCAATCTCGTTACCGGCAAGTCTCTTTACTCGTTACGTAATGCATCATTCTGTAACTAACTCATTAGCTACATTTCTTGCAAGGCTTATAGTGATGTGCATTACCGAGAGGGCCCAGAGATACCTCTCCGACAATTGGAGTGACAAAACCTAATCTCGAAATACGCCAACCCAACATGTACCTTCAGAGATACCTGTAGAGCTCCTTTGTAATCACCCGATTCGTTGTGGCGTTTGGTAGCACACAAAGTGTTCCTTGATGGCAGGAGTTGCATAATCTCATAGTTACAGGAACATATATAAGTCATGAAGAAAGCAATAGCAACATACTAAACGATCAAGTGCTATGCTAACGGAATGGGTCATGTCAATCACATCATTCTCCTAATGATGTGATCCCGTTAATCAAATGACAACACATGGCTATGGTTAGGAAACATAACCATCTTTGATTAATGAGCTAGTCAAGTAGAGGCATACTAGTGACGTTATGTTTGTCTATGTATTCACACATGTATCATGTTTCTGGTTAATACAATTCTAGAATGAATAATAAACATTCATCATGATATGAGGAAATAAATAATAACTTTATTATTGCCTCTAGGGCATATTTCCTTCAGTCTCCCACTTGCACTAGGGTCAATAATCTAGATTACACGGTAATGATTCTAACACCCATGGAGTCTTGGTGTTGATCATGTTTTGCTCGTGGAAGAGGCTTAGTCAACGGGTCTGCAACATTCAGATCCGTATGTATCTTCAAAATCTCTATGTCTCCCACGGACTTGGTCTGGATGGAATTGAAGCTTCTCTTGATGTGCTTGGTCCTCTTGTGAAATCTGGATTCCTTTGCCAAGGCAATTGCACCATATTGTCACGAAAGATCTTCATTGGTCGATGCACTAGCACTACAGGAATCGATGCTTTGCCGTCCGCCATGGCGGACGGCAAAAAGCACGATGGTGACGGCAAAACACTTTGCCGTCCGCGCGGGACGGCAAACAACGACGGCAAAAGCGGGGGCGGTAACAGGTCCTTTGCCGTCGCTATTCACGGCGGACGGCAAGAACTCTTTGCCTAGAGCGGCGGACGGCAAAGAGGCGGGGCGGCAAAATGTTGCACGTCCGCCATTACTCCGTTATCGCGGTTAACGGCGGCCTTTGCCGTCCGCCACGAACGGCAAATTGTGAGCCTCTTTGCCGTCCGCCAGTGGCGTCAACAATCGTCGGCACCGTTTTGCCTTCTTGTCGGCGTTTCTTTGCCGTCCGCTTTTCTTTGCCGTCGACTTTTCTTTGCCGTCCGCGCGGTAGGCAAATTGACCAAATGGTCCATCCGGAAGCACGGTGGGCGCCACGTGCCACCTTTGCCGTCTGCCACCGACGGCAAAGGGTTCTTTGTCAATCCGCATGCGGACGGCAAAAAGCCCTTCTGCCTCTTTTTCTTTTATCACAACAAAAATTCACAGCACATATATATCAATCACATAAGTATCCAGCACATATATATCCAACATAATAAATATCCAGCACATATATATCCATCCATACATACATAGTAGGTTGCACATAGTTCCATCGATCCATACATATTACAATATGCAAAGTTTCATCATAGCAAGCGAAGCGAGAATACAAGAAGTGCATCAAAGGAAAAAATAGGAAAAAGCAAGCAATCCATCATAGGAAGGCTGGCTTCCGTGAAGTGAATGAAACACGCAAAATGACAAATAAGAAAGTTAGAAAAGAAGACTAGAAGAAGAATTAGACTAGAAGAAAAGAATAGAAGAAGAAGACTAGAAGAAGAAGTATATGCCATATATTAGCTAACTTAGGTGAAATGTATGGTTTATGAGCTAACCTAGGTGAAATGGGTAGTTTATGAGCTATCCTAGGTGAAATGGATCATTTTGGAGCTAAGTTAGGTGAAATGGGTGGTTTATGAGCAAACCTAGGTGAAATGGGTGGTTTATGAGCAAACCTAGGTGAAATGAGTTGTTTATGAGCAAACCTAGGTGAAATGGGTGGTTTATGAGCTAAGTTAGGTGAAATGAGTGGTTTATGAGCAAACCTAGGTGAAATGGGTGGTTTATGAGCTAAGTTAGGTGAAATGAGTGGTTTATGAGCAAACCTAGGTGAAATTGGTGGTTTATGAGCTAACCTAGGTGAAATAGGTTGTTTATGAGCTAACCTAGGTGAAATGGGTCATTTATGAGCTAACCTAGGTGAAATTGGTGGTTTATGAGGTAACCTAGGTGAAATGGGTGGTTTATGAGCTAACCTAGGTGAAATTGATCATTTTGGAGCTAACTTAGTTGAAATGGGTGGTTTATGAGCTAACTAAGGTGAAATGCCACGTTTTGAGCTAACTAAGGTAAAATGGATTGTTTTTGAGCTAACTTAGGTGAAATGGGTCATTTTGGAGCTAACCTAGGTGAAATGGGTCATTTTGGAGCTAACCATGGTGAAATGAGTCATTTTGGAGGAAAAGAAGCTAACTCTAGGTCATTATGGTAAGCATATTGGAGGAAATAAAGCTAAGTCTAGGTCTTTATGCATTTGTTAAGCAAAACACTAGAAAACTTACCGTGATCACGGAGGTGTAGGGGCGGGCTGGGTCGCAGCAGTGGTGGAGAATGGCGGGCTGGCTCAGCCGGTAGCTGGAGAAGGATTGTGCGATCGTTTACGGAGTTAAGCTGCACCAAAGATCATTTCAATGTCTCATTAGCATTATGACACGCAAATGTTAAGACTAGCAAGTAATGTGCATTCAAATTAAACTCACCGTGCTCCAGGGAGCAATCATCGGCATCGGCGGAGCGGTCTCGACGGACTTCTCGCACGCATCGCACATTTGGTTTTCTACAACAGAGTCATACTAGTTAGTAATGAGACTCAAATGTTAAGACTAGCAAGTAATCTGCAGAATGAACTTACCACAAGGAGCTCGTACATGGCCCTTGCTCGCATGTCATTCCGCACAAGGTCATCCGCAGCGATAACCTCTTCTTGTTCCGGCTCTTCTTGTTCCTCCTCCGGGGTGATGTCGGATTCAACATGTCATTGTCTACTTCCATGTTTTGGGGTGAAGTATAGCGGTTCTTGAAACGCTTTTTGGAAAACGTGTCTCTTGGAAGAATTCTCCTTCATATGTATGCAGGTTAATGTGAGGTTCATAATCCTCTTCCTTTGGGGAGAAAGTCTAGCACGTGGCGGCACTTCATAAACGACATCCCAACCTTTCAGATTTGGATTAGTTTGGCAGGCCCACGGTAGATAGAATACTTGGGTTGCTGTTGAGCGTAATATAGACATCGGGAACATCTAAATGGGTGCTTTGGTTGATTTCAACTAGCCCTATATGTTCATGAGTCCTTCTAGTCTCCTTGGTGAAACCAATAACATTTGAAGACTACGACATTGGTGGGTTTTCACCATAGAAAAGAAGTTCATAAATTGCTTCAACTCTCCCATAATACTCGATACCTCCTTCGCCGATAGCGGATACACAACAATTTGTAGTCTTTCGATTGGCCATAGATAGCTCTTTGCCATAGGTGCAAGCGATACCCGTTGATGTCGTACTTGTCAAATGAACGGACCTTATAGTCAAAACCATTAGCGACTTGTCTCAATTAAAGCGTCCATAGACTCTGAATTAGCCTACAAGTTTAATATGAAAGGATTGTTGCATTACGCACAAATTAGCGAATGAAATGAAATTGTCTAATAGAAATTACCGTTTGTTTGAACCAAGAGATGAAACCGGGATAGCTGCCTCCTTGCTTTGCGAGAAGCTCATACTCTTCGACGGAATCCTTTTGGATCTCCGCTCCATACGAGAATATGGCGACGTATCGACTGTATGACATATCCAGAAATAAGAGCAGTTCAAAGAAAATAGAAGTTGCGAAACAATGTACGAGAACTTACTCGATGTACGGCCGCACTTCTATCGAGTTGTTGAAGATATACAACGAAATGGTCCGCCATTCTTCGTTATCCAAAGATCTTGGATGTGAAACACTAGCTGGTGCGAATTCCCTTTGAATAGGCTGAGGTTGGATCCACCCTTTTAGGCTCATCGGCATTGTACGAGGCTTGGATTATGCAAATAGCGATTTTGGCCGTAGTGTCTGCTATTACGAAGTTTCTTGCCTCCTCTGTGATGAATGCCTCAGCCATCGATGCTTCAATTCTACGTTTATTTTTACATTTTTCTCGAAGCGTCTTCTGCATCCTCTCAGTTGGGTAGCACCAACGATTTTGCACAGGCCCACCCAATCTTGCCTCGGTCGGGAGATGCAAAATCAAATGCTGCATTGGATTAAAGAAGCCCGGTGGAAAGATCTTCTCTAACTTGCAGATCAACTCCGGCGCCAACTCTTCCATTTCTTCTAACACGCCAGGCGATAGTTCTTTCGCACAAAGAACACGGAAGAAATAGCTGAGTTCTGCCAGTACTAGCCATTCATCCTCAGGGATGAAGCCACGCAACATCACCGGCATTACCCGCTCAATCCATATGTGCCAATCATGACTCTTGAGACCAAATATCTTCAATTTATCAAGATTCGCTCCCCTCCTTAGATTCGCTGCATACCCATCGAGAACATCAACTATTGTTGCACCCACAAGATAATTTCCCTCATAGCTGGCCTTCCAAGATTGAACCATGCTTTTTGCTTCGTCGATTCTGCTTTCCTTCGGTTCTTTCATGTTTTGTAACGGCCTATCACATAGCGCCTCGGATCGACTCTAGCCTTAATATTATCCTTTGACTTCCCATCTATGCGAACAATGTACCAAAAAGTGCCTCGGCGATATTCTTCTCGATGTGCATCACGTCGATGTTGTGTGGGCAAAGGAGGTCTTTAAAGTAAGGCAGATCCCATAAGCATGTTTTGTGAGTCGAGCGTGCTTAGAATTATACCCTTGAAGTACCACGGGCGCTCTGGATCAGCTCAAGAGCGTTTAAGCGATCCAGTGCATTGGCTGTCAATGCAGGTGGTGCGAGTTTTGACAACTCTACCTCGATGAAGTTCTTCTTGTCTTTCCTGAACTTATGGCGAGGATCCAGAACTGTCTATGCATGTCGAAGCAAGAAAACTTGCGACCGCACGAAGCCAACGAAACTCAAGAGCTCCCTTGCATGTGGGGCACGGGAACCTTCCATGCACACACCAGCCAGCGAATAAGCGCATCGCCCGGCAAGTCATCGTCGAGTACATGTACCATACGCGCATTAGGAAGTTCCGTTTGCTATAGGCGTCGTATGTCTTGAACCCATTATCCTGGCTTCTTGCAATTAGTCCTTAAGCGGCTGCATGTACACATTCATATTTTTCCCGGATAGTTGGGCCTGGAATTATCAGCGTCGGAAAATGTTCTTTCTTTGCATAATCTGTCCGGGGAGATTGAGTGGAAAGACAAATCACAGACCAACAAGCAGTATTGGGCTGCCGTCAAACCAAACACTGAACCCATCCGTCTTGACTCCGACTCGAGGATGCCTCGGATCTGCCGCTTTGTCGGCATGTATTTCATCAAACTTTTTCCACGCAGCAGCATCCGATGTGTGTACCATCATCGATTCCCATCGCATCTAGTTCGGTTCTTTTGCTGTTTTGTGCCATGTCATCATCCGGCGTCTCTTCGACCATGAAAAGGCGTTGAAGTCTTGATACGATTGGCATATACCAAGAACATTAACGGGATTTTGGTGCATGTCTTCTCACCCATACCGTTGTCTACCACAATATACGGAAGACTTGCAAATGGGACAATAGTTCAAGTCCGCATATTCAAGCCTAAATAAGGCACATCCTTTCTCACGGCATGTATCTTCTCATAGGGCATCTTGATTGCGGAGGATTTTGTCCGACTGGTACAGGTTTGCGGGCATTACATGGCCTTTGGGTAGAAAGCGTCCAAATCTTGTCATAATTGCGTCATAGCATTCTCTTCCCAAGTTGAGCTGAGCCTTGAGCCATTACTTGTGATATGGCATCCAACCGACAAAGCTCGGTGTGCTCGTGGAAGCGGACGTTTTGAAGACTCCAACATTTCATTGAAGGCCTTTGCAGATTCCTCCATCTCCTCGTCCGAATCCGAGCATCATCATAGTCTTGCACCATGTTTCCCATCCGGTACCATGCTCGTCGGTGCGACGACGATCCACCTCAGCTTCGGTCACGTTAGGCGGACTCACCATGAAATGTCCACACCGTATAATCGGGCGTAAAACCACTCTTCTGCGGTGTTTGCCCATTTCAGCCTCTCTTCTTTTCCCAATTGCCGCACCGAAAGCAGGGGCACCATGTTTTCTTTGGCCATTTGCAAATCGGCTTGCACAAACCCTTGGTTTTGTGAACCATTCAGCGCTCCATTTGTTACGACCAGTGTGACGGTATACATCCACGCACGGTCACTCATCTTGACTTTCGAGCTCTGGACACACAACAATTATATATGTAATTCACCATGTATATATTCATCAGTTGATCTACTTTGTCAATTTTATTACGTCCTGCAACCTACACTCTAATAGGTAATGATAGGTCCTAATCCCACCCGTGTATGTGTAGATTGGGTTCATTTTCCCATGCTATGCTCCGATCCGGCGCTTAAAATTTGGCAGCACCTCCCGCTGTTCTCCTCGATACACGTCTACGCAATAAGCAGAGAGGATGTGTACCGGAGAACAACAGGGAGGCAATCGACGAAATATATGCGTCGGATCGGCAAAGCATCTGGGAAAACGAACCCAATCTACATACTCAACTGTCCATGGATAGCGTTGGACAATTGAAAGAATCAAGGTTATAAATATGCAAATGCATGCATATTTATAACTATGATCTTTCGAGCAGAGACACATATTGTTTCGCATATCGATGATTCAAGACACATATATAGCTAGCTATCAAGTTTCATCGGAATAGATCAAATAATTAATTAATGGAGGAGGAGGACTTGTCATTTGTGCTCACCCGACGAAGAAGGCAGAGCTCGTCAAGCGCCGGCGAGGTCGTCGAACACCAAACCTCGCAGCGAGGAAACAACGCACATTTAAAACTACATGATCAAGACAATTATATATGATGTTTTTCATAACAAAATCGAAAAATATATGACCTAACTAATAATTCACAAATATATGACCCCGTCGGCCTCTAGAAGGCCAAAGAACACCTTTTCGGGAGGTGTCGGTGGTCGGGGTGTCCTGTCGGTGTCGGGGTGCCGTGTAGGGGTCGGGTGCTGTTTGAAGTCGGGGTCGGGTGTCGTGTCGATGTCGGGGTAGTGCCGTGTCGGTGTCGGGTGTTGTTTGAGGTCGGGTGCCGTGTCGGTGTCGGGGTAAGGGTGGGTGTGGTGTCAGGGTGTCGGTGTCGGGGTGTCGTGTCGGTGTCGGGGTCGGGTCTCGGGGTCGGGGTGTCGGGTCGGGGTGCGGGTCGGGGTCGGGGTCGGGGTGCCATGTCGGTTTTCCTTCTTCTTCTTCTTGACCTCCTTTCCTTTTCCTCTTCTTCTTCTCCTCTGTCCTCTTTTTCTTCTTCTTCTTCCTCTTCTTCTTTTTCTTCTCTTCTTCTTCTTCCTTTCCTTTTTCCTCCTCTCCTCTTTTTCTTCTTCTTCTTCCTCTTCTTCTTTTTTCTTCTCTTCTTCTTCTTCCTTTCCTTTTTCCTCTTCTTCTTCTCCTCCTCTCCTCTTTTTCTCTTATTCTTCTTCTTTCCTCAAACTAAACTAAACCTAAAACTAAAACTAAAACAAAAACTAAAACTAAAATTAAATCTAAACTAAACATAAACCTAAAACTAATAAAACAGAAAAAAAAAAAAAATACTAAATCTAAACCTAAAACTAAACTAAAACTAAACCTAAAACTAAAACTAAATCTAAATCTAAACTAAAACTAAAAAGGAAAAAAAAAAAAAAGAGAAAAAAAGGAGGGCTCACCGGGGCAGGGCGGGAGGAGGGGGCGGGCGGTGGAGGAGGCCCCCGGTGGAGGAGCTGGCCGGCGCGGGGGCTGGGCGGCCGAGGAGCGCGGCAGGGGCGGGCGGCGGTGGCGGGGGGCGGGCGGCGGGGCGGCATGGGCGGCAAGGCGGCAGGGGGGGCGGGGCGTGGGGGCGGGGCAGGCGGCGGGGCGGCGGGGCGGGCGGCGGCGCAATGGCGACGGGCGGTGGGGGGGGTGGTGGAGCGACGGGCGGCGGCGAGTGGTGGAAGGCGGCGGCGCAGGCGGCGCGGCGGCGGGGAAGTGGTGGCGGGCGCGTCGGCGAGAATAAACAAGGAGTAACGGGCGGGGGCACGGACCGTTAGGTAGCACTCTTTGCCGTCCGCCTCCTTTGCCGTCCGCCCTTTTGCCTCTTTGCCGTCCGTGGCGGACGGCAAAGAGGTGGGCCGATAGGTTTTTTCAAGCGGGCGGGGTGGGGCCACCTCTCTCTTTGCCGTCTGCAGCGGACGGCAAAGATTCTTTACCGTCGGTGGCGGACGGCAAAGAGTCGGGTGATGGCAAGAGATTCTTTGCGTCCGCCTCTTTGCCGTCTGCTTTTGGTAGTGATGGCAAGAACTTCTTTGCCGTCGACTAGCGACGGCAAAAGAGCCGGCGATGGCAAAGTAGCTGATTCCAGTAGTGTAGGTATGACACCTAGATCGGAAATGAGCTCCTTCATCCAGACTCCTTCATTTGTTGCTTCCGAAGCAGCTATGTACTCCACCTCACATGTAGATCCCGCCACGACGCTTTGTTTAGAACTGCACCAACTTACAGCTCCACCGTTTAATAAAAACACGTATCCGGTTTGCGATTTAGAATCGTCCGGATCAGTGTCAAAGCTTGCATCAACGTAACCATTTACGACAAGCTCTTTGTCACCTCCATATACGAGAAACATATCCTTAGTCCTTTTCATGTATTTCAGGATGTTCTTGACCGCTATCCAGTGATCCACTCCTGGAATACTTTGGTACCTCCCTGCCAAGCTTATTGCTAAGCATACGTCAAGTCTGGTACACAGCATTGCATACATGATAGAGCCTATGGCTGAAGCATAGGGAACATCTTTCATTTCTCTCTATCATCTGCTGTGGTCGGGCATTGAGTCTGACTCAACTTCACACCTTGTAACACAGGCTAGAACCCTTTCTTTGCCTGATCCATTTTGAACTTTTTTCAAAACTTTATCAAGCTATGTGCTTTGTGAAAGTCCTATTAAGCATCTTGATCTATCTCTATAAATCTTGATGCCCAATATGTAAGCAGCTTCACCGAGGTCTTTCATAGAAAAACTTTTATTCAAGTATCCCTTTATGCTATCCAGAAATTCTATATCATTTCCAATTAATAATATGTCATCTACATATAATATCGAAATGCTCTGAGCTCCCACTCACTTTCTTGTAAATACAGGCTTCTCCAAAAGTCTGTATAAAACCATATGCTTTGATCACACTATCAAAGCATTAATTCCAACTCCGAGATGCTTGCACCAGTCCATAAATGGATCGATGGAGCTTGCACACTTTGTTAGCACCTTTTGGATCGACAAAACCTTCTGGTTGCATCATATACAACTCTTCTTCTAGAAATCCATTCAAGAATGCAGTTTTGACATCCATTTGCCAAATTTCATAATCATAAAATGCAGCAATTGCTAACATGATTCAGACAGACTTAAGCATCGCTACGGGTGAGAAAGTCTCATCGTAGTCAACCCCTTCAACTTGTCGAAAACCTTTCGCAACAAGTCGAGCTTTATAGACAGTTACATTACCATTAGCGTTAGTCTTCATCTTAAAGATCCATTTATTCTCAATGGCTTGCCGATCATCGGGCAAGTCAACCAAAGTCCATACTTTGTTTTTATACATGGATCCCATCTCAGATTTCATGGCCTCTAGCCATTTTGCGGAATCTGGGCTCATCATCGCTTCCTCATAGTTCGTAGGTTCATCATGGTCAAGTAACATGACTTCCAGAATAGGATTGCCGTACCACTCTGGTGCGGATCTTACTCTGGTAGACCTACGAGGTTCAGCAGAAACTTGATCTGAAGTTTCATGATCAATATCATTAGCTTCCTCACTAATTGGTGTAGTTGTCACAGGAACCGGTTCTTGTGATGAACTACCTTCAAATAAGGGAGTAGATACAGTTATCTCATCAAGTTCTACTTTCCTCCCACTCACTTCTTTCGAGAGAAACTCCTTCTCCAGAAAGGATCCGAATTTAGCAACGAAAATCTTGCCCTCGGATCTGTGATAGAAGGTGTACCCAATAGTCTCCTTTGGGTATCCTATGAAGACACATTTCTCCGATTTGGGTTCGAGCTTATCTGGTTGAAGTTTCTTCACATAAGCATCGCAGCCCCAAACTTTAAGAAACGACAACTTTGGTTTCTTGCCAAACCATAGTTCATAAGGCGTCGTCTCAGCGGTTTTGATGGTGCCCTATTTAGCGTGAATGCGGCCGTCTCTAAAGCATAACCCCAAAGCGATAGCGGTAAATCGGTAGAGACATCATAGATCGCACCATATCAAGTAAAGTACGATTCTGACGTTCGGACACACCATTGCGTTGTGGTGTTCGGTGGCGTGAGTTGCGAGACTATCCCGCATTGTTTCAAGTGTAGACCAAACTCGTAACTCAAATATTCTCCTCCACGATCAGATCGTAGAAATTTTATTTTCTTGTTACGATGATTTTCTACTTCACTCTGAAATTCTTTGAACTTTTCAAATGTTTCAGACTTGTGTTTCATTAAGTAGATATACCCATATCTGCTCAAATCATCTGTGAAGGTGAGAAAATAACGATATCCGCCACGAGCCTCAACATTCAATGGACCACAACGTCAGTCTTCTTCTTAAAGATCCATTTATTCTCAATGGCTTGCCGATCATCGGGCAAGTCAACCAAAGTCCATACTTTGTTCTCATACATGGGTCACATCTCAGATTTCATGGCTTCTAACCATTTTGCGGAATCTGGGCTCATCATCGCTTCCTCATAGTTCGTAGGTTCGCCATGGTCAAGTAACATGACTTCCAGAATAGGATTACCATACCACTCTGGTGCGGATCTTACTCTGGTAGACCTACGAGGTTCAGTAGAAACTTGATCTGAAGTTTCATGATCAATATCATTAGCTTCCTCACTAATTGGTGTAGTTGTCACAGGAACCGGTTCTTGTGATGGACTAGTTTCCAATAAGTGAGCAGGTATAGTTACCTCATCAAGTTCTACTTTCCTCCCACTCACTTCTTTCGAGAGAAACTCCTTCTCTAGAAAGGATCCAAATTTAGCAACAAAAATCTTGCCCTCAGATCTGTGATGGAAGGTGTACCCAACAGTCTCTTTTGGGTATCCTATGAAGACATATTTCTCCGATTTGGGTTCGAGCTTATCTGGTTGAAGTTTCTTCACATAAGCATCACAACCCCAAACTTTAAGAAACGACAACTTTGGTTTCTTGCCAAACCATAGTTCATGAGGCGTCATCTCAACGGATTTTGATGGTGCCCTATTTAACGTGAATGCGGCTGTCTCTAAAGCATAACCCCAAAACGATAGTGGTAAATCAGTAAGAGACATCATAGATCACACCATATCTAGTAAAGTACGATTACGACATTCGGACACACCATTTCGTTGTGGTGTTCCGGGTGGCGTGAGTTGCGAAACTATTCCGCATTGTTTCAAATGTAAACCAAACTCGTAACTCAAATATTCTCATCCACGATCAGATCGTAGAAATTTTATTTTCTTGTTACGATGATTTTCCACTTCACTCTGAAATTCTTTGAACTTATCAAATGTTTCAGACTTGTGTTTCATTAAGTAGATATACCCATATCTGCTCAAATCATCTGTGAAGGTGAGAAAATAACGATACCCGCTGCGAGCCTCAATATTCATTGGACCACAAACATCAGTATGTATGATTTCCAATAAATCAGTTGCTCGCTCCATAGTTCCGGAGAACCGAGTTTTAGTCATCTTGCCCATGAGGCACGGTTCGCAAGTACCAAGTGATTCATAATCAAGTGATTCCAAAAGTCCATCAGTATGGAGTTTCTTCATGCGCTTTATACCGATATGACCTAAGCAGTGCCACAAATAAGTTGCACTATCATTATCAACTCTGCATCTTTTGGCTTCAACACTATGAATATGTGTATCACTACTATCGAGATTCAATAAAAATAGACCACTCTTCAAGGGTGCATGACCATAAAAGATATTACTCATGTAAATAGAACAACCATTATTCTCTGATTTAAATGAATAACCGTCTCGCATCAAACAAGATCTAGATATAATGTTCATGCTCAACGCTTGCACCAAATAACAATTATTTAGGTCTAAAACTAATCCCGATGGTAGATGTAGAGGTAGCGTGCCGACCGCGATCACATCGACTTTGGAACCATTTCCCACGCGCATCGTCACCTCGTCCTTAGCCAATCTTCGCTTAATCCTACTCCCTGTTTCAAGTTGCAAATATTAGCAACAGAACAGGTATCAAATACCCAGGTACTACTGCAAGCATTAGTAAGGTACACATCAATAACATGTATATCACATATACCTTTGTTCACTTTGCCATCCTTCTTATCCACCAAATACTTGGGGCAGTTCCGCTTCAAGTGTCGATCTGCTTGCAAAGAGAAGCACTCGATCTCGGGCTTAGGTCCAGACTTGGGTTTTTCTCTTGAGCAGCAACTTGTTTGCTGTTCTTCTTGAAGTTCCCCTTCTTCTTCCCTTTGCCCTTTTTTCTTGAAACTGGTGGTCTTGTTGACCATCAACACTTGATGCTCTTTCTTGATTTCTACCTCCGCGGCTTTTAGCATTGTGAAGAGCTCGGGAATAGTCTTGTCCATCCCTTGCATATTATAGTTCATCACGAAGCTCTTGTAGCTTGGTGGCAGTGATTGAAGAATTCTGTCAATGACACTATCATTAGGAAGATTAACTCCTAGTTGAATCAAGTGATTATTATACCCAGACATTTTGAGTATGTGTTCCTTGTGAACTATTCTCCTCCATCTTGCAGCTATAGAACTTATTGGAGACTTCATATCTCTCAATCCGGGCATTTGCTTGAAATATTAACTTCAACTCTTGGAACATCTCATATGCTCCATTATGTTCAAAACGTCGTTGAAGACCGGTTCTAAGCCGTAAAGCATGGCACAATTGAACTATCGAGTAGTCATCGACTTTGCTCGCGGACGTTCTTAACGTCGTCGGTTGCATCAATAGCGGGCTGGCACCCAGCGGTGCTTCGGGGCGTAATTCTTCATGCAGCAATGAGGATAATCCTCGAGTTACGGACCCGATCCATGTAATTGCTACCATCATCTTTCAACTTTGCTTTCTCAAGGAACGCATTAAAATTCAACGGAACAACAGCACGAGCCATCTATCTACAACAAACATAGACAAGCAAAATACTATTAGGTACTAAGTTCATGATAAATTTAAGTTCAATTAATCATATTACTAAAGAACTCCCACTTAGATAGACATCCCTCTAATCCTCTAAGTGATTACGTGATCCATATCAACTACACCATGTCCGATCATCACATGAGATGGAGTAGTTTCAACAGTGAACATCAATATGTTGATCATATCTACTATATGATTCACGCTCGACCTTCGGTCTCCGTGTTCGAGACCATATCTGTTATATGCTAGGCTTGTCAAGTTTAACTTTGAGTATTCGCGTGTGCAACTGTTTTGCACCCATTTTATTTGAGCGTAGAGCCTATCACACCGATCATCACGTGGTGTCTCGGCCACGAAGAACTTTCGCAACGGTGCATACTCAGGGAGAACACTTCTTGATAATTTAAGTGAGAGATCATCTTAAAATGCTATCGTCAATCAAAGCAAGATAAGATGCATAAAGGATAAACATCACATGCAATCAATATAAGTGATATGATATGGCCATCATCATCTTGTGCTTGTGATCTCCATCTCCGAAGCACCGTCGTGATCACCATCGTCACCGCGCGACACCTTGATCTCCATCGTAGCATCATTGTCGTTCGCCATCCATTTCTTCTCGACTATCGCTACCGCTTAGTGATAAAGTAAAGCAAGTCAGTAGCGTTTGCATTTCATACAATAAGCGACAACCATATGGCTCTCGCCGATTGCCGATAACCGGTTACAAAACATGATCATCTCATACAATAAAATATAGCATCACGTCTTGACCATATCACATCACAACATGCCCTGCAAAAACAAGTTAGGCGTCCTCTACTTTGTTGTTGCAAATTTTACGTGGCTGCTACGGGCTTATCAAGAACCGTTCTTACCTCGCATCAAAACCACAGCGATAGTTCGTCAAGTTAGTGTTGTTTTAACCTTCGCAAGGACCGGGCGTAGCCACACTTCAGTTCAACTAAAGATGGAGAAACAGACACCGCTAGTCACTGTGTGTAAAGCACGGTGGTAAAACCAGTCTCGCGTAAGCGTCTGCGTAATGTCGGTCCGGGCCGCTTCATCCAACAATACCGCTAAACCAAAGTATGACATGCTGGTAGCAGTATGACTTGTATCGCCCACAACTCACTTGTGTTCTACTCGTGCACATAACATCAACGCATAAAACCTAGGCTCAGATGCCACTGTTGGGGAACGTAGTAATTTCAAAAAAATTACAGGGCGTTTGCATTTCATACAATAAAGCGACAACCATATGGCTCCTGCCAGTTGCCGATAACTTCGGTTACAAAACATGATCATCTCATACAATCAAATACAGCATCACGTCTTGACCATATCACATCACAACATGCCCTGCAAAAACAAGTTAGACGTCCTCTACTTTGTTGTTGCAAATTTTACGTGGC
Source organism: Aegilops speltoides (assembly GCA_021437245.1). Classification (NCBI taxonomy): domain Eukaryota; kingdom Viridiplantae; phylum Streptophyta; class Magnoliopsida; order Poales; family Poaceae; genus Aegilops; species Aegilops speltoides. The sequence continues at coordinate 483,794,507 of CM038144.1, forward strand.
TGCTACGGGCTTTGCAAGAACCGTTCTTACCTACGCATCAAAACCACAACGATAGTTCGTCAAGTTAGTGCTGTTTTAACCTTCGCAAGGACCGGGCGTAGCCACACTCGGTTCAACTAAAGTTGGAGAAACAGACACCCGCTAGTCACCGTGTGTAAAAAGCACGGTGGTAAAACCAGTCTCGCGTAAGCGTCTGGCGTAATGTCGGTCGGGCCGCTTCATCCAACAATACCGCTGAACCAAAGTATGACATCTTTGGTAGCGGTATGACTTGTATCGCCCACAACTCACTTGTGTTCTACTCGTGCATATAACATCAACGCATAAAACCTAGGCTCGAGATGCCCTTTGTTGGGGAGCGTAGTAATTTCAAAAAATTCCTCGCACATGCAAGATCATGGTGATGCATAGCAACGAGAGGGAGAGTGTTGTCCATGTACCCTCGTAGACCGTAAGCGGAAGCGTTATGACAACGCGGTTGATGTAGTCGTACATCTTCACGATCCAAGTACCGAACGTACGACACCTCCGAGTTCAGCACACGTTCAGCTCGATGACGATCCCCGGACTCTGATCCAGCAGGGTTTCGGGGATGAGTTCCGTCAGCACAACGGCGTGGTGACAATGATAATGTTCTACCGACGCAGGGCTTCGCCTAAGCACCGCAACAATATGACCGAGGTGGAATATGGTGGAGGGGGGCACCGCACACGGCTAAGGAACGATCACGAAGATCAACTTGTGTGTTATGGGGTGCCCCTGCCCCCGTATATAAAGGAGGGAGGGGGGAGGTGCGGCCGGCCCCCTAGGGGTGCGCCTAGAGGAGTCCTATTCCCACCGGGAGTAGGACTCCCCCCTCTTGCCTTGGTGGAGAAGGAAAGGGGGGAGGGGAAAGAGGAAAGGGGGGGCGCCCCCCCCCTCCTTGTCCTATTCGGACTAGGGGGAGGGGCGCGCGGCCTTCCCTGGCCGGCCCTCCTCTTCTCCCTCATGGCCCACTAAGGCCCATTAACCTCCGGGAGGGTTCCGGTAACCCCCGGTGCTCCGGTAAAATCCCGATTTCACCGGGAACCATTCTGATATCCAAATAAAGGCTTCCAATATATCAATCTTTATGTCTCGACCATTTCGAGACTCCTCGTCATGTCCATGATCACATCCAGGACTCCGAACAATCTTCGGTACATCAAAACTTATAAACTCATAATAAAACTGTCATCGTAACGTTAAGCATGCGGACCCTATGGGTTCGAGAACTATGTAGACATGACCTAGAACTATTCTCGGTCAATAACCAATAGCGGAATCTGGATGCTCATATTGGCTCCTACATATTCTACGAAGATCTTTATCGATCATACCGCATAACAACATACGTTGTTACCTTTGTCATCGGTATGTTACTTGCCCGAGATTCGATCGTCGGTATCCAATACCTAGTTCAATCTCGGTACCGGCAAGTCTCTTTACTCGTTACATAATGCATCATTCTGTAACTAACTCATTAGCTACATTGCTTGCAAGGCTTATAGTGATGTGCATTACCGAGAGGGCCTAGAGATACTTCTCCGACAATCGGAGTGACAAAACCTAATCTCGAAATACGCCAACCCAACATGTACCTTCGGAGACACCTGTAGAGCTCCTTTATAATCACCCAGTTACGTTGTGACGTTTGGTAGCACACAAAGTGTTCCTCCGGTAAACGGGAGTTGCATAATCTCATAGTTACAGGAACATATATAAGTCATGAAGAAAGCAATAGCAACATACTAAACGATCAAGTGCTATGCTAACGGAATGGGTCATGTCAATCACATCATTCTCCTAATGATGTGATCCCGCTAATCAAATGACAACACATGTCTATGGTTAGGAAACATAACCATCTTTGATTAATGAGCTAGTCAAGTAGAGGCATACTAGTGACGTTATGTTTGTCTATGTATTCACACATGTATCATGTTTTCGGTTAATACAATTCTAGCATGAATAATAAACATTCATCATGATATGAGGAAATAAATAATAACTTTATTATTGCCTATAGGGCATATTTCCTTCAATATGAACCATAGAGAACTTGGAATACAGTAGGTTTAACACCAAAATAAATAAAGAATGATTTCATTACAGTACCTTATGTGGTGGTTTTGTTTTTTTCACTAACGGAGCTTATAAAATTTCCTGTTGAGTTTTGTGTTGTGAAGTTTTCAAATATTGGGTAAAAAGTTGATGGACTATGGAATAAGGAGTGGCAAGAGCCTAAGCTTGGGGATGCCCATGGCACCCCAAGATATTCAAGAATATCCAAAAGCCTAAGCTTGGGGATGCCCCGGGAAGGCATCTCCTCTTTCGTCTTAGTTCATTGGTAACTTTACTTGGAGCTATATTTTTGTTCACCACATGATATGTGTTTTGGTTGAAGCATCGTGTATTATATTAGTATTTGCTTTTTAGTTTACCACAATCATCCTTGCTGTACACACCTTTTGGGAGAAGCCTACTTGATTAGAATTTATTAGAATACTCTATGTGCTTCACTTACATCTTTTGAGCTAGATAGTTTTGCTCTAGTGCTTCACTTATATCTTTTAGAGCACGGTGGTGGCTTAATTTTGTAGAAATTGCTAATCTCTCATGCTTCACTTATATTATTTTGAGAGTCTTTTAGAACAGCATGGTATTTGCTATGGTTATAAAATTGGTCCTAGAATGGTAGGCATCCAAGTTGGGTATAATAAAAACTATCATAGGAAGTGAATTGGATGCTATGATCAACTTGACACTTGATAATTGTTTTGAGATATGGAGGTAGTGATATTGAAGTCATGCTAGTTGGGTGATTATGAATTTAAGGAATGCTTGAGTTGAAGTTTGTGATTCCCGTAGCATGCACGAATGGTGAACCGCTTTGTGATGAAGTTGGAGCACAATTTTATTTATTGATTGTCTTCCTTATGAGTGGCGGTCGGGGACGAGCGATGGTATTTCCTACCAACCTATCCCCCTAGGAGCATGCACTTAATACTTTGTTTTTGATGAGTTATAGATTTTTGCAATAAGTATATGAGTTCTTTTGACTAATGTTGAGTCCATGGATTATACGCACTCTCACCCTTCCACCATTGCTAGCCTCTCTTGTGTCGCGCAACTTTCGTTGGTACCATACACCCACCATATACCTTCCTCAAAACAGCCACCATACCTACCTATTATGGCATTTCCATAGCCATTCCGAGATATATTGCCATGCAACTTTCCACCATTCCGTTTATATGACACGCATTACTATTGTCATATTGCTCTTTGCACGATCATGTAGTTGACATCGTATTTGTGGCAAGGCCACCTTCATAATTTTCATACATGTCGCTCTTGATTCATTGCATATCTCGGTACACCGCCGGAGGCATTCATATAGAGTCATATCTTGTCCTAGTATTGAGTTGTAATTCTTGAGTTGTAAATCAATAAAAGTGTGATGATCTTCTTTATTAGAGCATTGTCCCCGTGAGGAAAGGATGATGGAGACTATGATTCCCCCACAAGTCGGGATGAGACTTCGGACTTTAAAAATAAAAAAAGAGAAAGAAAAAAAAAAGAAAAAAAGAGAAAGGCCAAAGAAAGAAAAAAAAGAAGAAAAAAAAGAAAAAAGAAAAAAAAAGAGAAAAAAATAAAATGAGAGAAAAAGAGAGAAGGGACAATGCTACTATCATTTTACCACACTTGTGCTTCAAAGTAGCACCATGATCTTCATGATAGAGAGTCTCATATGTTGTCACTTTCATATACTAGTGGGAATTTTTCATTATAGAACTTGGCTTCTATATTCCAATGATGGGCTTCCTCAAATGCCCTAGGTCTTCGTGAGCAAGCAAGTTGGATGCACACCCACTTAGTTACTTTTGTTGAGCTTTCATGCATTTATAGCTCTAGTGCATCCGTTGCATGGCAATCCCTACTCACTCACATTGATATCTATTAATGGGCATCTCCATAGCCCGTTGATACGCCTAGTTGATGTGGGACTATCTTCTCCTTTTTGTCTTCTCCACAACCACCATTCTATTCCACATATAGTGCTATGTCCATGGCTCACGCTCATGTATTGCGTGAAAGTTGAATAAGTTTGAGATTACTAAAGTATGAAAAAATTGCTTGGCTTGTCATCAGGGTTGTGCATGATTAAATACTTTGTGTGATGAAGATAGAGCAACAGCCAGACTATATGATTTTGTAGGGATAACTTTCTTTAGCCATGTTATTTTGAGAAGACATGATTGCTTTTATTAGTATGCTTGAAGTATTACTATTTATTACTCCCTCCGTTCCCAAATACTTGTCTTTCTAGGCATTTCAAATGGACTCAACATACGGATGTATTTAGACATATTTTAAAGTGTAGATTCACTCATTTTGCGCTGTATGTAGTCACTTGTTAAAATCTCTAGAAAGACAAGTATTTAGGAACGGAGGGAGTATGTCAATATGAACTTTTATTTTGAATCATTTGGATCTGAACATTCATGCCACAATAAATAAAATTACATTGAGAATTATGCTAGATAGCATTCCACATCAAAAATTCTGTTTTTATCATTTACCTACTCGAGGATGAGCAGGAATTAAGCTTGGGGATGCTTGATACGTCTCCAACGTATCTATATTTTTTATTGTTCCATGCTATTATATTGCCCCTTTTGGATGTGTATGAGCTTTATTTTACACATTTATATCATTTTTGGGACTAACCTACTAACCGGAGGCCCAACCCGTATTGCTGTTTTTTTGCCTATTTCAGTATTTCAAAGAAAGGAATATCAAACGGAGTCCAAATGGAATGAAACCTTCGGGAGCGTGATTTTTGGAACGAACGTGATCCAGAGGACTTGGAGTGCAAGTCAAGAAGCAATCGAGTCGGCCAGGAGATAGGAGGGCGCGCCCACCCCTCCTGGGCGCGCCCCTGTCTCCCGGGCCCCTCGAGCGGCCACCGACGTACTTCTTCCTCCTATATATACCCACGTACCCCGAAAACATCCAGGGAGCCAACGAAAAACAATTTCCACCGCTGTAACCTTCTATATCCGCGAGATCCCATCTTGGAGCCTTCGTCGGCGCTCCGCCGCAGGGGGAATCGACCATGGAGGGCTTCTACATGAACACCATAGCCTCTCCGGTGAGTTGTGAGTAGTTTACCACAGACCTTCGGGTCCATAGTTATTAGCTAGATGTCTTCTTCTCTCTTTTTGGATCTCAATACCATGTTCTCCCCCTCTCTTGTGGAGATCTATTCTATGTAAACTCTTTTTGCAGTGTGTTTGTCGAGATCTGATGAATTGTGGGTTTATGATCAAGTTTATCTATGAGAAATATTTGAATCTTCTCTGAATTCTTTTATGTATGATTGAGTTATCTTTGCAAGTCTCTTTGAATTATCAGTTTGGTTTGGCCTACTAGATTGATCTTTCTTGCCATGGGAGAAGTGCTTAGCTTTGGGTTCAATCTTGCGGTGTCCTTACCCGATGTGAAAGGGTTGCAAGGCACGTATTGTATTGTTGCCATCGAGGATAAAAGATGGGGTTTATATCATATTGCTTGACTTTATCCCTCTACATCATGTCATCTTTCTTAATGCGTTACTCTGTTCTTATGAACTTAATACTCTAGATGCATGCTGGATAGCGGTCGATGTGTGGAGTAATAGTAGTAGATGCGGGCAGGAGTCGGTCTACTTGTCGCGGACGTGATGCCTATATACATGATCATGCCTAGATAATCTCATAATTATTCGCTTTTCTATCAATTGCTCGACAGTAATTTGTTTACCCACCGTAATACTTATGCTATCTTGGGAGAAGCCACTAGTGAAACCTATGGCCCCCGTGTCTATCTCTTATCATATAAACTTTCAATCTACTTTTATTTGCATCTTTACTTTTTGCATCTATATTATAAAATACCAAAAATATATTTATCTTATCATACTATCTCTATCAGATCTCACTTTCGCAAGTGGCCTTGAAGGGATTGACAACCCCTTTATTGCGTTGGTTGCGAGTTCTTTGTTTGTTCGTGTAGGTGCGTGGGACTTTTGAGGAGCCTCCTACTAGATTGATGTTGGGGAACGTAGTAATTTCAAAAAAAATTCCTACGCACACGCAAGATCATGGTGATGCATAGCAACGAGAGGGGAGAGTGTTGTCTCGTGCCCTCGTGAGACCGTGGCGAGCGATCTGGCGTAGAGGAAGTAGTCGTCGTTCTCCTCGCGATCCGACCGATCCGGCGCCGTTACTCCGGCGCCCGAGTTCTTGACACACGTACAGCTCGATGGCGCTCCTCGGGCTCCAATCCAAAGAGAGCTTGGGGAGGAGAGTTTCGTCGGCCGACGGCGTGGTGGCGATCTTGATGTTCTACCGGCGCGGGGCTTCACCTAAGCTTTGCGGCGATATGACCGAGGTGGAATATGGTGGAGGGGGCACCGCACACGGCTAAGGAACGATCCGTAGATCAACTTGTGTGTCCATGGGGTGCCCCTGCCCCGTATATAAAGGAGGGAGGGAGGAGGAGGCCGGCCTAGGAGGAGGCGCCATAGGGAGTCCTACTCCCACCGGAGTAGGATTCCCCTTTCCTAGTCAACTAGGATCCTTCCATGTATTAGGAGTAGGAGACTAGGAAGGGAAGAGAGAAGAAAGGAAGGAGGGTGCGGCCTCTCCCCAGCCCATTCGGACTAGGGCAAGGGGCGTGGCCTGCCTAGGGCAGCCCTCTCTCTTTCCCCGTATGGCCCATAAGGCCCAATACTTCTCCCGGCGAATTCCCGTAACTCTCCGGTACTCCGATAATTACCGAATGACTCGGAACCTTTCCGAACTCGAATATAGTCGTCCAATATATCGATCTTTACGTCTCGACCATTTCGAGACTCCTCGTCATGTCCCCGATCTCATCCGGGACTCCGAACTCCTTCGGTACATCAAAACTCATAAACTCATAATATAAATGTCATCCGAAACTTTAAGCGTGCGGACCCTACGGTTCGAGAACAATGTAGACATGACCGAGACACGTCTCGGTCAATAACCAATAGCGGGACCTGGATGCCCATATTGGTTCCTACATATTCTCTGAAGATCTTTATCGGTCGACCGCATAACAACATCGTTGTTCCTTTGTCATCGGTATGTTACTTGCCCGAGATTCGATCGTCGGTATCAATACCTAGTTCAATCTCGTTACGCAAGTCTCTTTACTCGTTCCGTAATACATCATCTCGCAACTAACTCATTAGTTGTAATGCTTGCAAGGCTTAAGTGATGTGCATTACCGAGAGGGCCCAGAGATACCTCTCCGACATTCGGAGTGACAAATCCTAATCTCGAAATCGCCAACCCAACATCGCCTTTGGAGACACCTGTAGTACTCCTTTATAATCACCCGATTCGTTGTGGCGTTTGGTAGTACCAAAGTGTTCCTCCGTAAACGGAGTTGCATAATCTCATAGTTATAGGAACATGTATAAGTCATGGATAAAAGCAGTAGCAACATACTAAGCGATCGTGTGCTAAGCTAATGGAATGGGTCATGTCAATCAGATCATTCAACTAATGATGTGACCTTGTTAATCAAATAACAACTCCTTGTTCATGGTTAGGAAACATAACCATCTTTGATTAACAAGCTAGTCAAGTAGAGGCATACTAGTGACACTCTGTTTGTCTATATATTCACACATGTATTATGTTTCCGGTTAATACAATTCTAGCATGAATAAGAGACATTTATCATGAAATAAGGAAATAAATAATAACTTTATTATTGCCTCTAGGGCATATTTCCTTGAGTCTCCCACTTGCACTAGAGTCAATAATCTAGTTCACATTGCCATGTGATTGAACACCAATAATCATATCGTATATGATTAACACCCATAGTTCACATCGTCATGTGACCAACACCCAAAGGGTTTACTAGAGTCAATAATCTAGTTCACATCCCTATGTGATTAACACCCAAAGAGTACTAAGGTGTGATCATGTTTTGCTTGTGAGAGAATCTTAGTCAGCGGGTCTATCATATTGAGCCGTATGTATTTTGCAAATATTCTATGTCTACAATACTCTACACGGAGCTACTCTAGCTAATTGCTCCCACTTTCAATATGTATCTAGATCGAGACTTAGAGTCATTCCAGATCGGTGTCAAAACATGCATCGGCGTAACCCTTTACTGACCTAACCTTTTGTCACTTCCATAATCGAGAAACATATCCTTATTCCACTAAGGATAATTTTGACCGCTGTCGATGATCTACTCCTAGATCACTATTGTACTCCTTGCCAAACTCAGTGCAGGGTATACAATAGATCTGGTACACAGCATGGCATACTTTATAGAACCTATGGCCAAGGCATAGGGAATGACTTTCATTCTCTTTTTTATCTTCTGCCGTGGTCGGGTTTTGAGTCTTACTCAATTTCACACCTGTAATACAGCAAGAACTCTTTCTTTGACTGTTCCATTTTGAACTACTTCAAAATCTTGTCAAGGTATGTACTCATTGAAAAAACTTATCAAGCGTCTTGATCTATCTCTATAGATCTTAATGCTCAATATGCAAGCAGCTTCACCGAGGTCTTTCTTTGAAAAACTCCTTTTAAACACTCCTTTATGCTTTGCGAATAATTCTACATTATTTCCGATCAACAATATGTCATTCACATATACTTATCGAAATCTTGTAGTGCTCCCACTCACTTTCTTGTAAATACGGGCTTCACTTTGCAAGTCTGTATAAACTATATGCTTTGATCAACTTATCAAAGCGTATATTCCAACTCGAGATGCTTGCACCAGTCCATAGATGGATCATTGGAGCTTGCACACTTTGTTAGCTCCTTTGGATCGATAAAACCTTCGGTTGCATCACATACAACTCTTCCTCCGAAACCCATTCAGAATGCAGTTTTTACATCCATTTGCCAAATTTCATAAATTGTGGCAATTGCTAACATGATTTGGACAGACTTAAGCATCGCTACAGTTGAGAAAATCTCATTGTAGTCAACACCTTGAACTTGTCAAAAACCTTTTTGCGACAAGTCGAGCTTTGTAGATAGTAACACTACTATTAACATCCGTCTTCCTCTTGAAGATCCATTTATACAATATGGCTTGCCGATCATCGGGCAACTCCACCAAAGTCCATACTTTGTTCTCATACATGGATCTCATCTCAGATTTCATGGCCTCAAGCCATTTCGCGGAATCTGGGCTCATCATCGCTTCCTCATAGTTCGCAAGTTCATCATGGTCTAGTAACATGACTTCCAGAACAGGATTACCTTACTACTCTGGTGCGGATCTCACTCTGGTTTACCTACGAGGTTCGGTAGTAACTTGATCTGAAGTTACATGATCATCATCATTAGCTTCCTCACTAATTGGTGTAGTAGTCACAAGAACAGATTTCTGTGATGAACTACTTTTCAATAAGGGAGAAGGTACAATTACCTTATCAAGTTTTCTACTTTCCTCCCACTCACTTCTTTCAAGAGAAACTTCTTCTCTAGAAAGGATCCATCTTAAGCAACGAATATCTTGCCTTCGGATCTGTGATAGAAGGTGTACCCAACAATTTCCTTTGGGTATTCTATGAAGACGCACTTCTCCGATTTGGGTTTGAGCTTATCAGGATGAAACTTTTCACATAAGCATTGCAACTCCAAACTTTAAGAAACGACAACTTGGGTTTCTTGCTAAACCACAGTTCATATAGTGTCGTCTCAACGGATTTAGATGGTGCCCATTTTAACGTGAATGCAACTGTCTCTAATGCATGATCCCAAAACGATATTGGTAAATCAGTAAGAAACATCATAGATTGCACTTTATCCAATAAAGTGCGGTTACAATGTTTGGACACACCATAACATTGTGGTGTTCCAGGTGGCGTGAGCTGTGAAACTATTCCACATTGTTTTAATTGAAGACCAAACTCGTAACTCAAATATTCGTCTCCATGATCAGATTACAGAAACTTATTTTCTTGTTACGATGATTTTTCCACTTCACTCTGAAATTCGTTGAACCTTTCAACTATTTCAGACTTATGTTTCATCAAGTAGATATACCCATATCTGCTCAAATCATCTTGTGAAGGTCAGAAAATAACGATACTTGCCACGAGCATCAACACTCATTGGATCGCATACATCGGTATGTATTATTTCCAATAAGTCGAGAGCTTGTTCCATTGTTCCGGAGAACGGAGTTTTAGTCATCTTGCCCAAAAGGCACGGTTACAAAGCATCAAGTGATTCATAATCAAGTGATTCCAAAATCCCATCAAGATGGAGTTTCTTCATGCGCTTTACACCAATATGACCTAAACGGCGATGCCACAAATAAGTTGCACTATCATTATTAACTTTGTATTTTTGGTTTCAATATTATGAATATGTGTATCACTACGATCGAGATCCAATGAACCATTTTCATTGGGTGTGTAACCATATAAGGTTTTATTCATGTAAACAGAACAACAGTTTATTCTCTTACTTAAATGAATAACCGTATTGCACTAAACACGATCAAATCATATTCATGCTCAACGTAAACACCAAATAACATTTATTTAGGTTCAACACTAATCCCGAAAGCATAGGGAGTGTGCGATGATGATCATATCAATCTTGAAACTACTTTCAACACACATCGTCACTTCACCCTTAACTAGTTTCATTTTTCTACGCAACTCCGTTTGAGTTACTACTCTTAGCAACTGAACCAGTACCAAATACCGAGGTGTTGCTATAAACACTAGTAAAGTACACATCAATAACATGCATATCAAATATACTTTGTTTACTTTGCCATCCTTCTTATCCACCAAATATTCAGGCTAGTTCGCTTCCGATAACTCTGTCCCTTTGCGGTGTAAGCACTTAGTTTCGTGCTTTGGTTCAGCTTTGGGCTTCTTCGTGGGAGTGACAACTTGCTTGTCAATCTACTTGAAGTTCCCCTTTCTTTCCCTTTGCCCTTTTCTTGAAACTAGTGATCTTGTCAACCATCAACACTTGATGCTCTTTCTTGATTTCTACTTTCGTCGATTTCAACATCACGAAGAGCTCAGGAATCATTTTCGTCATCCCTTGCATACTATAGTTCATCACGAAGTTCTATTAACTTGGTGATGGTGACTAGTGAATTCTGTCAATCACTATCTTATCTGGAAGATTAACTCCCACTTGATTCAAGTGATTGTAGTACCCAGACAATCTGAGTACATGCTCACTAGTTGAGCGATTCTCCTCCATCTTTTAGCTATAGAACTTGTTGGAGACTTCATATCTCTCAACTCGGGTATTTGCTTGAAATATTAACTTCAATTCCTGGAACATCTCATATGGTCTATGATGTTCAAAACATCTTTGAAGTCCCGATTCTAAGCCATAAAGCATGGTGCACAAAACTATCAAGTAGTCATCATATTGAGCTAGCCAAACGTTCATAACGTGCGCATACGCTCTCCCGCAATAGGTCTGTCACCTAGCGGTGCATTAAGGACATAATTCTTACGTGCAGCAATGAGGATAAACCTCCGATCACGGATCGAATCCGCATCATTGCTACTAACATTTTCAACATAATTTTCTCTAGGAACATATCAAAACAAACATATGAAAGCAACAACGCGAGCTATTGATCTACAACATAATTTGCAAAATACTACGGGACTAAGTTCATGATAAATTTAAGTTCAATTAATCATATTACTTAAGAACTCCCACTTAGAAAAACATCTCTCTAGTCATCTAAGTGATCACGTGATCCAAATCAACTAAACCATAACCGATCATCACGTGAAATGGAGTAGTTTTCAATGGTGAACATCATATGTTGATCATATCTACTATATGATTCACGCTCGACCTTTCGGTCTCCGTGTTCCGAGGCCATATCTGCATATGCTAGGCTCGTCAAGTATAACCCGAGTATTCTGCGTGTGCAAAACTGGCTTGCACCCGTTGTAGATGGACGTAGAGCTTATCACACCCGATCATCACGTGGTGTCTGGGCACGACGAACTTTGGCAGCGGTGCATACTCGGGAGAACACTTCTTGATAATTTAGTGAGAGATCATCTTATAATGCTACCGTCGATCAAAGCAAGATAAGATGCATAAAGGATAAACATCACATGCAAATCAATATAAGTGATATGATATGGTCATCATCATCTTGTGCTTCGTGATCTTCATCTCCGCAGCACCACCATGATCACCATCGTCACCGGCGCGACACCTTGATCTCCATCGTAGCATCGTTGTCGTCTCGCCAATCTTATGCTTCTCGACTATCGCTACCGCTTAGTGATAAAGTAAAGCATTACGAAGCGATGCATTGCATACAATAAGCGACAACCATATGGCTCCAGCGATTGCCGATAACCGGTTACAAAACATGATCATCTCATACAATAAAATATAGCATCACGTCTTGACCATATCACATCACAACATGCCCCGCAATAACAAGTTAGGCGTCCTCTACTTTGTTGTTGCAAATTTTACGTGGCTGCTACGGGCTTAAGCAAGAACCAGTCTCACCTCGCATCAAAACCACAGCGATACTTCGTCAAATAGACTCGTTTAACCTTCTCAAGGACCGGCGTAGCCACACTCGGTTCAACTAAAGTGAGAGAGACAGGCACCCACCACCACCTTTAAGCAACGAGTGCTCGCGGCGGTGAAACCAGTCTCGCGTAAGCGTACGCGTAATGTCGGTCTGGGCCGCTTCATCTCACAATACCGCTGAACCAAAGTATGACATGCTGGTACCACTCGTGCAAAATATCAAACCATAGAAAAAACCTAGGCTCTGATACCACTGTTGGGGAACGTAGTAATTTCAAAAAAAATTCCTACGCACACGCAAGATCATGGTGATGCATAGCAACGAGAGGGGAGAGTGTTGTCTACGTACCCTCGTGAGACCGTGAGCGGAAGAGATCACAACGTAGAGGAAGTAGTCGTCGTTCTCCTCGCGATCCGACCGATCCGGCGCCGTTACTCGGCGCCCGAGTTCTTGACACACGTACAGCTCGATGGCGCTCCTCGGGCTCCAATCCATGAGAGCTTGGGGAGGAGAGTTTCACAAGACGACGGCGTGGTGATGATCTTGATGTTCTACGGCGCGAGGCTTCGCCTAAGCTTTGCGACGATATGACCGAGGTGGAATATGGTGGAGGGGCACCGACACGGCTAAGGAACGATCCGTAGATCAACTTGTGTGTCCATGGGGTGCCCCTGCCCCGTATATAAAGGAGGGAGGAGGAGGAGGCCGGCCTAGGAGGAGGCGCGCCATAGGGAGTCCTACTCCCACCGGAGTAGGATTCCCCTTTCCTAGTCCAACTAGGGATCCTTCCATGTATTAGGAGTAGGAGACTAGGAAGGGAAGAGAGAAGGAAAGGAAGGAGGGTGCGGCCTCCCCAGCCCAATTCGGACTAGGGCAAGGGGGCGCCCTGCCTAGGGCAGCCCTCTCTCTTTCCCGTATGGCCCATAAGGCCCAATACTTCTCCCCGGCGAATTCCCGTAACTCTCCGGTACTCCGATAATTACCCGAATGACTCGGAACCTTTCCGAACTCCGAATATAGTCGTCCAATATATCGATCTTTACGTCTCGACCATTTCGAGACTCCTCGTCATGTCCCCGATCTCATCCGGGACTCCGAACTCCTTCGGTACATCAAAACTCATAAACTCATAATATAAATGTCATCAAAACTTTAAGCGTGCGGACCCTACGGTTCGAGAACAATGTAGACATGACCGAGACACGTCTCCGGTCAATAACCAATAGCGGGACCTGGATGCCCATATTGGTTCCTACATATTCTACGAAGATCTTTATCGGTCGGACCGCATAACAACATCGTTGTTCCTTTGTCATCGGTATGTTACTTGCCGAGATTCGATCGTCGGTATCCAAGACCTAGTTCAATCTCGTTACCGGCAAGTCTCTTTACTCGTTCCGTAATACATCATCTCGCAACTAACTCATTAGTTGTAATGCTTGCAAGGCTTAAGTGATGTGCATTACCGAGAGGGCCCAGAGATACCTCTCCGACATTCGGAGTGACAAATCCTAATCTCGAAATAAGCCAACCCAACATCGCCTTTGGAGACACCTGTAGTACTCCTTTATAATCACCCGATTCGTTGTGACGTTTGGTAGTACCAAAGTGTTCCTCCGTAAACGGAGTTGCATAATCTCATAGTTATAGGAACATGTATAAGTCATGGATAAAAGCGGTAGCAACATACTAAGCGATCGTGTGCTAAGCTAATGGAATGGGTCATGTCAATCAGATCATTCAACTAATGATGTGACCTTGTTAATCAAATAACAACTCCTTGTTCATGGTTAGGAAACATAACCATCTTTGATTAACAAGCTAGTCAAGTAGAGGCATACTAGTGACACTCTGTTTGTCTATATATTCACACATGTATTATGTTTCCGGTTAATACAATTCTAGCATGAATAAGAGACATTTATCATGAAATAAGGAAATAAATAATAACTTTATTATTGCCTCTAGGGCATATTTCCTTCAATTGATACCTTGGTTCTCAAAAACGGAAGGAAATACTTACGCTACTACTGCTGCATCACCCTTTCCTCTTCAAGGAAAACCAACACAAGCTCAAGACGTAGCATGGACTACTCCCTCCTCATCATGGTGGCCGTCGGGATGATGAAGATGGCCACCGGTGATGATTCCCCCATCTGCCAGGGTGCTGGAACGGGGTCTAGATTGGTTTCTCATGGCTACAAAGGCTTGTGGCGGCGGAACTTCTGATCTAGGGTCTCCGTCAGGGTTTTTGGAACATTTGGCGATTTATTGGGCGAAGAGGCGGTGCGGGAGGCCACCGAGGTGGGCACAACCGATCGGGGTGCGCCTAGGGGCCTATGCGCGCCCTGGTGGGTTGTGCCCCCCTCGGGGCAACTCCCCAGGTGTTGCTCTGGCCCATTGGATGTCTTCTGGTCCATAGAAAAACCACAGAAAGTTTCGCGGTGTTTGGACTCCGTTTGATATTGATTTCATTCGATGTAAAAAAACAAGCAAAAAACAACAACTTGCACTTGGCACTGGGTCAATAGGTTAGTCCCAAAAAATGATATAAAGTTGCTATAAAATGATTGTAAAACATCCAAGAATGATAATATAACAGCGTGAATACTTCATAAATTATAGATACATTGGATACATATCAATTAGCGTAGCCTTGCTTTCATTGCAACCATTAGAGACCAGTGATGATGATGTGTGCGCAATGGTTTTAACCTACAAGCCTTCATCCACAGGATAATAAGCTTGTTGTACTTTTCCGTATTATTCCATGACACAATTGTTTAGTTTTTGTGTCTTTATAATTAATGCAAGTTCTAGAATTCTTTGCTTCCATATAATACTTATTGGTAGCCTATTTGATATCGAGCATTGCCCACTCTCACATTGAGACATGGTGCATGCGTCACTAGTACATCTAACTCGACGGGAGACTTCCTCTTGTCATCCTACACATAAGCCTCACATCTCCTGAAAATCCCACCATACCTACCTATTATGATATTTTCATAGCCATTTTAAGTAAATTTTCTATGCACTACCATCTTTTAGATTACATGACTAGAAGACGAATTTTTCATTGTAACATAATTTGTATGATCATTTATAACTAGCATGATATTTTGGTTAAGCCACTCTTCATTATTTTTCATATATATGTTGCGTTAGATCATTGCATATCCTGGTACACTATCAAAGGCATTCATATAGAGTTTCTTTTTCATCTTCATAGTAAGACATATGTTGGCATTGTGATGAAGTTGGGAAAGATGTACTAATTATTATTGTAAGGTGTTCCTTCTACCATGAGAGTATGTTAAAAAGGATGTACCAAAGATGCACCAACAAAATTGTGTGAGAGAGGGGGAGAAAGAAACCATTTCACTTTTAGAGTACAAATGAGTAGTGCTTCAAATAAGCACCATGCATTTGAAAGTAGAAAATTCTGTAAGTGCGTCGAAGTAGCACTATCCATTGGAAGTAAAATAAGTGACTAAAAGTAGGACAACTTCATGCATTTGGTAGTTGAGAGTTCATGAGTTTTACATTTTATATACTAATGGGGACCTCACATAATTGAACTTGGCTTAGAGTCTCCTCAAACTAGGTCTTCGTGAGCAATTAAGTTGGATGGATCCCCACTAGTCCATGGGAGAGCTTTCATACATATAAAGCTCTATGTGCATCATAGTTGCATGATTGTCCCCCTCCTTGCAATAATATCACTTATATGGTCTTCCTCTTTACCTAATGATCAGCTGCATTGATGCACAACTATCTTTATTTGTGACCTCTTTCAAGGAATATACCAGGATACACATGATTGTAGATGAACCCTATAAATGAATTTGAGGGGGGAAATTAGCAATTCAAGAAAAAGTCAAAAAACTCTAAAAAAATCGAAGAAACTTGACTTATTGGTGTACTCGTAAAAAAAAGTTGACAATGAAAAACTACCGTTAAAAAATCCGAGCATAAAAAAATTTGTCCATGACAATATAGAGTGAACACTACTTCTAATATAGTGTTCATTTTGAATTTGACCTGGTCAATACCAGCAAAATCATTTTGCCCACAAAATTTTTACACGAGTGCAACACTTTATCAAGTTTGTTGGCAAAAATTTCATGATTTTTCGACCATTTTCCAAATTACTTTGCTTTTTTTTCATTCGGGTGCACCGGCACCCAGGAGCCAAGCGTTCTCATCCCTTCTTTCAACCCCTTCATCATGTTCTCCAGCCATTTATTAGGGCATGGAACCTAGAGTTGCACTTAGATTCTACTATATGTTGAGTTGATTGATTGACAAAAAAAAAAGATTGATTGAAATATTCCAGAAAAGCAACAAGTGATTGTGTCTCGTCTTGTATCTTTGGTTGGCCTAAAAGTGATTGTCATGTTAAAAAAATACTTGTTATAAAAGTCATCACTGTGTTCCTTATAAAATTGAAATTCCATCTAAACTTTTGGCAATTGTGATTTTACTTTATGCATTTGAGCATCAAATACTCCCTCCTTACCAAAATCTTGGGCGTATTAGTTGTTAGCACGAAAATTAGCGCATCGTTAGTTACCCGAGCCATCGTACGAGGGAGGGGTAAAGTCTATTTTAAACCTTGAGCTCGTAGAGCCCGTAGAAATCAAACCTCGACCTTCAAATCCCTGAAATCGGCACCCTAACTTTAATAATCCTGGTCAATATCAACCTTAGAGATGTTTGGCGCACTAGGAAAAACTCGATCCCGGCCAGAATTACATATAGTTTTTCCTACTCTCACTGACATATCAGACCTACATGTAATATACTCCACTAGGCCCACAAATACTGGCATACCAGCTCCAGAATTACAAAAGATGGGAAGGCCATTTTTGTAAAAGCGCACAACTCATCTCCTTCCTCTACCTTCTCCACAGGCACTGCCCAGCTCGTCCGATTGCAATCGGTAGCAGAGGGTGAGGAGCAATTAGGAGGGAGGAAGATGCACAAGAACAGGGGCCTCCAGTACCATTCCCGTGCTCGTGCAGCCGGAGTAAGGACGAGGGTCGCGCCGCCGCCGCCGCCGCCGTGGGAGCGTGACCGACGCGAGGAGCTCGCCCAACTCAAACGCGCCATGGTAGTGCTTCCCATGGCGCTCAGCACTTTCTTCTTTATCCGCTTCTTCTCCATCTACACTCTCCATTGCGGCCGCGGAAACTCCCCCGAGATTTGTGGTGGATGTAGCTGAGCGCACCTCTGTGCCGGCCGGGAGTGGCAAGCCCAACACCCAGGTCGCCACCTAGAATGCAGCTTGACGGTGAGGAAGAACATGCTCCTGTGTCAACATCCACTGTGGTGGTCGTTAGCCTGACGGTAAGCAAGAAGATGCTCATGTGTCACTGTTAGTAGACTCGGCATGGCCGTCTTCGACAGCGCCACAGTGCGACCATGCTCACCACACGCGCGCACAATTCTGAGCATTGCTCGGCCGCTAAGTACCTCAACTTCGTGGGCGCCGCCATACTTGCGCTGCTCAGCGGCTCCGCTCTGCAGATCCTTGTAGTCCGCTGGCGTCCACTGTCCACCCAGCCAGCTCGGGGCATACCTTGGAACCCACACATACGTTAGTGCAATCCCCCGAGCAGATCGTCGCAAGCAGCCCTAGTCAGGCGAGCCCTGCCGTAAGATGGATATGACCTCTGGGCCCATGTAGTCAGTGAGAGAAACTTGTGATCCTGACCGGGAATGTGTTTACAAACAGATCTACGATCGGTTTAGGGTTGAAAATAACCGGGATTGGTGAGTATAGAGTATCAATTTCAGGGATTGAGAGGTTAAGGTTTAATTTTAATGGGCTCTACGAGTTCAAGGTTTAAAATAGACTTTACTCTACGAGGGAGCATCCACGATTGGAGAAAAAAAAAGAAAAGGAAAACATGCACGATTTGGGTGCTAACTGCACGAGAGAACCGGCCGCTGTTTTTTTATTTCCAAAAAAAGTAGCGAATGTTGGTTAGGCTGTAACTGCCGCGCTACAATATGGGACTGCATGTAAAATCTAATACGCCCTAGATTTTGGGAAGGAGGGAGTAATATGTGGGACTTCTTTTATATGCATTCAGATAGTTTAAGATTGTTATACTTGCACGAGGAGGAGCATTCATTAAGCTTTGGGATGCTTGTATGTCTTAACATATCTATAATTTTCGTATGTGTGATGCCCACTATCCATCAGTTTTTTTCAAAGTTTTTGAAACGTTATATAGAACTGACCAATTAACTCAACGCCCAATGAAATTTTTGAAAAAAAGAGCCACAGATTTGAAAAAAGTTCACGTATTTAGAATTTTCTTGAGAATTTGAAAAATTATTCATGAATTCAAATATATATATGTGGATATTAAGAAGTTCATGGAAAAAATGCATGAGTTTGGGAAAAAGCATGAATTTGAAAAGATAATAAAAAAATTTGAAAAAGGTTCATCAATTTAAAAAAGTTCAAAAAATTTAAAATTTTATTGAATTTATAAAACTGAAAAATAATAAATACATGCAAAAAGAAAACAAAAAAAAACCATGACCGAGCAGATAAAAGCAGGAAAAGAATAATCTAGCAAAGGAGCATTCCAGAATGTTCCCATGAGCGGGTCCGTTAAGGAAGTAATAGCAATCAGGTTGTCCATTTGTACCAATAGAAAACTATATGGTGCCTTGAGTGATAAATAGGATATTCACCTATTTAGCGCTTCAAATAGGCGCAAACACATAGACGGGGATTAACTTGGCTGGCCCATTACACGGGTATCGCTCTTAGCGCCTGTGACTATCTTTGCTCTTCTTGATTTGTTTTGCATTATCTTATATTGTTTCCTTACATTAGTTAGATTTCCATCATTTTTTCATGTTCTTTTTTAATTTTACCTTTTCACTTTTTTAATGTTTATTTTGGTTTTTAGTGTCTTCTTATTTTTATTTCCTATGATAAACATTTTTAACATAACATGTTCTTATTTAAATACGCACTGAACATTTTTATATACATTAAACATTCTTTCAATATACTTCCTTTGTTCTTAAATATAAGTCTTTTTAGAGATTTGAATATAGACTGCATACGGACGAATATGGACGTACTTTAGAGTGTAGATTCGCTCACTTAATATAAATCTTTTTTTTTGCGCCAGAGGCTTCTTGGTTCTCTAAATCTTCTTGGCCCTGCTCAGGGTTTAATGGTCACGCAATACGGCCAACAGGAAACTCATACGGGTTGCATCCCCGGGCAATCAAATAATAAACATTTGAGACCTAGACTACTACTACCTCCGTCCTGGTTTATTGGTCTTCATTGTATTCCGTGCCAAATTTTGACCAAAAAATTGACTATTAAAATCTTAATGCATGTCAACAAAAATTATATCGTTGGATTCGTTTTTGAACATAATTTGCAATGATATAATTTTTTATGACATGCATGGACATTTTGTTAGTTAAATTTATAGTCAAAAATTAGCACGGAATACAATGGCGCCAATAATAAACCAGGACGGAGATAGTACTTAGAGCATGGTTAATAGTATAGCCAATTGCTGGCTATAAGCCAGTGCCATGTCATCTACAGCCCATCTTATAGCTAATATGTACAATAGTAGTTCAAAAAGTGTACTATTTTTTTATTATGTGGCGCACATTTCATTCTCATGAAAGTCTTTTAGGAAGCGCGTCTTTAAATTTCTTCTTCACGAAGAGCCCGCTTACCTTCTCTCTCCTCTTCTCTTTCTTTCAACTAAGCAAAAATATATACTTATTTATTCCTTACAGCCTGCTGACTAAGCTCTATTGTACTTGCTCTTACAATGCTATACGGATGGGCACATCGAGTGACTCAACGCCTGTGGAAAACGTGGCATCCAATGCCATCTTAATTTTTATGTCGCCGTCGAGGGCGACCCCTGTCTCTCTTTCTCTCTTTGCATGGATCAGCTACGCAGCACGAAGTTCGGTGAAAGCTGCGTCCATGGATCATGGACGCGATCATGAGTGGCCGCCTGTGCCTGGCCATGGCCTGCCGGACGGCAATCGGACAGCAAAGCGGCCTGCCCAAGTTCTCGAGCATTTCCATTCCGTTCCATTCCCCAAAAGCTGAATGTGCTCACGGCTTTCCAGGCCGCGAAAGCAACGGCACAGGACGTCACCCATCACTCGCCAGGCGTCACCAGCGGCAGCAGCAGCAGGCTTTAATCTGCATCATGAGATGAGACGGACAGGTTTCAAGTTTCAGCTCACTCGTCAGTCTCTCTCTCAGACGTCCAAGCAGCAGCAGCAGCATTTCAAATTTCTGTCAGGCACTGTTCTCGGCTCAGCGCTCACGCGCGCGGAAAGCAGAGCGCGACGGCGATCCTTCTGCGCGCGGTCAGGCTTATCCAGAAGCAGAAGCAGAGCGAGCAAATGTTGCCAAGGACATGGCAGCCTTGTTGTAGTATTCCCCCGTACCCTGCCCGCGAGGCCGTGACCGATTCCAGCAATGGGCGCTCTGCCCGGCGCGGGTGGTGGATTCGCCGTCGTTCTCCATCGCGTCGCATTCGGGGCCCTGCCCGGCGCCTGTTCCACGGCGAGATGGGCCGGCAGTCGGCCGGGCATGCGAGACTGCAGACGACGCACGCACTCACACGGCTGCTCGTGCAAGGCGACAAGCAGCTCGCTCTCGCGCAGACAGGGCTGCGGAAGACGGAAGTGGACGGGCCCGGACTCGGCGGTCCACCAAAATCATCAGCGCCGGGCCGCCGGGTGTGGCTGTGGGCGCGCGTAGCTCTCTGTTCGTCGACCATGTACAATGAACTGGTCTGCGTCAGCAAAAGAAATGATGCCTGGCTCCGTCGCCTCCGGGCATGTCTGGCCTGGACAGCTCGGCGCCATTAACGCCGACCACGACGCGCCGTGTCCGTCCCTGCCCGCGCGTGCGTGCGTGCATGCCAGCCCGCGCGCAGCTGCATCTCTCTCGTCACCTCTGCCTGCCTCCGCCGTGCGTGCATGCATGCATGCATGCGGCGTGGATAAAATGTACAGTACGTGAAAACACAATCCGTGCGTGCGTGCGTGCTGCCGTGGCGACAGGCGTCCGGCCGTCGTCTCGGTTGCGTCGTGTGGCGTGACGTGTCGCCGTGCAAGCTGGCCGGATGCTTGCTACCACCGTACCACTACGTGCCGCCGGGGAATACAGCGCGCCGCTGAACGTTCGTCCGCTAGCTAGCTAGCTACGGCGATAGCTGCCCGCTTGTTCGCTCCAAATGATTGATTCCCATTATTCCATGTGATGATTTGCATGGGTACTGCAATGGCGACTGGCGACGGGTATCATCATCGGGTCGGTTCGGTGCACGGTCCTTGTCGCCGTGTCGGCAGTTCGGCACCGCTCGAATCACGACCGTGGAATGAAATATTGCAAGCTGTTACGTACGTGTGCTTAGACACTGACGACGCTGCATGCATGGGCTCGAGCTCATCTGAAAATGATACATGATGCCAAAGTTCAACCTGTTAAGTTTCATGTACTAGCTAACACAACCAAGAATCCGAACTGACGCAAAAGGCTAGACAGTCCACATATACACTTCACCACAACCGACTAGCTAGCTGCATGCATTCATGACTCGCCGTCAGTCGTCTTACTTGGTTCTTGCACACAGCATAGATTAAGGCCGTCACCCACGTCAACTTTTACTACACGCAGTCCGGGTTTCTTCACTCGTTGGATGTCCCGGTTGTCAACAAACATCCAGCCGGAAAGATATTCGGAGAGCACACGCATGGGATATATTGATGCCAATGCTATCCTCCGACCGGGCCCAATAATTGGTGCCCATCATGTACCATTACAGAGAATTTCGGCTCATCATTGGACCGAATTTCACCAGTCCACACCTCATTGCCTTATCTTCTGAGGAAGAAAAGAACTCAGCCCACTTTGCTGGAGCGCAGGCAGGAGTCTTTTGAGGCGATTGGACTAGAGATACCGCTACAAGTATACTCCTATCTAGGTGTATGATCTCTCATAATGCATGCATGGCGGCGACACATCTACCTCTAGACCTAACTGCAATCAGTGCTAATTATGAAGCAAGGGAGTACGGGAGCAGCTAGGCTAATTATCTAGCGGTCTAACCCTTTTGAGCTTTAGGTTAGGCAGGCAGGCAGGCAGGCCGACGCGGTGTACGTTAAGCTCCACTCGCCGCCGCTCTGCCTAGCTACTACAGGCAGCTTTAGGTTTTGCATGATGATTAATTAAACCTGGCCAGCGACGCAGCGAAATCTTTACGTTTGTATTAGGGCATCTGTCTGTCAGGCAGGGCTTGGACCGGGCTAGCTTCCTTATCCGCCGGGCATGCATGGCCACACACGCCACTGCTTGAAGTTCAAGTTGAAGTTGATGGACGACAAAATATGGTATGTAAAGACCGATGATTAGCTCCGGCACTGACGAATTAACAAGCTGCTAATCCTCCGTCCCGTCTCTATCATTAGCAGCGTTGATTGCTGATTGTTGGTTAGAGTAATAATATAGCTTGTGTGGGCTCCGGCGCCTGGTTTAGATATTCCAAGCACAAGCAGAGCAATCACCTCAGTCTGATTCAGAGGGTCAGGGTCAGGCGAGGCCAGCTGCTGCGCCGCAAGTATCTGTATGACTTGATCCGTCGTCAGGATCCAAGCGAGGAAATAACAATAATAAAAACGGCGATGCCTTCTCCTACCAACCAGACACGGCGGCAGAGCCGGTGAATGCCGGGACCCGTGCGCCATGGCCGACCGCTACGTGTTGGCCGGACCGCCCTGCCATGTTCCCTCGATTTGTTTACTCATCAACCAGGTGATTTCCATGGACGGGCCGTGTCCCGTCACCTTGTTTATTCAGCCGGGGCCTCCTCCCTGCGGTGCAGGTGAGGTGATTCCCAGTGCCGCAGGCCCGCCCGTGCGCTCTCGCTGGCTCGCACATCCCCTCGGGAAACCCGGCACCATGCATGGCTCGTTGGTAGTGGCTCTCCTCCCCTCCGTCGTCGCATGGGACGGCACTGTTTTCAAACGCGGTACGTAGTGGTGGTCTGATCGAGCGAGCGGCATGGAGCAGTGCACCGAGGATTCCGGCCGATGGGCGGTAGTGCGCCGGGGAGGTGCGCGCGCGCGCTCTGCGCCCCGGTAGCCACGCGGGTTGCGCCGAGGGACATGCTCTGTTGGGGGAAGGGAACCGGGCGAGTGGGGCGGCGGCGCGCGGCCACCGGCCGGAGAAAAGAGGCCGGCCGTCCCCCGCATTTTCGTGCGCCGGTGCGCCCCATCATTTTCCACATACGCGTTCGAAGAAAACGGCACCCGGCGGCCATCGGTGCGGGTAGGCGCGTGCTCCGGTTTTAATCGGCAGGGAACATGGAGACCCATCATCATGCACATTTGAGTACGTAGTAGATGGAAGCTTTCCATGATTGGTCGGCGTTAGATTTCGACTTGCTGTGAACGAACGAATGGTCTGGGAGCCGAACATTCCAACGCGTGCACGCGTTGCATTGGGGTAGTCGACATAAATAAAACAGTTTGATGTCGTAGTCACCTTCGGTTCTTTCTGTAATTCATTCTGAACTTTGAAAGTCTGTAAAAATTAAGTAGGGAGAAATCCCCTCTGGTCATCCCAAGAAAAGTAAATCACCCTCTGATCCTTCAAAAAAACAAATGTACTACAAGGACAAAACAAAACGGTGCTACCACAGGGCGCAAAGCTTCTGGAACGAGCCGCAACTGAAGTGTTTCAAGCCAGGAAAAGTTGGGCGCCACGGATCCCACGACTGGAAGATGGATCTTGAATTTGGAAGCGTTTCCTTATTAGTGTTGTGCTGGTGTTCCATAGCAGGCGTGTTGGTCGGGGGTGTTTTGCGAGTGTTATATGCTATACCTGAATATTTGCTTGTGTGTTCTTTAGAGCATCTCCAACAGCCACGCTTCGCGCCGCCCGCAAAAAACCAGTATGCCGCGCGCGCTTCGGCTGGTTTGACGCGGCCGCGTTATAATGCAGCGCGCGCGCCGCTTCAGCAATACAGCGCGCGCGACTCGTCGGGCATTGAATATATGGCATTTTGGACACAAAATGAGTTTGAAACATTCAAAATGCAATGAGCATGACATATGAAAGTTCAAAATCATGCCCACAAGTTCATCCAACCAAGTTTAAAATGCAAATCAAGTTCAAGACACAAATGAAAGACACATCAATCCTCTTCCTCGTCTTCGTCCTCATCATCTTCCGAAGACGATTCTTCCGCCTCTGAAGATGAATCTTCCTCCCTCTCCTCATCACGCACCGCATCATGTGAAGCTCCGACGGTGTTGTGAAGATCTCCAACGGCATCTTCATGGGAATGTGTGTGAGGAGGCACATCAAATGACATTCCGCCCATGGCGGCCGGAGGTGCACCCATGCCTCCCATGAGAGAAGCAAAACTCATGCCTCCCATGGCGGCCATAGCGTCGTGGGGTGCTCCAAAGCCACCCATGCCTCCCATGGCGGCCGGAGATGCACCCATCCCTCCCATAGCACCTAAACCGCTCATGGTCATCTGCGGCGGCAAGAAGAGGCTGCGCGCGAGGCCGACGCTTGGCGGAGCTCCGGCGGTGGCGACGCCAACGCTCCCCGCGCTAGGGTTTTCGGCGGGCGGGCGAGGGTCGCGTGTCTGCATAACGGGTGAGCGGGTGTCGACGCGCGCATCCATGGCGGTTCGCCGCGTCGTCGCTGCTGGTCGTAGGAGGCGGAGAGGAGAGAGTCTTGGCGCGGCCTTCGAGTGTGCTGCATGCATGAAGCGCCGCCCAAATACACCGCGCGGGATAGCGTATCCGACCACGCGCCCAACTCGTTATAGCGCGCACGCTAAAACGGCCTAATTTACGGCGCGGCGCTAGTTTAGCGCGGCTGTTGGAGATGCTCTTAGTGTGTTGGGCTTCTTGGTGTTTTCCTAGTCTGTTGAGCAACTAGGGTTAGCGAGGGTGGGGGTGTTCTTCTGTGCAACTGTTTTCAGTTGGTTGAGGTGTGTTCTGGTTGTAACAAAAATCTTGGATTTTGTTCGCACACGAACACGTCACCGTGTACCTTCAACGCCGAGGGTGATGCACCGCAGCTCACATCGAAGGAGTCCCATCCGGAAGCGCGGTACGCAAGCAATCCGGCGGACGCTTTTGAGCACCCGAAACCCCACGCACCCGGGAGGGACCCCGTATGGACGCGCGGCGGCTATGGGCTTCCCTAGGTCGGCCTGACCGCCCCTAGGGCCTTGAGGTTCGCCGTCATGCAATGAAGAAGAACAGACGAAGAACGAGGAAGAAGAAGAACAAGGGAGAAGGAAAAGTAAAGGTAAAAGATGTAGATAGATTTGATCGATTGTGTGTGTTCAATCGGCCGTCACCCCTTAGGTATATAAGAGGCGGCTGGACTTCCCGTGCAAGGAAAAGGCTTGGATTCATGTCCAAAACCCTAGCCAAATTCGGATTGGTTTGGCCGAACTTTCCAAAACTGTTCGGTTTAAACTGGCTGCACCTTGCGGGTCTTTTTTGTGATGGTAAACGATCTCGGATGGAAACGAGCCCAAAAGCAATCTTGACCGTTTCGACGAGACGAACAACTTTATGTTGAACGTTTTTGATCAGAGGTCATTTTGAGGTCAAATCGGTCGCGCAAAACAGGCTATCCTCGCGCTACCCATCGACAGGATGTCGGTGGGGCGCGCCATTTTTTGCCTCCTGACAGGGCTGTATTCCGATGGCTCTAACTTTTGCATACGAACTCGGATTGGAACGATTTTTATATCAAAATCGATCGTTTCGACGAGACGAAGAACTTTGCAGTTGTAACTTTTTCCATCAGAGGCCATATTGAGGGCGTAATCAGCCGAATACTGTTCTAAACACAAAATCTCAATACTTCGAATACAACTTCGGCCTTAGGGATGAGATCGGATGGCTATGGCCCAAATATCAAAATTTCTCCTTTTGACGATATGGAACTTTCTCGCTTTGATCATTTTTCCATCTGAGACCTTCTTAATTATGTTTTTGACCATGCTAAAATCTGGTGTCAACACATGCCCCCCAGTTTTTCGGCAAAACTTGTGTGCCGAAAAATAACTTGCACGAAGTTTGTTCTAAGCACGATGTCAACACTTCATCGGCCGTTTTGTACGTGCTTTGGACGATAAGTATATATCGGCCATTTAGATTAGCAACAAAAATGAAGCTAATCGAATATATAATGATTTGGTAATACCCTTTCATGATGTAAGAAATTATATTGCATCCATGGGTCAAAATAAGTCCACGGAGGGTAACCAGTCATACCTGAGGATGAATTCCATGGCATATGCATTAATGACATAGTTGAAGAATATGGATGTTGTTTGAACCGAAGATTCTGATGTGCAAACCCTCGACTTGGTTGTTCGAAGCTTGCACTCTTCTCTTTCTTCACCTTTGTCGCACTTATTGCAACGGAATCTTGCATATTATTATTGTTTTTAATACTTCCTTTGGGAACCCATGCCATGTTCATCTTTTCAAGTTCTTGTGCACTAAGCTTTTGTACTTTCTTCTTTTTGCCAATCTGATAAGCCAGTGGGCATCTCGGCTGTGATTCTATTTTGACCAATGGCAATTCTTTCTTGGCCTTGTGTACTCTCAGCTTCTTTTCTTCAGATTTGGCACTTTGAGTCTTAACAATTGATTGCTTCATCTCATTGCCTGTAGTAGCCAATGTCAACACTTTCATTGGCTCTTTTTCATTTGAGATCAAATCTGAAGTAGCACTCTTCGACCATCTCTTTTAACGCTGTAAACTTGTTTGACCACCTCTTTCTTCTTCCTTGAGCTCTGGACCGATTCCTTATGATTGAAACGGTCTTTAACATGTGATTGTTCAGATGTTGATCTTCTTGGAGCTGCATAATATTGGTGAGATGGTCTAAAATAAGATGGAGAATGTGCCCTTGTATCATACCTGTCCCATGATGAATATGTATATATATGAGCATAGGGAGGCATCCACGGCATTGGCATTGGCGGCCCAAAATAAGGATATGAATATGTTGCATTAAAATTCGCACTTTGCCAATATCGATCCTCATATTTGCGCCTTGAGGGTGATCTTGGTTTATTTGCATGATTTGGCCGATAAGCATTCTTCTCTTCACTCTTCTTTTGATATTTATCCAATAGTTCAAAAGGTGATTTTGATCTCTTATACTTGCACTTATTTCGCCTTTGTTTTGTTTTGGTTTGTGTCATCGATCATTGGATTTGCTTGCTGCCCCCAGTCCTTGGCGTCCCCATTGTAGCTTCGATGGAATTCTCGCCTCAAGATTATGTTTGTTATGCTCTTCAACAACTTCTTTACATGAAAGCTTGATCCCATCACCTGCAGTTTTACCTTCTCTTTAAATGGATCGGCTTGAAGTAGCCGATGCAAAACTTTTGCCATCGGGACCAATCGGAATAGACTGGTCATCTCTTGGTGTTTCAACAAATTTCAATCGTCCTTTATCAATGGCCGATTTAACTATTTGACAAAACATATTGCAATCCTCAAAATTATGTTTGAACGAATGATGCAACCTACAATACATTCGTCCTTGAATTGATGGCTTGACATGGTGATCAAGAATTCTTATGTAATTATTTTTCAGCAATAAATCAAATATTTGGTCACACATGCTTGAATTGAAGGTAAACTTCTTGCTTTCTAGCCGATCTTGCTGTGTGAACGGCTTTGAAGATAAGCAAACGAATGGTTCAGATTTGGAATCTTCCCATTCGGCTATACATTGTGTTTTCCACTCTATCTCCGGTGTCTTTGGATAAGATATTATATTAGCATCGGATTTCTCAAAAGAAATTAACCTTGGCTTTAAACTTCTGATATGAAAATATTTAGAACACACATGTCTCAATTGAGACAAAGTGCAAGCCAAGTAAGAAATAAGCAAAGCTACCCAACTAGATATGAACTTTAGATAAAGCAACGGGGAAAGCTTTGGCTGCAATAATAAGTCATTATCGGTCTTCATAAATGGCATAATTGGTTGACCGATATGTTCTAAAACAATTTTATTGCTAATATGTAAATTACATTTCTTCATTGGTCTTTCAAAATTACCTATGAGGTTTTTTCTAATAGATGCATCAACAATAAAGTTGTGACCAAATCTGAAAATAGGTAAATTACTCGCTATGCATACCTCTTCAAATACGTTGGGAGAGGATGATGGTTGTATCACTTGAATAATACTTTGTTCCACTTTTGAATGACTCTCTAATGCCTTGGCATCCTCTTTTTCTTTGATAGATTCGGTACACATACTATTTGATTCGGCTTTTTTAATAACCGAATTAACTTTGTTATCCGAATCACCACTCTTTCTTTCTTTGATTCGCAAGGTTGCTTGTTCTTGTCTAAATTCAGCAAACATTGCAGCTAGTCTATCTTTAAGCTTTTTTCACCAATTTCAGCCCAATCTTCATCGGATTGCCCCAATACTTTGAGGCGCTTTCGGCAATGGTGTGTTGCGAAATTTTGTAATTGTGCAGGGCAACATGATATGCTACGTTACTAGATAAAGACACATGCGCTCTGGTAGAATTCTCATTTATTCGCCATGAGCATGAAGGTCTGGTCAATCACGAATATCTACAATTGCGTATGGTGCGAAAAATTCGTAGCATGAGGTTTAGCATACGATGTTTGAGGGTAATTGGCCGAATAACTAGTAGTAGCATGGCCAATTCCCCTATCCACCGGCACGTTTGGATTAACATACTGCAAGTTATTTGCCGATGAATAAAAAGTTGAAACACTTTGTTGCATACTATTGGAAGTTCCTACATTGGGTGTCTCAACATGATTAACCGAACTCATCATGTTGTTCATCGGCATATAGATTTGTGGGGTTGCCGATGCATGAGAGTTGGGATACATATGTTGCATGTTGCTAAAATTATATGAAGTTGACACATGAAGATTATTCTGAATCGGCTGTTGCACATAATTAGATGCATGATTGATAAAACTAGGGTTAGCCGATACAATATGCTCATTAGACGATCTAGCAACAACATATGCATTATTTGCATCTACATAAGTGAATTGGGTATTCATGTTACCTTTGTAGATTGCAAACCCTAGATGACGATCTCTTCGTAGCAAGAACGGGCCGGAGACCGTTCAAAGCTTCGTCCCCAGCGGAGTCGCCAAAAAGTGTGTTCGCACACGAACACGTCACCGTGTACCTCCAACGCCGAGGGTGATGCACCGCAGCTCACGTCGAAGGAGGCCCGTCCGGAAGCGCGGTATGCAAGCAATCCGGCGGACGCTTTTGAGCACCCGAAACCCCATGCGCCCGGGAGGGACCCCGTCTGGACGCGCGGCGGCTATGGGCTGCCCTAGGTCGGCCTGACCGCCCCTAGGGCCTTGAGGTTCGCCGTCATGCAATGAAGAAGAACAGACGAAGAACGAGGAAGAAGAAGAACAAGGGAGAAGGAAAAGTAAAGGTAAAAGATGTAGATAGATTTGATCGATTATGTGTGTTCAATCGGCCGTCACCCCTTAGGTATATAAGAGGCGGCTGGACTTCCCGTGCAAGGGAAAGGCTTGGATTCACGTCCAAAACCCTAGCCAAATTCGGATTGGTTTGGCCGAACTTTCCAAAACTGTTCGGTTTAAACTGGCTGCACCTTGCGGGTCTTTTTTGTGGTGGTAAACGATCTCGGATGGAAACTAGCCCAAAAGCAATCTTGACCGTTTCGACGAGACGAACAACTTTTATGTTGAACGTTTTTTGATCAGAGGTCATCTTGAGGGTCAAATCGGTCGCGCAAAACAGGCTATCCTCGCGCTACCCATCGACAGGGGTGTCTGTGGGGCGCGCCATTTTTGCCTCCCGACAGGGCTGTATTCCGATGGCTCTAACTTTTGCATACGAACTCGGATTGGAACGATTTTTATATCAAAATCGATCGTTTCGACGAGACGAAGAACTTTGCAGTTGTAACGTTTTCCATCAGAGGCCATCTTGGGGGCGTAATCAGCCGAATACTGTTCTAAACACAAAATCTCAATACTTCGAATACAACTTCGGCCTTAGGGATGAGATCGGATGGCTATGGCCCAAATATCAAAATTTCTCCTTTTGACGATATGAAACTTTCTCGCTTTGATCATTTTTTCATTTGAGACCTTCTTAATTATGTTTTTGACCATGCCAAAATCTGGTGTCAACACATTTATTAATGAAATCAGGGGAGTGATCCTTTTTAATAATAATAATAAATCACTCATCAAGTGCAGACACCAATTTACCCATCAAGATAAAAATCGTGATACTCATATGTTAAAAGGTTGTGTGCATTCTGGTTGACGCGGAGTCCAATAGAAGTGATTTTTTCCAAAAGGAAGTCTTGGGCAAGGTAGCAAGGGATCTATTTAACTTCACTCGATGGTGGTATGATATGTGAATTGTGATTGATCTAGCCAGTGTTCGACAGTTTGTACATTTTTTCGTATCTTTTTTATGATCTTGAGAAAGTTGTTTACTTGAGGCTTAATAAAGGTGGTCTATGCATTGTGTAACGCAAATGCCGAGAAAACACCTCTTTCTAGAAAAATAAATCAAACGCATATGCATCTTCAGACCACCTTGGTATCTCACTACTATTTTTTCCTTATTGTCGCAAGGACATTGGAACTCTCGTAAATTTGAGAGAGTTGCATTATTCGATAAGGCATGGTTGGGTTACTTGGGTAATTATAATCAAAATCAAATATACCAAAGTGGGAGTTATTGACATCCAATAAATATATTTTCACTTTAGGGCAATTCTAATCAACAAAAAAACCTGAGCCAAAAAACAATTTTGGAGGCTTTAATCTAATCTAATTGATGCCTCAAATGACCTAACTGCCAATACCATTTTGGGGCAAAAAAAGTCATTGTTCTCACCGTCGTTGTAGCAAAGGGTATGGGTGTACAGATGTACACCCAAATTTTCTGCAAAAACTTTCATATACTAAGCGAACATGTCAATTGTGACCAACATGCCTAGTCCATCGGCAGCAGAGGCCAGCAACCCAGTAGCAGGAAATAACCACTTGCCCACGCGCAAGAGACCACCCACACTCCACTCAAGAGAGAGAGAGCACCCACGCGCAAAAATTTCTGAAAACAAAAAAAAAACCACACGCAAATAGAGAAGCTAGCCTAATGCACCAGAGCTGGAGTCGCCACCGGCCACTGCACTTCGGTGGTTCTCCAGCCACCGTCCTCGGCGCCTCTGCCACCAGACCGGTGGACCAAGGACCCGCGGCTCGCCTATCCCCTCCGAGCTCGACGACTTAGACCTCTCCCGCACACCAACACGACAACACAACCACTACCCCGGACCGGACGAGCAGAGAGCTTGACCAAGCTGCTGGCACCGGATAGGATGAAACCCCCATTAGTTCCGATGCTCCAGAAGGCATGGAAATAGAAATCCCCAATTAATGAATGTGTAGTTTCTGTTTGGATTTAGAGATACAGTTCCTGGACTGATGAAGTGGCTAATGTATAGATGAAGATCTGGTTGACTCATCGTTTTGATTGATTTCCTAATGAATTAGGCCACTTCTATTAGGGTGGAAAAAAATTTGAACACCAAAAGTTGAATTTCTGGATCCGCCACCGATTAGGACTTCCCCGCCCTCCTTCTTTTCAAGGAATTTGTACGCTCAATTGCTGATCAAATGTTGGAAAACCTGGAATATGGTGCTTTCTACTTCTTTTTCTTCTTACGAATAATCAGGTCGTGTTATTCCATGGAAACAGGATTACAATCTACTCTACTAACACAAGAGCATGTATGAGAAGGGGTTGACCTTCCTCATACTCGTGATGGTGAGAAGCATCGCCACCACCGTGTCCGCCCAGCTTCCATGGTCGCGTCCCCGGCGCCGATGGCTGAGGCTACCGGCTGGAGAAAAGAGGCGGCCATCCCCGGCATTTCGTGCGCGGCACGTCCCATTATTCCCATATATACGCACGCACGAAGAAATGACACCGACCCGTTTGCGCAGGCACATGCCCCGGTTTTAATCGGCAGACAAAATAGCGGTCCATGATGCACATTTGAGTGAGGTGGTAGTGGTTCGTAGCAGATGAAAGGTTTCCATGATTGGGCGGCGTTGTTAGATTTCGTTTGCCATGCATGGCTGGATCGCCGAAAAGAACTCTGCCGTGCACGCGTTGCCTCTGCCCAAAAACAAACCAACTGCTTGACGTCGTGAGCAGTTTCTCCTTCAGTTAACCCACATTTGTGCATCTCCAGACCACTCCAGTCTCCAGCTCAGTTCTTCACCCGGAGTTGTTTTTTTTCCCCTTGTGAGAACGTTCTTCACGCGAAGCTAGAACCCACTTGAGTTCTCCCGACCCGTGCCGTTTCGGTCCTGCCGCGGCGAGGACGTCTGGGACTCTGTTCCTCCACGTAGACATGTTCGGGCGGGCATGGTTCCACGAGACACGGGGCCCCACCGTCTGTAATTAGCAACAGTACAGCTGCTAGAATCGAACAAGGCAAAGTGGGACTCGACGTCCAATAAATATGTCCTCACCTCTTCGCTTATTTAGCTTCCATGAGAGTACGTACAGAGCACCCAATTTTCTATGCTCCCATCTCGTGCAAAAGCGACAAGCAGAGAGAAAAAGAGAGAGATTAGGCCAACTCCACCGTGTGACCCATCCGTGATCCATCCGGTTCGAATTTGTCCGTTTGGGGTAAAATACGACCCAGCGGTAATACCCAAATGAACAGAGTTGTCCCTTGGACGCTTTTTTTGTCCGGCCCAATCCCAAACCTAGAGCACACTTGGTCCATGAATGCTGCCGAACGGACAGAAAACGGACACTCTGTGACACTCCAAAAATTTTATTTGGTTTTTAGCAAAAACATTGCTGGTTTCTTTCTTTCTTTAAGAAAGGCCTTTTATTTTTCTTTTCAGAAAAAGGCTATTCTCTTTAACTTCTCTTTTCTTTGGCAAGTTTGTCATCTCTGTTTTCTTCTTCAAAACCTTAGGTTTGATCCTTTAAATATTCCCCTCTGTTGTTTCCTTCCAAAAATTGGATTTTTGGAGTTTATCTTCTTTCATATTTCAAAGAAAAAGATTTAGGGTCACCTTTCTTTTCTTAACCATCCATGACTCAGATTTTACCCATGTGGTAAAACCACTCCAAAACCTCCTCTCCTCCTTGCCAGCAACTTAAGTTCACTATCCCAACTCATCCAAACAAGTTTTGGATTTTATTTGAATTAATTCTTCTCTCAAATCTTTTCTGATAATTATTTTGAGCCCGAACCATTTACAAAGCAAGTGTTCCTTTTCTTGTGAGTTTTGATCTCAAACCAACTCTACTGGCTAGTCCTTTGTACTCACAACCCAGGACCATCTTGATCCACTCATCTTCTTTTCAAATTTTTCAAACTACACTCTCTGCAAGTTTGGACCAGATTTGCCAAATTTGGTGAAATTCATACCTACACTCCTCCAAAAATTCCACCAAAAATCAGGCAGCCTACTGGGACGTTGAGGAGCCACTCCACCAAAAATCAGCCCAAGGAAAAATTCCTACAAGCCAGAATCATTCTGTCGAACACCTGGCGTGCACTGTTCAAACACCTGCAGTAAATTCAGTTTGCAGTGTCATTTTTCATCCGACAGTTTCAGTCACAAAGGTATCGTGTTTTGTACGTTGCTCGTCGCTGGCTCGCTTGTCCGCAGCCTTGCACGCACGCTTAGCGGCTTCCGGCGTCGGAGCACCACAGCCCTTCAGCGGGCGTGTCCCACGGCGGAACGCCACCCGTGGCGCTAACGGAGACAAGACTCGCCCGCAACGCCGTTCTGCGCCGCCCATTGCTTCTCGCTCTCGCGTGGCCTCATGCACGCCAAAGACACCCCCGCTGCACCGTCGTCGTGGCCCGGCAAGCACAGTAGCGCTTCCTCGCCGCCGACGCGTGCCCTTCGCCTGTTCCGTCGAATTCCACCTCGAAGTTAAACTCGACGCCGGCACCAAATCAGCTCGGTGGCAACAACGACAACGCCCAACTCCTAAACACCTGTCCACCATCGCTCCGCCAGTAATCCTCGCCGGACTTATCCTGTTCATGCAACCGCCTCGGTCGCTTATAAAAGAGACCCCGAGTCCCTCTCGAGCACGCACGCTCACTACACTCCACCTACACCTCACGGGCCACTAGGAGGACCTCGAGGAGGTCTCTCCCCAACTCCGGCCGCCTGTTCCGCCTCGGGCTCCAGCTCGATTCGCTGCAGTGAGGCCGTCTCCGACGCCCTAACTCCGCCCGGCTTCCTCTCTAGCTACCATATCCCTAACCCCTCGTCAATTTGATCATTGCAGCCCTCTCCGGTGAGCTTCATCTCGTCTGAATCGCCGTCCACGGAGCAGAGCCACCGTCGACGTGGTGCTCGCGGCGACCACCACCACCACCAACCGACGCGGAATGGCACCTCAACACGCTGGTACTCCCGATCACCCTACCTCGCCGTGGATCGCCGCCGCATCACCATGACTCTCGGCGCCAACGAGCCCCGACGCGCCCCTTTCAATTTGAACTCGACGGGTGGGACCCGCCGTCGACCTCTCTGCTCGTTTTTAAACGAACCGTTTTCTAACGTCTTTTGCCGAATACGTTTTCTCCTCCGAGCCGGGCGATTCTAATCAAACGTTTTCTGTTTTTGCAATAAAAACCACAGGAAGTTTCGTTTCATTACAGATGGGTCCTGGACAAAAACCCTAATAACTTTTTATCGAAGCATATTTTTGATTGATTCTTTTCTGTCCTCTTTGAAATTTTGTCTAGTTTTTATCAGATTTATTTGAAAATTATTTGAGATAATTTTGTGCACCTTCCGTATTCACAATAGCGCGTATATTTTCTGTTATACCGTAGATACCAAGGAGGTGACGAGCCGCTGAACTTCACCGAGCTAGGCTCCGACTACTCTGAACCAGGCAAGCATGTTGAGACTTTTGATATGATGAGTGTTTGGCATGTTTGCATGTAAGTAGTTTCATAGCATGTTGGTGAGCATACCGATGGAGGTTATTATTCATGCATGTGGAGACATGTAATTTCATTGATCCATACTTGTGGTGTATGGAGGTGCATGGCCATGTGTTGGCATGAGTATGGGTAAGATGGCAGTGTTGTAGCAAGCGGTCTTACGCCACACATCTCTTTTACTTCGAATCAACCCAGACGGTTCGATTCCCTTTCGCCACTCCGTACTACCACATGTTTTCCGTAAGAATATGGCATAGTAAGTTGCAAACCGCTTTCTGGTACACACCAAAAGGAGAGGCGGGATGATGGTTCCATGGCCTTACGATTAAAGCCACCATCCGGTCGGGGGCATGGGTGTTTCGGTTGGGACCGAGAGGGGCACCCTTAGAGCGCTGCGATATAAATTCGATCCCATGCTATTCGAGATTGTGATCTCCCGTCTCAAAAGTTTTCTTGAACGATGTCCGGGTGGTTCGACATCGAGAAGTATGATGGTGTGTCTTGGATCGCTGTGTTTTCTTCGAAATACCGTGAGACGGAACTAGTCCTTCGTGACTACGAAATCCGTTGACCGTGGGTGATTTTAGTACAAGCTCTGCAGAGTCAAAACTCCTTTGAATCATCTTATCATCATCAAATTCTATACTATTCTTATCCCGACAAGTGTTTGTTGATGATGAAAACTCCGGAGAAAGTTCATGAGTACTAAGTGCGATTTAATGGGATATTCTTGTGATGTGCTAACCCGCTTATTATTATGAGCTGAATTTTTGTTATGAGTGTTGTTACATTCTTTTAAAGCCCTTTATGCGGTGTCGCTCGACGCCTTGATCGTGGCATTTCTTTTAAAGCCCTTTATGCGGTGTCGCTCAGACGCCTTGATCCGTGGCATTTCTTTTAAAGCCCTTTATGCGGTGTCGCCGACGCCTTGATCGTGGCATTTCCTTTAAAGCCCTTTATGCGGTGTCGCCGACGCCTTGACCGTGGCATTTCCTTTAAAGCCCTTTATGCGGTGTCGCTCGACGCCTTGATCATGCATTTCTTTTAAAGCCCTTTATGCGACGTCGCTCGACGCCTGACCGTGGCATTTCTTTTAAAGCCCTTTATGCGGTGTCGCCGACGCCTCGATCGTGGCATTTCTTTTAAAGCCCTTTATGTGACGTCGCTCGACGCCTTGATCGTGGCATTTCTTTCCTTCTATTTATTTATTTACCTTTCGAGTATGCCGCTCGCATAATCTGATCGGGTTTCATTTTGTTTATGTTGTTGATTTTCTCGCGACTACCGCCGCTTCCCCTTTTATTTATTCCGTATGCTAATATACTGTTCATGCATTGGTGTATTTATCAAGACGCATTTCATGCATGCATTTGTCATATCTTACGTCCGAACGGTCTTGCGAGTACTTTTAAAGTACTCACCGGCTTGTTGATTTGGCGGATGTCGACGGAAGGCGATCTCATGGATGAAGAGTTCGATAGCGAGTCCGACGCCTAGAGGAGTCCCATCGATCCCGTCGACCCTTTGGTTTTGGTCATTGTACTATATCCGCTTCGCTACCCAAATAAATTCACCGAGCCTCACCTCGACGCCGATGAGATGCTAGTTGAGCATATCACTTCACCGTGATATACCACCACCGCCAGCTTTAGTTCGAGTCGAGAGTATGCCACCTCACCTTGTGTTATACCCGCCATTATGTATAATTATTGGCGCTTGTAATAAATTTGTTGAGCATCCTTGGCTCAGCCTCAGATATATTTTATGCTATTGGCTTATCAGATCAAGAATTTGTCTACCAGTGAGGAGTACTTCTCAAAAACTGGGGTAACAAGATTGGCTTTTCAATAAATATTTTTATCGGAAAACCGGTCGTGACACACTCTCCTTATCCCTCTCGTCCGCTCCTGTCCGCCCGTGCCTTTCCTCTGGCCCACAAATCAGTGAGACCGAGAGGCTGGACCGGACCCGCGGCCGCCAGGGCGCGGGCTGGGTGCGGCCTGCCACCGGGGATGTCGTGGATGCGTCTCTGGAAGGAGGAGCAGTGCGCGAACCCGAGCGTGTGGCCGCCGGAGAGCGAGGCGTTGGGCGGGCCGCCCTTCTCGCTCTGCTCACCACGCCGCCGCCGCCGCCGCTTCGCTAACTCCCACGCGCCGCCGCCGCTGCTTCCCACCGCCGCCAGATCGCTTCCCGCTACGCCGCTGCCGCCAAGATCGCTTCCCACGCTTCCCGCCGCCGCTTCCCACCGCCGCCGCATCGCTGCTTCCCACCGCGCCGACGCCACCATTGCTTCCCCCACTGGCCAAGATCCTTGCTCCACGCGCCGCCGCCCGCTTCGCGACCGCTTCCCGGCGGGGGGGTTCGCATGGCGGCATTGCGAGCTTCGGGCGGCGGGCGGACAGATTTAGGGTCTCGAGGGCTTCTGCGCGGTGGGTGCAGATGCCCATACGTCTGTCCGTCCCCGGACGTCCGCCAAATCATACCCCCAAACAAACAAAAGCGGACGTTCGGATGGGTCACGCGGTGGAGTTGGCCTTACTCTCGTGGAGGTCGAGACCGGTTCCGTCCCGTTCAGACGACATCTGTCGTCCCCTCCAAAGCAGCTCACCGCGGAGTCAAAGAATGATTGACCCGGCACTACCACTCTCCTCTAAAATACTCCATCAGGGCCCCCCACGCTGGATATCATTAGACATTAGGCCTGTCCCCGACATCCGGGGCCCGCGCCGCACCGATCGCCATCGGCCGGGGAGACCACCGATCGAGTCGAGTCGGGTCGACGAGAGGCCCACGACCGCACGCGCTGCCTGGGAGGGAAGGGAATACGACGCGAACCGCTACCGTCCGGCCCGGCGTCCAGCTGTGGGCACGATCGATCGATCGACGTGGCGATGCTTAGCGCTAAAGAGCATGCCACGTGTGCTTCTGCTGATGCTTGGCCTCCGGCGTCCAGCTAATGGCACCATCGGCGTGGTGATGCTCAGAGTATGCCACAAGTTCTGTCGTCAGAAATCTTGGTAATGTTAGGCTTATCGCTTGGCCTCCGGCGTCCAGCCATGCAACCGCGCCGAACGCCCGGCCAGCAGTGGACCCGCCTGCACACCCGTTCCATTGACATTTTTCCTTTTGAGCTGGAAACAGAGCGTTCCGTTAACCAAATGGGGTAACATTTTGTCGCCAGCTAGCCTAACCCCGTTCGCGCCCAAGCCACACATTCTTGGCCAAGAAGCCACGCGAAAAGTACCAGGGAAGCTTGTGTGGAGCTATAACAACATTGGACGTAGTACTAGGCTCGTGGGTTCATCGGCACTTTTAGACTAGCCACAATGAAAGAACTTTGGTAGAATATCGAAATTCAACTCAAAGAAATTCTTGCATGTGGCGGTGAAGTTAATGAGGAAAGATGTAGACTAAGAAACTTGGCCATCGTAACATCACATGTCCCAATGCAATATGAGTCTATAACCTAATAAATGAAGCTTTACATGTTACCACCCACTATTGAGGTAGTAACATAGTCTAGGGATATGTGTATGTTACTCTCCATTGTGGCTAGTCTTACTGTTTCAAGTTTGATTTTTACTTCGGCTAGCGCCTAGCGCATGGCGCCTACGGTAGCGGGAGTAAATAAATACCATGAATGCGTCCGTGGATCACACGTCAGTCGGTTCCGTGGCGTGCACCGAGTTTTGGCAACAAAGTTACTCCTCCTCTCCTACGCTCCCCGGCCCCGGTGCCTTAACTGCCGCAGTTACGTGAAGTGTCGCCTCAGGCAGGCTCCATCACACACGCAAAATGAATGAACCAGCCCACGCGCGGCCGAACAAAACCCATGACCTCACCGCCGGCCCAAGCAAACCCTCGCCTCGTACACGCGCCGGCGCACGCGAGCGCGGACGGCGTGACGCGAGTGAAGAAGCCCGGCCGCCCAAATTCAAAATCAACGGTCGCCCTGCCCCGGCGGAAATTCAAAACCAGGCCGGGGGCTGCTCCTTGTGCCCTCCAGCTCACCGCCAGCGTCCGTCCGTCCGGTGCCGCCCATCACTCGCTCACCCACGCCCCCACACCCACTGCCAAGGAGTGTGCCACCCCTACATAAACCCCGGCACCCCGCTGCTCTCGCCACGACACGGCCACGGCCACGGCCACTCCACTTCACTCTCCTCCCACCTTCTCCATCCCCCAGCTGCCGCCCACCCAAATCAAAATCGGCTCCACCTCCGGAGCACCTCGGCACGCCGTCCGTCCACCCACCCGGCTCGGGTGCGTGCCATGAGGACCCTCGTGCCCGTGGCCGTCCTCCTCCTCCTGCTGGGCGCGTGCCATGGGCAGCGCAAGAACTACGTGGTGCACCTCGAGCCGAGGGACGACGAGGGGAGCGCGGCTGTCCCGGTCGAGGACTGGCACCGCTCCTTCCTGCCGGAGGCCGCGCCGAGCTCCGCCGGCGACGGCGGCGCGGACGCCGGGCCCAGGATCATCTACTCCTACAGCCACGTGCTCACCGGGTTCGCGGCGCGGCTCAGCGACGCCGAGGCCGAGGCGCTGCGGGGCAGGCCGGGCTGCATCAGGCTCTACCCGGAGGTCTTCCTGCCGCTCGCCACCACCCACTCGCCGGGCTTCCTCGGCCTGCAGACCGGCAAGGACGGCTTCTGGAGCCGCTCTGGGTTCGGCCGCGGCGTGGTGATTGGGCTCGTCGACACCGGCATCCTGCCTAGTCACCCCTCCTTTGGGGACGCCGGGATGCCGCCGCCGCCCAAGAAGTGGAAGGGCGCGTGCGAGTTCAAGGCGATTGCCGGCGCGGGGGGTTGCAACAACAAGGTCATCGGGGCGCGCGCGTTCGGCAGCGCCGCCGTCAACGACACGGCGCCGCCCGTCGACGACGCCGGCCACGGCACCCACACGGCCAGCACGGCGGCCGGCAATTTCGTGGAGAACGCTGATGTCCGTGGCAATGCGCACGGCACGGCCTCCGGGATGGCGCCGCACGCGCACCTGGCCATTTACAAGGTGTGCTCCCGCAGCCGGTGCTCCATCATGGACGTCATCGCCGGGCTTGACGCCGCCGTCAAGGACGGCGTCGACGTCATCTCCATGTCCATCGACGTCTCGGACGGCGCGCAGTTCAACTACGACCTCGTCGCCGTCGCCACGTACAAGGCCATCGAGCGTGGCATCTTCGTCAGCGCCGCCGCCGGCAATGCCGGGCCGGCCGCCGGGAGCGTCTCCAACTGCGCGCCGTGGATGCTCACGGTCGCGGCCGGCACCACGGATCGCGCGATTCGCACCACGGTGAAGCTCGGCAACGGCCAGGAGTTCGACGGCGAGTCCCTGTTCCAGCCCCACAACAACTCGGCCGGACGCCCGCTCCCGCTCGTGTTCCCCGGCGCCAGCGGCGACCCGGACGCCCGCGGCTGCAGCTCCCTCCCCGACTCGGTGAGCGGCAAGGTGGTGCTCTGCGAGAGCCGCGGCTTCAAGGAGCACGTCGAGCAGGGCCAGACCGTGAAGGCGTACAGCGGCGCCGGCATGATCCTGATGAACAAGCCGGAGGAGGGGTACACCACCTTCGCCAACGCGCACGTGCTGCCGGCGTCGCACGTCAGCAACGCCGCCGGCTCGAAGATCACCGCATACTTCAAGTCCACGCCCAACCCCACGGCGAGCATCACGTTCAAGGGCACGGTGCTGGGCATCTCCCCCGCGCCGACGGTGGCCTTCTTCTCCTCCCGCGGACCGAGCAAGGCCAGCCCCGGCATCCTGAAGCCGGACATCAGCGGGCCGGGGATGAACATCCTCGCCGCGTGGGCGCCGAGCGAGATGCACCCGGAGTTCGTCGACGACGTGAGCCTGGCCTTCTTCATGGAGTCCGGCACGTCCATGTCCACCCCGCACCTGAGCGGCATCGCCGCCGTCATCAAGAGCCTGCACCCGAGCTGGTCCCCGGCGGCCATCAAGTCGGCGCTGATGACCTCCTCGGACCCCGCGGACAAGGCCGGCGTGCCGGTGAAGGACGAGCAGTACCGGCGGGCGAGCTTCTTCACCATGGGCGCCGGGTACGTGAACCCGTCGCGCGCCGTGGACCCGGGCCTGGTCTACGACCTCTCGCCCAACGACTACATCCCGTACCTGTGCGGGCTGGGCTACGGCGACGACGGCGTGAAGGAGATCGTGCACCGCCGCGTGGACTGCGCCAAGCTGAAGCCCATCACGGAGGCGGAGCTCAACTAC
The DNA here is from genome assembly GCA_021437245.1 of Aegilops speltoides. NCBI lineage: Eukaryota > Viridiplantae > Streptophyta > Magnoliopsida > Poales > Poaceae > Aegilops > Aegilops speltoides. The sequence continues at coordinate 483,836,465 of CM038144.1, forward strand.
CCGTCGCTGGTGGTGAAGCTGCTGTCGCAGCCGATCACCGTCCGCCGCACCGTGAAGAACGTGGGCAAGGCGAACTCCGTGTACACGGCCGTAGTGGACATGCCCAAGGAGGTGTCGGTCACGGTGCGCCCGCCGGTGCTGCGCTTCTCCAAGGTGAACGAGAGGCAGAGCTTCACGGTGACGGTGCGGTGGGCCGGGAGGCAGCCGGCCGTCGCCGGCGCCGAGGGGAACCTCAAGTGGGTCTCCCCCGAGCACGTGGTGCGGAGCCCCATCGTGGTGCCGCCGGCCAAGGTGGTCGTCTAAATCGGTAGGGAGGGGTTCGGCTCTCGGCGTTGCTCGCAGGCGTGCGTGACAGAGGGGAAGAGCATTGCGTTGTATAGGGTGGCGCGGTCGATTAATTAGGCGCGTGCGTACTTCGTCGAGCGCCGCCGCCATTGCGACGGCGCAGCAAGCTCGGCTGCGACGTTCGCCATGGCGGCGGGTGTATAGTGCAAATAATGGAATTTAATTAACCCGTAAAATGTAGCAACATCTGATGACTGTTCCATTGCATTGCACACTGGCAAGAGGCCGATCGAAAGCAGAGCATTTCACTCCAATTCTTTCTTCAGATAGAAAAAACAGAGCGTTTCTCTTCTTCTTCAGACAAAAACAGAGCATAGTGCATCTCCCACAGCACTATAGAAGGCCAGTGGCATCATCTGACTGTTCCACTGCACTTGCACATCGGGAGGAGCACATTTCATTTCTTACTTTGGATAATACAAAAAACAATTTCTTTCTTGAGGAATGAACAGAGTGCTCGTTTCTTCTTCAGACAAAAAACAGAGCATCCGACTGCCCGTAGCGGTTAGGCAACCGTTCGGACTGGTGGAATTGAAGACCACAACCTTCAAAGATGGGAGGGTACAGTACATGCATACTGTGATTATTAATCCAACGCGCTTAGGGATGAGATGACACACTGTGGTTTTGGTCTTTACTCCTATTTATTTATACTAGAAAAATGGAGTCTGCCAAGCCCAATAAAAAGCTCAAATCTAGCCCGACTTTGAATTAGTAAAAGCCATCAGCCGGCTAGGATTGTAAAGACACCGTAAGAGCATCTCCAGCCGCGTCTCCAACAGGTCCCTCAGGGTGACTTTTTTCTCACCGACGCCAAAAAAAATCCTCGAGTCGCGCCTCCAAGGCGCCGAAATCCGCCGGCTCGGTCCGTTTTTGAGCCTCGCGATCCCAGGCCGAACCCAGCGTGCTGCGGGACGCTCGGGGCTCCGGCGGCAGGGAAAAACACGCCTTGGCCACGCTGTCAGGCGAAAAGTCAAGGCAATCGTCCAGATTCGCCTCCACCCCCGAGCGCTCGGCCACCACCCTGCCGATCTCGGCGCCGCCCGCCGCCCAGCACCGCTAGATAGCTCATTCCCCACCGAAAAAGTGAGAAGGTTTCGCCACGGCAACCTCTCCACCACCTTCCGGGCAAGTTTTCCGACGCTCCGGCCACGCAGGGCGGTATACCGGCGGCTGTGCGCCCACCACGGTCGCCAGATGTTCGGCGGTTTGCCTGCTCGGCGATGGACTCAGACGACGAGGATGCGCTCGCAGCGTTGCTGGAGGAAGCCGATGCCGACGTGCAGGAGGAGGAGGAGGAGCTTCTCATGGTCCTCGCCGGCCTGCTCGCGAGCAATGAAATATTACATGCAGGGTCCTCTTGCACAAGTTGATCACCAGCTACCGGCAATCGGACTGCCTTCCTCAATATGCGTCAGGAGATCCGAGACCCACAGGTGCATCAACGACTGCAGCAGGATCCGATGGAGCACCTACGGAGGCTCAAGGGCAACGCTAGCTCGACGTGTGATGAAATATGAGTTTTTATCTGTTGAACTATATAATTTGTATTGAATTGTTTGTTGTTGAACTATTTGATTTCTATTGATTTTCTGTGATGAACTATGTGATAAATTTTTTTTCTTTTGTTGAATTTGTGCCGAAGCACAGTGAATATGGGCCGATTTGCGCCGATATCGGGCTGAGTTTTCGCCGAAGCTGATCCGAAAACGGGGTCATTTGCGAAAAAATGGGTCGATATCAGCGCCCGGGGCGACCAGGGGGCGGCGGCTGGGAACCCAATTGCCCTCAGCGCCAATTTTAGCGCCGACTCGCCCCACAGGCGGCGATTTTCAAGCCTCCTGGGGGCCAACGGCTGGAGATGCTCTTATACAAAGAAAAAAGAAAACAAAGTGAAACAAAGATATCAGACTCAAAGGCAACAACAAATACCGTTGCCATCGACCACCGCTACGCCCAAACCAGCAAACCTAGATAAGGCTTCTAGAAGAGGGCAACACTCGCGGGGTCGTCGCAACGCCGCCGACCGCCACCTTCATAGGTGTCGCGTGCATGAGCAGACAAGTTCCTTTGGCGGCGGCGGTGGAGGTAGAGGAGTGGGAGGGAGGGTGTGTGGGCGTGGCTGCAGCGGTAGGGTTAGCCCTCGAGTCGCCTCAAAGGAGGTGGCGCGAGGATGGGGAGGTTGTGTGTTTCTGTCTCACCTATCTTAGATTCTTGCGGGACAATGTGAAAACCGGCTTGAGCTTTTAATGTAGGAGTAGCATTACACCTATACTACAGTATTTGCTAATGGCGTTAGAGCATCTCCAGCTGCGCCCCCAATAGGCCCCTCCAGGCAAATTTTTAGCGCCGGCGGCAGAAAATCAGTGCAGTCGTGCCCCCAGGATTTCACTTAGCGCCGGTTTGGGCCAAATTAACAACCGGCGATCCCGAGCCAAACCCAAGCACCCGGGTGTCGCCTGGGGGCGCCGGCAGAAGGAAAAAGGGGCGTGGGGCCGCTCTGTCGGCGAGAGGAGGCTCTTTTCCCGTCGTTTCCTCCCGCTTCCCCCTCGGCTTCCCTCTCATTCTCCATTCCTCCAGCCAATGTCCTCCTCCTCCCTTCCAAGCCGGGCGCCATGCCACCGAAGAAGTACGTGTTCCCCGCATCGCGGCGGATACCACAACCGCCGCCGCCGCCCAGCCGAAGTAGAGGAAGCAAAGGGTCCCTCCGTCCAAGCCCCCGGGCATGACCAACGCCGAGTAGAAGACGGACGTGCAGCGCCGGAAGGGCGACACCGCCGATAGGCGCAACAGGGCCAAGAAGGCCCGGGACAGGGCGGCGCTCAAGGCTGCGACGGCGGTGGAGCAGGCAGAGTGCTCGGCCGAACAAACCGAGGCGGCTCGCGTGGGGATGATGAATCCACCCGGCGGTCACGACCCGCACGTGACCTGGAGCCATCAAAGCGTCAAATCTCCGGCCGGCTTCTCGTCGTCGCCACAACCCTGGGGCTGCACACCGTCGCCGGGCTATGCCGACGGCGACGTACACAGCGGGTTCAACCCCAACGTCACCTTCCCCCATGGTCGCCCGGTCCAGCGCACACAGTCACTCGCCTTCACCGGTGTGCAGTACCCTCCATACACCTACTCACCGCTGTAAGGGCATATTTATCCCTTAGTAGTTTTGGTGATTGATGACAATGCTTTTGCGGACTAATCGTGTGCATTGAGCATTTAAAATATATCATGTCTAAACACAAGACGATTTGGTGTCCCTCGAAGACTATTGAAGACGGCATTTCTCTTCATTTATTTTCGGTGGATTTGAGTCGTAGGAAAGTCGTACTATTAAGAGGGGGTTCGTGTTGGAAAGGTTTGGGTGGAATCTCACGTACACATTTGTTCCTTTTGCACCACCTTTCCCCACGTCAGCTCAGAGTACGCCGAGCGGATGGATCCAATGGAACTCCCGTCCTTGAACGAGCTCTTGGATCGCATCGCCGCCCTGGGAGTCGCTACTGACTATGATCGGATTGGGCTTAAACCCGATCAAAGAGAGATTAACTCTCCGCCGGTCACCCATCAGATAGCGGTGGTGGAGGAGCAATGCAACGATTCTTTCTCTATTTTGAGGAAGAACTATGTCCGGATTCCCGAGCTCTCCGAGCCGGATACCCGTTCGCGGGAGGACCTGACCCAAACTCTGAACTTAGAATCGGACTGTGGGCCAGAAAAATTGGGCACCATCCCGGAACCCGAACTGCCAAGTTCAGAAGTTCCTCTGCCCCTGGGTCTCGGATCGGGTCAGGGTTCGGACTTAAATCCACCCGCCCACCCAGATACAAGCGATCTTTCCCACATTAGACAACAATCCCAAGAGACAGTACATCACTTTTGGGCCAGAATCCTCTTGTAATGAGCAAGGTCAAGGATTGTCGCGAGGAAGACGCAATCTCACTCTTTTGCAAAATTGCATGGACAAGGGAATCCTTAACGCCATAAGTCGCCGTGACATATCACACTTTGCTGACTTGGCGGCCATAGTACAGAAGTACTGTGCGATGAAAAGCGCCTGGAAAACCCAGGCAAAATTATGGGATCCTCCGGCTCTTACTAAACCCCTCGTCCGAACCAAAAGGGTGCACTCTCGCAAGTCACCCGATCCAATCACAAAAAAACAAAGCCCACTACAGGGCGAGGAACCGTATTAGAGGGATGGCTCAATGGGCCATGCAAAATTCACACCACATCAGATACCGTACCAACACACATCCTTAGAGCATGTTGGATACTTCGACAGGTGGACAAGAGCGGCGAGGATCTCCTCATTTACAATACCGCAGAGCATCATCCCGCAGAAAAAAACAATACAGTGTTGACAGTCTTTGAGACTTTCGCCTCGAATAACAGGCGCAAGAGAGCATTCCGCGGCCTCGCTGAAGTCTGCCACGTTGCAGCAATAAATCCCTCGAAGGACATGGCTATAACCTTTAATGCCAGTGACGAACCTCAATTCCGAACATTCCGAGCACCAACCGCTTTGGTCCTTAGTCCAATTGTGGACGGCTTCCGGCTTACTAAAGTGCTCATGGACGGCGTCAGCGGATTAAACCTCATCTACGAGGAAACTCTCAACAAAATGGAAATATACAAGAGCCGCATTGAGCAAAGCAGGACGACCTTCCGAGGGATTATCCCTTGTCGGGAGGCACGATGTGCGGGAAAAATCACACTTGATGTGGTATTCGGCACGCCAAAAAATTACAAGTCCGATGAGATAACATTCCAAGTGGCCCCGTTCAATAGTGGATACCACGCCCTTTTAGGGCGGGACACATTCGCGAGCTTCCAAGCTATACCCCATCATGGGTACATGAAGCTCAAGATGCCCAGGGCCAACGGAATCATCACTCTAGCCAGTGATCCGGACATAGCACTTCGCGTCGAAAATAAAACCGCCGCCCTGGCCCTTGAGGCATTATCCGAAGCCCTCGCGGCAGAAGAACTAACTGCACTACGCTCACAGTGGATAGGGACGACGTGATACTCGATAAGCGGTCCATGTCCACCTCTTTCAAACCGGCGGACGAAATCGTCAAATTCCAAGTCCATCCAACAGACTCTACAAAAACAGCAGCCATCGGGGCACAACTGAACCCCACAATCGACGCTGCATTGGGGGCGTTCTTACGTGAAAATTGGGACATCTTCGCCTGGCACCCTTCAGATATGCCAGGGATCCCTCGCAGGCTGGCCGAGCATAGCCTCAACATATTGAAGGGATACAAGCCGATCAAGCAGACACTACGGCGCTTTTCAGAGCCTAAACGACAAGCTATGGGAGAGGAGCTAGCCAAGTTACTCGAAGCCGGATTCATCATATAAATAAAACACCCGAACTGGCTAGCAAACCTGGTGATGGTACCAAAGAAGGATAAATCCTGGCGCCTATGTGTCGATTTCAAGGACCTCAATAAGGCTTGCCCAAAGGATCCCTTCCCTCTCCCCCGCATCGATCAAATCATCGACGCTACCGCAGGACATGACTCATTGTGCTTCCTTGACGCATACTCCGGATACCATCAAATCAAGATGGCGGAGTCCGATCAAGCCGCAACGGCATTCATCACTCCATACGGCCCTTTCTGTTTCAACACCATGCCTTTCGGGCTCAAAAACGCCGGTGCAACCTACCAACGCATGATTCAGACATGCTTGGAAAAACAAATCGGCAAAACAGTTGAGGCATACATGGACGATGTGGTCATCAAGAATAGACACGTCGAAGCTTTAATAGACGACCTAAGGCTCACGTTCGACAACCTCCGAACATATGACATCAAGCTCAATCCGGAAAAATGCATTTTTGGCGTTCCCGCGGGAAAGCTCCTGGGCTTCATCATTTCCAATAGAGGAAAATTGAAGCAAACCTGGCTAAAATCTGAGCTTTGTCACAGTTGGCTACCCCAACAGACCTCAAGCAAATCCAGAAATTAACTAGATGCGTGGCTGCCTTAAGCCGCTTTATCTCCCGACTGGGAGAAAAGGCACTACCTCTTTATCGCCTTCTTTGACGCACCGAACACTTCGAGTGGACAGATGCGGCTACGGCCGTACTGGAAGAAATAAAGGTCCTCTTGGCTAGCAACCCAATCTTGGCCGCACCGAACATTGGCGAACCCATGCTGTTATATATAGCAGCAACACGCCAAGTTGTAAGCGCTATGCTCGTCGTCGAATGAGAGGAGGACGGACATAAGTTCCCGCTTCAAAAGCCAGTATACTACGTATCCACTATCCTCACACCATGCAAATCATGGTACCCACATTATCAAAAGATATCATACGCGGTCTTCATGGCATCCCGGAAACTACGACACTACTTTCAAGAATGTTCAATCACGGTGGCCTCCGAAGTACCACTCAACGATATAATAAATAACCGCGATGCCATGGGCCGGATTGCTAAGTGGGCCATCGAGCTCCTCCCATTCGACATTATATATAAACCACAGCGAGCCATTAAATCGCAAGTACTAGCTGACTTCGTCGCTGAATGGACAGAGGCCGAACTCCCTAAAGAGTATGATGCATACTCCAATTGGATCATGCAGTTTGACGGCTCTAAGATGTTAGCTGGTCTGGGAGCGAGCTTGTTTTGACATCCCCCACCGGAGATACAGTCCAATACATACTCCAAATACTAGACACAGACTCCAACAATGCAGCCGAATACGAGGCTCTATTGCACGGTCTTCGGATGGCGGTCTCCATGGGCATCCAACGCCTAGAAGTGCGTGGGGATTCGAACCTTGCAATATCTCAAATAAATGGAGACTTTGACGCCAAGGACCCAAAAATGGTGGCTTACCGTAATGTCGTCCTTTAAATGTCAGCTCGATTCGAGGGGCTTGAATTTCATCATGTGGTTCGAGAAAACAATCAATCGGCGGATGTCCTTGCCCGCATCGGCGCTAAGCGTGACCCCGTCCCACCCAACATCTTCTTGGAAAGGCTGTTCAAGCCATCCGTGGTATGGCAAGGGGAGACCGGCAATACTAGTCCGGATCCTACCACAACCCCAGAGCCCGAACACACTGACATAATCGGAGGCTCCGCCACCGAAATAACACCTTCGGCCCATCTAATCATGGTTGTCATCGCCCCGTGGACCGAACCCTTCTTAGCCTACCTAAATAGGCAAGAACTCCCCGAGGACCATAATGAGGCACGTTGCATTGTGCCGCGCTCTAAAGCCTACAGAATCCATGAGGGGGAGCTTTATAAGAAAAGCGCTACCGGAGTACTTCAAAGATGTATCTCCGAAGAGGAAGGGCGGCAGCTCTGGGCCGAAATTCATGCTGGACTCAGCGGCCACCACGCCGCAGCTCGGGCCCTTGTAAGCAAGGTCTTCCGTACAGGATTCTACTAGCCGACAGCCCGATCAGACGCACAGGACCTCGTCCAACATTGCGTCGGTTGCCAGCTCTTCGCCAACCAAAGCCACATGTCGCCCACCGCTCTCCAAACAATCCCCATAACTTGGCCCTTTGCGGTCTAGGGGCTCGATATGGTCGGACCCCTTAAGGGTGGAAGCCATAAGAAAAAAAATACCTGTTGGTCATGGTGGATAAATTCACCAAATGGATAGAGGCCGAATCCGGACCGATGATAGACTTCATATCAGGGGTCGTGCACCGTTATGGTGTCCCCCACAGCATCATCACCGATAATGGCTCCAACTTCTGAGCCGACGAAGTGAAAATTTGGTGCGGCAACATGGGCATTAAGCTCGAATACACCTCCGTCTATCACCCCCAAACAAACGGTCAAGTTGAACGAGCAAATGGTCTTATTACGAGCGGCATCAAACCCAGACTAGTGTGATCCCTGAAGGAATAAGACATGCACTGGGTCGAGGAGCTCGACTCCGTACTATAGGGACTGCGGTGAAGGAAATATGCCCTAGAGGCAATAATAAAGTTATTATTTATTTCCTTATTTCATGATAAATGTTTATTATTCATGCTAGAGTTGTATTAACCGGAAACATAATACATGTGTGAATACATAGACAAACATAGTGTCACTAGTATGCCTCTACTTGATTAGCTCGTTTATCAAAGATGGTTATGTTTCCTAACCATGGACAAAAGAGTTGTCATTTGATTAACGGGATAACATCATTAGGAGAATGATGTGATTGACTTGACCCATTCCGTTAGCTTAGCACTTGATCGTTTAGTATATTGCTATTGCTTTCTTCATGACTTATACATGTTCCTGTAACTATGAGATTATGCAACTCCCGTTTACCGGAGGAACACTTTGGGTGCTACCAAACGTCACAATGTAACTGTGTGATTATAAAGGAGTACTACAGGTGTCTCCGAAGGTACATGTTGGGTTGGCGTATTTCGAGATTAGATTTTGTCACTCCGATCGCCGGAGAGGTATCTCTGGGCCCTCTCGGTAATGCACATCACTATAAGCCTTGCAAGCAATGTAGCTAATGAGTTAGTTACGGAATGAAGCATTATGTAACGAGTAAAGAGACTTGCCGGTAACGAGATTGAACTAGGTATTGGATACCGACGATCGAATCTCGGGCAAGTAACATACCGATGACAAAGGGAACAACGTATGTTGTTATGCGGTTTGACCGATAAAGATCTTCGTAGAATATGTAGGAGCCAATATGGGCATCCAGGTTCCGCTATTGGTTATTGACCGAGAATAGTTCTAGGTCATGTCTACATAGTTCTCGAACCCGTCGGGTCCGCACGCTTAACGTTACGATGAGAGTTATATTATGAGTTTATGAGTTTTGATGTACCGAAGGAGTTCGGAGTCCCGGATGAGATCGGGGACATGATGAGGAGTCTCGAAATGGTCGAGACGTAAAGATCGATATATTGGACGACTATATTCGGAGTTCGGAAAGGTTCCGAGTGATTCGGGTATTTTTTGGAGTACCGGAGAGTTACGGGAATTCGCCAGGGAGTATATGGGCCTTATTGGGCTTTAGGGGAAAGAGAGAGGAGAGGTTGGGCGCCCCCCCAAGGCCTAGTCCGAATTGGACTAGGGGGAGGGGCTGCGCCCCCTCCTTCCTTCTCTTCTCTTCCCCCTTTCCTGGACTCCTACTCCTACTATTTGGAAAGGGGGGAATCCTACTCCCGGTGGGAGTAGGACTCCTCCATGGTGCGCCTCCTCCTAGGCCGGCCACCCCCTCCCTTGCTCCTTTATATACGGGGGCAAGGGGGCACCCTAGAACACACAAGTTGATCTATGGATTGTTCCTTAGTCGTGTGCGGTGCCCCCTTCCACCATATTCCACCTCGGTCATGTCGTCGCGGAGTTTAGGCGAAGCCCTGCGCCGGTAGAGCATCATCATCGTCACCACGCCGTCGTGCTGACGGAACTCATCCCCGACACTTTGCTGGATCGGAGTCTTGGGATCGTCATCGAGCTGAACGTGTGCTGAACTCGGAGGTGCCGTACGTTCGGTACTTGGATCGGTCGGATCGTGAAGACGTACGACCACATCAACCGCGTTGTCATAACGCTTCCGCTTACGGTCTACGAGGGTACGTGGACAACACTCTCCCCTCTTGTTGCTATGCTATCACCATGATCTTGCATGTACGTAGAATTTTTTTTGAAATTACTACGTTCCCCAATAGTGGTATCAGAGCCTGGTTTTATGCGTAGATGTCATATGCACGAGTAGAACACAAGTGAGTTGTGGGCGATACAAGTCATACTGCTTACCAAAGATGTCATACTTTGGTTCGGCGGTATTGTGAGATGAAGCGGCCCGGACCGACATTACGCGTACGCTTACGCGAGACTGGTTTCACCGTTACGAGCACTCGTGCTTAAAGGTGGCTGGCGGGTGTCTGTCTCTCTCACTTTAGCTGATTCGAGTGTGGCTACGCCCGGTCCTTGCGAAGGTTAAACAACACTAACTTGACGAACTATCGTTGTGGTTTTAATGCCTAGGTAAGAACGGTTCTTGCTCAGCCCGTAGCAGCCACGTAAAATTTGCAACAACAAAGTAGAGGACGTCTAACTTGTTTTTGCAGGGCATGTTGTGATGTGATATGGTCAAGACGTGATGCTATATTTTATTGTATGAGATGATCATGTTTTGTAACCGGTTATCGGCAATCGGCATGAGCCATATGGTTGTCGCTTTATTGTATGAAATGCAAGCGCCTCTGAATTGCTTTACTTTATCACTAAGCGGTAGCGATAGTCGAGAGGCAATAGATGGCGAACGACAATGATGCTACGATGGAGATCAAGGTGTCGCGCCGGTGACGATGGTGATCACGACGGTGCCACTAGTGTAGAACAGGGCAATAGCACCGGTTCAGAGCCTCTCAGTGCGGTTCCATAACCGCACTAAATTGTGGTCACTAAAGGCCCCCCTTTAGTACCGGTTCAGCACAAACCGGTGCTAAAGGGCAACCACGTGGCACGAGCCAGCTCCGGGCTTGAGTTTTAGTACCGGTTGGTAAGACCAACCGTACTATAAGGTTTGGGGGTTTTAGTTTTATGATTTGTTTTTCATTTAATTTTGTGTTTCCATTTTAATTCTTTTTAGCTTGTTTGGTATTTTACGATACTACACATTGTACACGTTATGCATATATATATAAATAGAATTTCTAGTAGAACCAATCATGCATATATATATCGATCATCATGTCTCACAAACCACCATATTAATTAATTCACACATACACAAATGTATAGCTATATACAATTTCTCCTACATATGCATGTTGCCTTCGGAGCCAGTGGCATTAGCCTAATTGGTGCCTTGAGCATGATGACAATTGGAAGTGGTTTTCATGGGGGCGTAGCGGTAATAGAATTCTCCTTCGGTTTATGACCTGGTCGAGCAAAAATCCCGCTTATTTCCTCTTGAAGTGCTTCTACGCGCTCCGCTTTCTAGGAGCTTCTCCGCACCTCTTTGAACTGTTAAGAAGGAGATCAATATGCATGTGTATTAGTTGTGTGACTAGATATCGATAATGGTGTAAAATTGTGAATAGTGTTCGACAAGCGTATCCATTCTGTCTTTGAGATCTGCTCCTTTGGACGCCATCATGCGAATGTTCTCGCAAACGCAGAATACACGCAGATCAGTCCCTCGCTGCCGCTTCAGGCCTTTACGAGAATGGAATTTGATTAGATAATAATTAATCAAGCATGATAATTAAAGAGATGGCAGCTAGCTAGCTAGCTAGTACTACTTAATTACTTACCTTGGGTGAAACCATTTAAGCTTTTTTTCCATTACGCCGGGCGTGACGCCGATGAACCTTGCCCAAGCCCTGCCCGACAAAAGAAAATGAATAAAGGGGTTATTAAATAGTTCATATCATGAAATGACGAACTAAATAGGCCGAGATATATAGTTAATAATGATTGAAATTACCTGTTGATTATCCCAAACAAGATGTTATAGTCAGTTTTTTCTGAGATTAGTGAGTCTAGTACTTCAACTGTTCCGGCGTCAACTTTAATGATACACAAGACCCAGTGAAATCTGCATGCACACACGTTTGCATGTCTTAATTATGCGGTCATATGTAAGCAAAAACATGTAGCTAGCTAGTAGGCAAAAACAGAGAATTTGTAGTACAAGACAGTGTGACTCACTGGAAGTTGTAAGGAAGTAGTATATCTTCATTGTATTTGAGGCGCTTCAAGAACTCTAGCATGCTGTCCTCTACGTTCTTTTGCTGACGTTGATTTATATTCCATGTGTATTCATTAATGGTGTTTGGGTCAATGAACCCAATGCCAAAGCGTCCACCTTTTCTCATTTCATACATCCTCATCCTGCATAATACCACAGAAAAGAATATAGTGAGGATAATTACAGGCAATGATTGATCAAAAGGATCACTACAACTAGCTTGAGACTTAAATTACAGAAAGAAATCACTTACAGACAATAGCAACTGACGATAGATTTGTCGAGTGCGTCTTGATTGTATAACTGAAACAGTTCTAAATACTCAACGGACACAGCTTTCTCATGGAAGTAATGCTCCTCCTTGACATTCACCATGAGGGACAATCGATCTGAAATCTTGGTAATGTTCATGTACCATTGATGCAATTCATACATTCTCGTTGGGAGGTTCTTGACCTTGTCTGGCTCGACCAAAGGTTGGCCCCAGACATATTTCCGTTTTATTTCATCCTCTCTAAGAAAAGGCATGGGCTCGATCTCGAGGAGTTGTCCAACAGTGATGTTGAGAACTTCATCCTGCATTATATTCTCCTCCGTTATTACCACATTTCCCACCTTGGGAACGTGCACTGTTTTCCCACAATAATATTGGGCGCGCGTACTGTCACCTGTTGTTGGCACAACAAGCGAGGGGATCGATTGTGCCGCCTGTTCTCCCAGCTGGGGAATGGTTTTCCCGCATTTTTTGGCAGGTGCTTCTTGTTTGCTCGATCCCGATGTAGACATGCTCGCCTTCCTTTGTAGACATGCTCGATTTAACTTCCTGATGTGGCGCTCATAGTCTGTGTCAACAGGCTTGGGAGCTGGTGGTTGAGCCATACGAATGAAGTGGTCAATCGTTTCCTCAGGCACTTTCTCCCTTGGCGGCGGTGGCGGTTTCGGTGCAAAATGGGCTTCCACCTCGGCCTTCGATATGGCTGTGATTTCCTCCTCGGACCTGTCATAAGACCTCTGCGGAAGAGGTGTGAGGCTTGGACCATATTTATATCGCTTGCCTCCTTTGTACTTCTGTACTACCTCGACTCGTGCATCGCCACGCACCATAGCTGCGGGTGTCTCTTCTGCGATTGCCGAGGCGGCGGAGACGGCCGACGGGCTGAGTTGGATGAGTAGGAGTGGCTGAGGTTGTGCCGGACTTGGAGGAGTGGACGTCGGACGCTGTGGCGGACTTGGAGGAGGAGGATTGTCCCGACACTTTGCCGGACTTGGAGGAGGAGGAGGCTCGACACTTTGCCGGACTTGGTGGACTTGCGGGAGCGGAGTCTGCTGACTCGGTGGCGGACTTCGACGAGGACTCGGTGACGCGTGTCGGTGGCCTTCGAAGATGATGCAATCCTTTTTCCATAGGATGATACGATGTTTGGCCTCTCCGAGCGCTCGCCGTCACCTCCAAAGCAATGTTAAGTCAGTAGTCGAATATGATGGGTCCACCACCATCAACCAAGACACGAGCATAGCCCGCTGGAATCGGGTTGCAACGCAAGGTTGCCTCGGGGGGATTTGTAAAAGCAAAGCCGTCCGCCACCTTCATGGATATGTTCTTCATTTTGACGTGTAGCTCGCAGTTAGTGTTCTCTGTGATGTCATCCACGGGGTATCTACCCAGCATTGCGTCGTCCGGGACGGAACCCACGCTGCTTCTCGGCATGGATGGGCCGATGCTATCCAATGTTGGATCATCCGCTAGCTGCTGCAGCTGCTGAGACCCCCTTTGCTGGGTAAGTGAGTCGATCTGCTCCTGCTGCCGCTGGAATTTGACTGCCCATTCCGCTTGACTTGCTTCAAGGCCTTGAAGGCGTTCATAGTCCTGCTTCCTCTGCTCCTCCTCCATCTTACTCTTCTTCTCCTCCACAATCTTCTTTCTCGCACGGGTTCTGTAGTCGGTGTTCCATTCTGAAAACCCCTCATACCACGGAATAGCGTCCTTGCCTCGTGTTCTTCCCGGGTGTTCAGGCTTTCCCAGGGCACGCGTAAGCTCGTCGTTCTCTCTGTTGGGCTGGAACACCCCCGATCGTGCCTCTTCTATTACAACAAGTATCGCATCGTCGGCTCCCTTCAGACTTGCCCTCGTCGAAACATTGCCTCGCCTCCGGGTCCAAATCCCCCATGCGCATAGAACCAAGTCCCGACCACAGGGGCCAGCTCTTAGTAACCGGAGTGACACCGCATCCTCCATCTCTTTCTCGACTTATCCCACCTAGGCATTGCCACCGATAGCCACCGCCCCACTTATGGAACTTATCCTTTTTTCGGCATTCTTCTTGTTTATTCTCGACTATTCCTTAGCTAAGTCTGAATCCTTGAATTTCACGAAATCGTCCCAATGAGCACGTTGGTTCTCTAGTGTTCCCTTGAATACTGGAGTCTTACTTCCTCCCTTGACGTACTTTTTCCATTCACGATTCTTGTGGTTCTTGAATGCAATCGCCATCATCCTAAGAGCAGCCTCCTTGACTTTCTGCACTTCTGCTTCTGTGAAATGATCTGGTAGGGTGAAATGTTCCATGAGAGTATCCCAAAGCAGATCTTTTTGATTCTTGTCGACAAAAGTAACATCTGGACGTGGCTTTGCTAGCTCTCTCCATTCTTGAAGTTTGATCGAGTTGGTCCTTCACAAGAACTCCACACCGATTTAAACTAACTTGTCCGCAATCTTCTTAGGCGCTAATGGTTTGCCAAGAGGGCTGCATGCCTCGATATTGTACTTTACGCCTGCTTCGACTTTTTGTTCGGGCCTCGCTTAGCCATTTTGCTCAAGATTTGCTCGATCCGGATGGCTGAAAGAACAAAGATCGATTCATTAATATATCTTCAAGTCATTTAAAACATGTGATGATCACCAGATGCCCGCTTATATAAATATATATACCTCGCCGGTCTTTGTTGTTTCAGATCAACATGTTCTTCGTCATCGCCATAGTCGTAGTTCATGACTTCATCAATTTGGTCGTCGCGATCGAATATCATATCACCCTCTCCGGTGTTGTTTAGAAATTCGAGCCGCCATAATCTTCTTCATTCTGATCATCATCTGGCCCGTGTATCATATCGAACGTGGTCTGTTCTCCCTCTCTGTCGGTATTGTGCGCCATAGCTTTTATTTAACTAATCCAAAAGAAATATAAAACAATTTAGTATTCAAATTACATCATCTCGAATAATAGATATAATCTCAATACATCGCCTAGAATAATAGATATAATCTCAATACATCGCCTCGAATAATATATAATATTGAATAGTACATCACGGCTATTAGTTAATAAAGATCGAATTCTACAGAAGAAACTAGGACACTCATGGTTCCTCCGGCGCAGGCGGTGGACACCAAGAGAAGGAACCTCACAGATCATAGCTGAAGTGAGATCCCGAAGAAACCGCCAGTATTGGAGAACTCGCCGCCTCTAACGCAACCATGTAGCGATGGGCGTGCTCGTCCTCCTCCCGACACGGTGACGTACCACCTCCGGCGGGCCGGGTCCCTCCAAGACCAAATCGCCCACGCTGACGCCACCAAATGAGATCGGGTCGACGACGGACCCGGGCCGGGTTCCTCATCAAGCGGCGCGCCCTCCAGAGCAGCACCTCCCAAGCCAGCCAGTGAGCCCATCCGGACATGGGTCGGCTGGACGTCGTCACGACGGGTCGACGGCGAGGATGCGGGCCGGGCATCGTCGAGAACAAATACTAGCTATATGCCCGCAAAAAGTAACATTTTTTAATGATTGGATTTTGATAACTAAAATTTCTAACATTTCTATATAACACTAATTATGCTAATCTAAATAATCTAAATAACAATAAAATTTCTAACATTTCTAACATTTATATATAACACTAATTTCTAACATTTCTATATAACACTAATTTCTAACTGATTAAACACTAATTATATCCATCTAACATGCATTCATACATATATAATAGTAAAAAATAATAATCTAAATAATCTAAACTAATTAAACATACAAAATACGTGTGTGTGTGTGTACTAATTAAACTCTAATTATCTAAACTAATTAAACATACAAAATAATAATCTAAATAATCTAAACTAATTAAAGACTAATTATATCTAAACTGATTACAGACTAATTTCTAACATGTGTGTGTGTGTGTACGGGCTCGGGGAGGGGCGGCGCCCATGGTGGCCGCCGAGGCAGGGAGAGGAGTTAGAGGGGAGAGAGCTCAACGGCGACGGCGACGGCGAGGCGACGGCGGCGGGCGGCGACGGCGGGACGGCGCGACGGGGATGGGGGACGGCGCGACGGGACGGGCCCGAGGCGGCGACGGAGACGAGGGCGCGACGGAGATGAGCGGCGACGGAGACGATCGAGGGCGGCGGCGACGACGACGGAGACGGAAACAGAGAGGGAAAATGAAATTTTCGCACTCTAGCATATATAGAGGGCACCTTTAGTACCGGTTAGAGCCACCAACCGGTACTAAAGGCCTGTTTTGGCCAGGCCAAGCGGCGGGAAGCGACCCCCTTTAGTACCGGGTGGTGGCACAAACCGGTACTAAAGGCCCCCCCTTTAGTACTGTTTGTGCCACGACCCGGTACTAAAGGGGTGCTTGGCAGCAGCAGTGCGTGTGCAGCAAGTCTAGTCCCACTCGCTAGTCGAGGGCTACCAGACCGGTTTATAAGCCCAGTGAGGTAGCTCTCTCGAGCTTCTCTCCTAACCAGCCTCTTGGGCCTACCTCCTCTTCGCTTAGTGGGCCTACTAGGCCTTATGGGCTGCATCCCGCCTAACGAAAGGTTGTGTCGCTAGTCGTATGCAGGCCGCTTTGGCCGAGTAGGCGGGCTTTTTTTCTTAATTTTTTTTCGCTTTATTTATTTATGTTTTATTTATTTTTGAGTTGTTTTTTGCTGTATTTAGAGTTTCTTTGTGAATATTTTTGCTTTAGGTACAAAAAATTACAAACTTTCTGTTAGTGCCGTTAGATTTCAAATTTGAATAGTTTAAATTTTGAATTATTTGAAATTTGTGTGAATCACTAGTTTGTGAATAACTTAACTTTGAAAAAAGTTTTTTCAGTGATTCTTTTTTCTTATGTTTAATATTAGTGTGTTTTATCATTATATTCAATTTAGTAATGCTTAGGTTATTTAAAAAATGAAATGCCTTTGTAACAGTTCAGTTTTCGTCGGAAACCCTGATACTTTGAAAGAGATTGTCCATTTTGCACACGAAGTGCATCCAGTTTTTGCCGTAACCCTCTCTACTTTCTTGCACATGCTATTTGTATGAAATTATGATTCCATGCCAACTTTCAACCTTTTCTGAGTTCATTTGAATTGCTTTTCAGTTTCAGGGTCATTTAGCTGGAAAAAAATTAGTAAATGCATGAAAAGAATTTGTTTGCACATAAAATTTCTTCGCGTTTCAAATGCCAAAACACATAACTACCCTAACTATTACAGACATTCCCTCCTAGGTGTGAAACACAGAAGAAAGTGATGATAGTGAAGCCGATCACATCCCAGATCTTTGGGTGTGAAACTTTTTCTTCGCGTGTGTCCCTTTGCGCCGTAACCATGGAAAATCTTCGTCATTTAACGGGATGCTCGGGTCAATTCATCAAACTTTTCATAATCTTCTGACTTGTCTGTCTTGTCATCCACTCCCACGATGTTTCTCTTCCTAGAAAGAACTATGTGCCGCTTTGGCTCATCGTACGATGCATTCGCTTCCTTATCTTTTCTTTTTCTTGGCTTGGTAGACATGTCCTTCACATAGAAAACCTGTGCCACATCATTCGCTAGGACGAATGGTTCGCTCTCAGATCGCAAGATTGTTGAGATCCACTGTTGTCATTCCGCATCGCGGGTCTTCCGTTACCCGCCTCGTGTCATATTGACCCATTTGCACCAAACAAAGGGACCTTTAAACGACGCCGATAGTCAAGTTCCCATATGTCCTGTATATAACCATAATATGTTTCCTTTCCGTCTTGGTTTCGCATCAAAGCGACACCACTGCTTTTGGTTGGTGCTCTTCTTATCTTGGGCGATCGTGTAAAATGTATTACCATTTATCTCGCACTTTGAAAGTCATTATATTCAAGATGGTAAGTGGGACAGCAAGTACAGGTCATCTTCAATAGAGGTGTCATGCATGGTAGTGCGGTTCCGCAACCAGTGGCGAAACTCCTGGTTTGTTCATGTGTAATCCACATCGAGACCGCTCCGGTGTTTGGAGCATAGCAAATTCTCGTGTTCATCCATATACGGAGCTACCAAGGTGGAATTCTATAGAAGCAGATAGTGTGCTTCAAAGAGAGAATGTCCGTCCATACATATTATTTGTTCCTCCTAGCGTGCCTTTTCCATCCATCCGCCCTTATGCCGCGATTCAGAACACCAATCGGCTTAAGGTCGAATAAAGTCAATACAAAACTCAATGACCTCCTCATTTTGATGGCCCTTGGAGATGCTTCCTTCGGCCTAGCACGGTTATGAACATATTTCTTTAAGACTCCCATGAACCTCTCAAAGGGGAACATATTGTGTAGAAATACAGACCCAAAACGTTAATCTCTTCAAGATAGGTGAACTAGGACGTGCGTCCATGATGTTGAAGAAGGATGGTGGGAACACCAACTCGAAATCGACAAAACATTGCACCAAATCATTCTCAGAACCTTGGCATGATTTATGGATCGATTACCTTCGAGAGATTCCATTGAGAAATGCACATAGCTTCACAATGGCTAATCGAACGCTTTCGGTAGAAGCCCCTCAATGCAACCGGAAGCAGCTTGCGTCATAATCATGTGGCGCTCATGAGACTTTAGGTTCGGAACTTTTCTCTCGCCATGTTTATTATTCCCTTTATATTCGATTTAAGCCGACGGTACCTTAATATCGAAAGGGCATTCAAAGAAGATTTCCTTCTCTTCTTTGGTAAGAGTGTAGCTTGCATGACCCTTATGTATGCCGTCTTCTCCGTGCATACGTTGCTGGTCCTCCCGTGCCTCAGGTGTATCATTTGTCTTCCCATACACGCCCAAGAAGCCTAGCAGGGTCACGCAAAGATTCTTCGTCACGTGCAACACGTCGATTGCGGAGCGGACCTCTAGGTCTTTCCAATATGGTAGGTCCCAAAATATAGATTTCTTCTTCCACATGGGTGCGCGTCCGTCAGCGTCCTTCGGAACAGGTTGTCCGCCAGGACCCTTTCCAAATATCACCTTCAAATCCTTGACCATATCATGTACATCAGCACCAAGATGCGGTGGCGAGGCTTCGTCCGTGATCCGCCTCACCTTTGAAATGCTTGCCTTTCTTTCTTACCGGATGCCTGCTCGGAAGAAATCGACGATGTCCCAGGTACACATTCTTCTTACAACTATTCAAATATATATTGTCGGTGAGGGAGTCCTGGACTAGGGGGTGTCCGGATAGCCGGACTATCAATATCCGCCGGACTCCCAGACTACGAAGATAGAAGATTGAAGACTCCGGCTCGTGTCCGGAAGGTACTTTACTTGGCATGGAAGGCAAGCTTGGCAATACGGATATGTAGATCTCCTACCATTGTAACCGACTCTGTGTAACCCTAGCCTCTCCGGTGTCTATATAAACCGGAGGGCTTTAGTCCGTAGGACACAACATTACATCTCAACAATCATACCATAGGCTAGCTTCTAGGGTTTAGCCTCATTGGTCTCGTGGTAGATCTACTCTTGTACTACCCATATCATCAATATTAATCAAGCAGACGTGGGTATTACCTCCATCGAGAGGGCCGAACTCAGGTAAAACATTGTGTCCCTCGCCTCCTGTTACCATCCGCCTAGACGCACAGCTCGGGACCCCCTACCGAGATCCGCCGGTTTTGACACCGACATTGGTGCTTTCATTGAGAGTTCCTCGTATCGCCACCGATAGGCTCGATGGATCTTCAACCTTCAACGCTATCCGGGTGAGACTTTTCTCCCGGACAGATCTTCGTATTCGGCGGCTTTGCATGCGGGCAACTCTCTTGGCCATCCGAGCAGATCGAAGCTACGCCCCGCCGTCGTCGATTCGAAGTTTAAACTTCACGGCCGATGACCGCGGAGACTTGATCTTCGACGGACTCGAGCCACGATAGCGTGCCGCGACCGCGACGATGGGCATGATCGACTCTGCCACGGACGGTGCTTTGGTGGTCAGACTGAATCCGCCCGGCTACTTGCCCGAGCCGATTGCCCATGACGAGGGTCGGTGGATAGGCGCCGCCCGGGGCTTCAACATCTACGGCGATGGAGCCGAATACCGATTTTGTCCTTGCGAAACTCGTGATCCCGAGACGCCGACTCGCCGGACTCCGAGCCTCCCGCGCCCCGCCAATTAAGCGGATTAGGCGCGGCTATGGAATTCACCGCCATGACATCTTTCAACACTCGCCTTTTGGCGATATCCTGAATTCCCTGAAGCATCTCTCGCTATTAGGAGAATCCTGGCCGGACTATGGCCAGGACGGTTGGAGTACGGACGATGAAGAAATTCAGAGCCCACCCACCACCCACTTTGTAGCCACTGTCGAAGATTTAACCGACATGCTAGACTACGACTCCAAGGACATCGACGCGTTGGACGATGATGCCGGAGACGAACAGGACCCAGCGCCCACGGGGCACTGGAAGGCCACCTCGTCGTACGACGTCTACATGGTGGATACCCCAAAAGAAGGGATGGCGAGAAAGCAGCGGAGGAAGATTCTCTAAAGAAGCAACCCAAACGCCACGGCGTCGGCGCGCCGCTCTAAATCCGTCACAACAAGAATGAAGAATCCGCACGGAGATAATAACACCCGGAGAGTGCGAAGACAAACCCTCCAAAGAAGACTCAAAGAAAGGAGGATATAGAAGCAAGCCCTCACGAAAGGGCGGCAAAAGAAAAGGTTGAGGATCACAACTATGTACCTCCCTCCAAGACTAAACAAGCCCCAATGACGCATTTAACTCGAGGAGCCCATCGAACAAGATCTTTGCAAACACAGCTCATCGCTACAGAAGAAGCCCAAGAAGGAAAAACGGAAGCTCAACACAGCGGAAGACGCGCCCGGATAAGTTGGAGCAAAGTGATCAAAACTGTAGACAAACACGGCAACAGCCACCAATCGAAGAGCTACCCGAAGCGCAAGTTGCTCCCGAGATTGACGAAGAGGCCATAAAGCCCCCACCGTCAAATGGCCCAGCCAGTCCATCTACGGACCCAAAAGGAAAGCCCCAATAAGCAAAGGAACACGCTAAGTGTCCGACGATAGCGGCACGCATAAGTGCAGGGCGCCAGACACCCACTATGCTTCACAGACGAGGTGCCGAACATGAATTCCCAGCAGGTTTAAACCCATAAACATAGAAGCCTACGATGGAACAACAGACTCGAGTCTGGATAGAAGATTATATACTGCATATACATATGGCCAGAGGAGACGATCTCCACGCCATAAAATACCTACCCCTCAAGCTCAAAGGGCCAGCCCGTCATTGGCTCAAAAGCCTCCCGTAAAACACATTGGAAGTTGGGAAGAGCTCGAGGAAGCGCGAGAGCAAATTTTCAAGGGACTTATGTCCGCCTCCGGATGCGAGATGACCTAAGTCACATAACTCAACAGCCCGTAGTCAGCCATGAAATTCGGAACAGGTTCCTTACCAAAAGAACCAAATAGTCGATCGTCCGGACGCCAAGCCTTAGCAGCTTTTAAGCACAATGTCCGAGACGAATGGCTGCCAAACACCTCGGTCAAGAGAAACCGAGGACAATGACCGCATTAACAAGCCTCATGACCCGCTTTTGCGCGAGAGGACAGCTGGTTGGCAAGAAGCAGCACCGCGCCCAAGTACATCCGAGATAAGAGATGGAACGGAAAATCACGGCGCAGAAAAGAACAAATACCGAATAAAGAGAAAAGCCCAAAGAGCACGGCAGTCAACGCCGGATTCAAAAGCACACGGCTGAATAATAAAGCTCAACCCATCAAGGACGACAATGACGAAACCGCCTAACCTACACAAAATTCGGGTCGGATTTGTCAAATCCACAAGACCCGGAAGGCTCGCAAATCACACCCACAGGATTGTTGGGTTTTCAAACAGTCCGCCGACTAAACGCCGAACGCAAGGGGCTCGGCGCGTCAGCGAAGAAGATAAACCCGCCAACAGGCACCGGAAAAAAAGACTTTCCCACAAGGGGTCAAAGCAATAAACTCACTTCATGTGAGGACACGGAAAAACAGTCGGCACTTTCTAAAAAGAGCTTCGCGGTCCGCCCAAAACCATAGAGATTGGATATTAAAACCAATCACCTTCGACCACCGGATTATTCCAAAAGTGTTCAACATGAGGCGACTCACGATATTGAATCCGATAATAGACGGACTACAATTCACAAACGCCCTAATGGACGGAGGCAGTGACTTAAACCTGCTATATTCAAACACAATCCGTCGGATGGGGATAGACCCTACCAAAATTCGACACAGCCGCACTTCCTTCAAAGGAGTTACGCCAGGCCCTTACGCCAAGTGCACAGGCTCGATATTACTCGAAGTCGTGTTCGGATCACCGAACAATTTTCGACGAGAAAAGTTAATTTTCCATATTGTCCCATTCAAAAGTGAACATCAAGCACTATTGGGACGAAAGGCTTTTGTCCGCTTCAACGCCATACCGCATTACGCGTCTCTTACCCTTAAGATGCCCGGTCCACATGGCACCGTTTCAGTGCGAGGGTCACTTAAAGACCCCGGATTCGGATAGACGAATCCGACTCAAAGCGAAGTAGGGCTCCCTAGCCGCATACCCTTTCATAAGGGGCTGCGCGCACAACTAACCACGGTTTCATATAAACCTAGCTTTAAATATTTGCACTTATTATTTTGCATTATTTTCGCACGAACTGTTTCTAAAACTAAAATGTTCCTCTTTTTCTACAGATGAACAAAAGTGCGTACCCGTCCAGGATAACGGCACAACGGAGACACATGCACAGACGTGCAGTAGGGACCCGTTGCAAGGATTCTTTTCAGATTAAGACCCTCGTGACCTTTTATTATCGTCTCTTGTTGTTAATCTCCCTTGGCTTCCTCCTATAGCCAAAGCGGAGCCCGACGCTTTGGCATTGGCCGCGTCGGAAGACAATGCCCGTACCTGGACACAAGGGGTTTAGGGCATAATTCTGCCCGTTATCATAAAGTCCGAACACCTTCGGGAGTGTTCGGCGTCTCAAGTTGGGCATTATATGCATCAGCTCCAAATCATGTCTTTGGTCAAATGTTGGGTTTACCCGGCTCCGTGTTTTGCTGCCTTCGCTCAGATCACCCGGCTAACGCGCACCGGAGAACTATCGCGATTGTACCCAGTTCGCTTGGCGAAGCGCCAAGAGAGAAAGCCGAAAATCGATCGTCATGATATAGCGGAGTCCGTCACCACTTGATCGACCACCGGAATGTTTAGAATTTCGCTTTGATGAAGGGCCGCTTCGGTCGGACACATACGCACTTTAATCCGGAGATGTGCGGTGTCATTAGGGCTATATCGTAGCCCCACCCTCGAGCTCCATTGGTTAAGTGAAAGAGATAAAGCACTATAGTCCGGATTGCCTCGTTAAGCTACGCTACCACCTCCTTATAACAGACCGAGACGTCGGATTAAAGTGTGAAAAGCGCTATTTTGCGAACACCCCAGCACCTTGTGCAAGGGGTGAAGTCAAGATCGCATCTTTCGGGTTATACACAAGTATACATAAACGACCGCCAGAGAAGTTTTACTACTTGGAAGCACAAGTATAAAAAGCATTCATACTATAATCAGCGATATACAAGTTAATGCGCTCAATTGAACGTTACATTCTTTGAGCATCGCGACTCTATTATACGAAGCGCCGCGCATAACTTCCCGAAATAATGCTCGGCAGAAGCTGGTTCCCATCCGAACCTCGGCAAGCAACAGCGGTGGCATCCATCTCCGGACATCGCGCTTTTACGGGCGAGCCATCCGCGCCCTCGATGCAAGCCGACCGCTTCATCTCCTTGATATGCGGCACCGCCCCAAGGAACCGCTGCGAGAGGCGAAATAGCTTCGCCTTGGACCTCTCGCCACACATGGGCCACGATGTCGATCCATAGCCAGCCCGACAGTCTATTCAGTTCGCCCATTCGCCAACTCTGTCCGACAGAGGAGAGGACGATCCGGACTGTGGAATTGAGTCCAATATAACTCTTCCACCTCGTGATCCCCCGGCTCGGAAGTGCTTAACGGCGTCGGCCGCACTCGCAGCCAAGTCCATATAAGGATCCTCCAACTCCACTTCCGCTCAAATTTAGCGTACTTGGCATCCATAAACCGGCGACGCATAAGAAACGGCTTGCCAGCCGTGATTTCTCCGGCTTGGCGCAGCTCCTCCTTCATAGCCCGCATTGCAGAACGGGCATCCTTGGCTTCGGCGGTGGCCTTCTTCAGGTCTTCCCGCTCCGATAGGCGCTCCTTTTCAAGAGCCTCGCTACGGTCGGTAGCATCCTTTAAATTCTTAGCCAATTCGGCCACCTCCGCCCTGCTTAGGCAGTGCGCAACCTTTTCGGCCTTCAACTCCTCGGCCGCCCTCGCGGCAGCCGCATCACTCCTTCGGGCTTGCTCCTTAGCTTGTGCAAGCTCGGCCCGAAGTCTCTCCACAGCAGCAGCACTGTCTCCATAAACAGCATATAACTTATCAGAGGAGGGATTTAACCCACTCAATAAAGCGGCTATGGAGAATTTATTTACCTTGCGACTCGTCAAGTCGCTGATTGACAAGTGCGATGTCAAGATCGCCATGTCCATTGCCGACTTCGATTCAAGAACCGATCATCCGCTGGCCCCGGACTATCCGCCACCTGTGCCAGAACGGCGGTATTCATTACCTGAGACATTTAGATTTTCGATCCTCGGTACGCTGTCGTCTTCAACAACCTACCGAGTCTCAGGGGCTACTATCTATACAGGGCGCATCTTTCATATGCACAACTGTTAAAAAACAAAGGGGTACGCCATTTTCGCATACCTCAAATCCCGCCAGCAAGCTCATGGCGGCCTCACGCAATCCGCTTTCAGCGGACGATATCCTTCCAATCACCATACGCATTAACGCACGGTGATCTTCTGAAATGGACGCCCTCTCAAGCAAACTCTTCAGTCCTCCCGGCCGGACTCTGGTGGGCGTTGAACTGTTTGGCCCCTCCGGACTCAGGGAAGCCCTCCGTGATTTACACTTCGGCTCGCTTTGCCTCATCTGGCGGCGCGCGACGGAGGCGACGCTTCCATCATCTCCTAAGAAGATCCCCGAGGACGAACTCATCCGAGATGGCTGCAGATCCGAACTGCAATATAAATATTTCGGTTACCTACAGAAGCGTAAATGAAGGTACTTCCTCATTAAACTTTCTCTTTCATACTCACGGCTCGTTGGAGGGCTGGTCCTTGGGTGATGATTGCGCGTCCGGATTCTCTCCGGACGTCGGACCCCCCGGTGGGGATTTCTTCCCACGCTTAGGGGCTGGGGCCTCCGGATCTTGGAGGCGGTCCTCTTCTCCTTCGAAGGAGGATCCTTGGTTCCTCCTCCTCGATCGCCTTTGGACGGCGTATTAGCTCCTTTATCTCCCCGTCGCCCCCCCTCTGTGGGCACAACCTCCAACATTCGACCAGCCACGGGCTCCAGTCACGGTCTCTGGGAGGGGGGGACACCTTATCAGCCTTGATCGCGCCACCCATTCCTGCAGAGAATAAAAAAGGGTCGAGATGATCTTTTGAAAGGCATACAGATAGAACGTCCGAGCTTTGAGCTACTTACCCGAGTATCCGGCGATCGCGGCTTAAGCTGCGTCCTCGGCGAATCCGGACACGCTACTGCGGTCCAAGAACAGCTTGTACATCTCCATGAGTGTCGCGCCCATAAAATGTCGGGAATACGAGGTCCCTCGGATTGTACTCCTATAGCCGGAGAGGACGAAGTTTGCGTGGTAGGAGGTGCCCGACTAGCATGACTTGCATCACCTTGACCAGGTCGATCTCCCTTGTTTGGAAGTCTCGAATCCGCCTGCAGTGCGGGCACGCCCTCGGGCGGCCCCAGCTTGAGCCCTTGGTTGACCCACGACATCGCCTGTGGAGGTCCCAGCGGAAGGAGGGCGGCGGCTTCGCTTGCTTGCGCCTTGGAGCGGTGATGTAGAACCACTCTGCTGCCACAATCCTGCTCCTCTTGGAAGGAACCTTGAGCCACGGGCATCGACCTTCTTGCTTATGGTCGCCCGCCACACTCCGCTTGATGCCCCCCGATCATCTTCGGCTCCACCTTGAATGTTTTCAGCCACAGGCCGAAGTGGGGGATGACGCGGAGGAAGGCTTCGCAGACGATGATAAATGCGGAGAGATGGAGGATGGATTCCGGAGCCAAGTCGTGGAAGTCCAGCCCGTAGAAGAACAGGAGCCCCCTCACGAAAGGATCCGTCGGGAAGCCCAGTCGCCGACGGAGGTGAGATACGAAAACAACGTATTCGCCGGGCTCGGGGGCTAGCACGGCCTGCCCAGGGGCAGGCAACCTGTGCGAAACTTCGTAGGCAAGGTACTTGGCCTCACGCAACTTCAATATGTCCTCCCCCGTGACGGAGGAGGGCACCCACCGGCCCTGGAGGTCGGAGCCGACATTGTTGTAGATCCGGCGCCGAGTCTGAAGCTCTTGGTGTTGGAACTGGGAGCAGAGGAAAGATTCGATGCGAGGTCGAAAGACAAGGACAGGCCTTGGTCCTCTTATAAAGGGGAAATAATACCAAGGGTCGTCTCTGTGACCGTTTGAGATTCCCCTTCAATAGAGGAGGCATGGCGACGGGAACGGTTGGGTTACCCACGCACGTATTGATGAGGATCCCGGAATAAAAGGGAACACGATCTCTGCTTTGACAGGACTTGCCAAGGAAACCGCTTCGCTAAACGTGCTGAGGTGGTACAGTAATTCAAACAAGGGCTTGGTGCCGGCGTGATGTCACGCCGCATAAATACGTCAGCAGATTGGATCGGTATATGTGTTTTATTCTCTCTACGTTCGGAATGTGGAAATTATTTTGCAGAGCCGGACACTATCCTGGTGTTCATTATCTTCTCCGGATTATTCAAGGGAGGAACCCGCCTTGCAATGCCGAACATTATGCACGCCGGACTTATCGCCATTGAAGACTGGTTCAGGCTACCGAGGAGTCTGGACTAGGGGTGTCCGGATAGCCGACTATCAATATCCGCCGGACTCCCGCATCACGAAGATAGAAGATTGAAGACTCGGCTCGTGTCCGGAAGGTACTTTACTTGGCGTGGAAGGCAAGCTTGGCAATACAGATATGTAGATCTCCTACCATTGTAACCGACTCAGGTAACCCTAGCCTCTCTGGTGTCTATATAAACCGGAGGGCTTTAGTCCGTAGGACACAACATTACATCTCAACAATCATACCATAGGCTAGCTTCTAGGGTTTAGCCTCATTGATCTCGTGGTAGATCTACTCTTGTACTACCCATATCATCAATATTAATCAAGCAGACATAGGGTATTACCTCCATCGAGAGGGCCTGAACACAGGTAAAACATTGTGTCCCTCGTCTCCTGTTACCATCCGCCTAGACGCACAGTTCGGGACCCCCTACCCGAGATCCGCCGATTTTGACACCGACAGTTGGTATCATCCAAACAGTGCGTGCATTTGCGGTATCCCTTGTTTGTCTGTCCTGAAAGGTTACTGAGAGCAGGCCAATCATTGATGGTCACGAACAGCAACGTCTTTAGGTCAAATTCTTCCCCCATGTGCTCATCCCACGCACATACACTGCTCCATTCCACGGTTGTAAGAGTTCTTCAACTAATGGCCTTAGGTACACATCAATGTCGCTGCCGAAGTTGCTTAGGGCCTTGGATGAGCACCGGCTTCATAATGAACTTCTGCTTCATGCACAACCAAGGAGGAAGTTTATACAAACATAGAGTCACAAGCCAGGTGCTATGGTTGCTGCTCTGCTCCCCAAAAGGATTAATGCCATCTGCGCTTAGACCAAACCATACGCTCCTTGCGCCATCTTCAAGCTCCTTCCGTATTTCTTTCGATTTTTCTCCACTGCGACCCGTCGTGGTACTCTCAACTTCCCGCCTTTCTTACGGTCTTCTTCGTGCCATCGCATCGCTTTGGCATGCTCTTTGTTTTGGAACAACGCGTTTCAACCGTGGTATTATAGGAGAATACCACATCACCTTGGCAGAATCTTCTTCTGGGCGCCGCCGACATCACCAGCTCATCGCGCTGATCTTATAGCGCAATCCACCACATACCGCAAGCGCTCAAATCCTCGTACTCACCGCGTAGAGGATGCAATCATTAGGGCATGCATGTATCTTCGCACCTCTAACCCTAGAGGGCGATAGCCTTGTTTGCTTCAGACGTACTCTCGCAATTCGTTGTCCTTTGGAAGCATATCCTTTATCATTACCAAGAACTTTCCAAATCCCTTGTCGATACACCATTCTCTCGCCTTCCATTGCAACAATTCCATTGGTGCCCAGCTTTTTCTTGTCACCTCACGCAATTCGGTACAAAAATTTTTGTGATCCTCTAACATGCGCCGCAACTTCTTCTTCTCCAAATCACTTGCGCGCTTTCTCTTTGCATCGGCAATGGCCCGACCTAGATCATCAACGGGCTCATCGATGCCTCTTCTTTAGCTTCTTCCCGCATTGCCGGCTCAGCTTCTTCCCATTCATCGCTCAGCTTCTTCCCCATTGTTGTATCATCGTATTCGGGAACCCATGGCCGGGATAGCTGTCGTTGTCCTCTTCTTCTTCATTGTCTTCCATCATAACCCCTATTTCTCCGTGCTTGGTCCAAACATTATAGTGGGGCATGAAACCGGACTCAAACAGGTGGACGTGAATGGTTCTTGACGTGGAGTAATTGTGACCATTCTTACAGCCAAAGACATGGACAAGGCATAAAACCATCCGCCCGCTTGTTTGCCTCACCATAGCGTAAAAGTATGCACGCCTCAACGAACTGGGGAGCATCGGTCATCGTACATCCATTTCCTACTCATCTTCATTACACAACAATCGAATAGACCAAATTAATACAAGTTCATACATAAAGTTCATACAACACTTAAATGCAACAAACAAATAACTCTCTAGCTAAAGCATTTAAATGCACCAACAAATGCGATCAAGATCGCAACTAAGGTAACAATTGATCCAACATCATAATGATACCAAGCCTCACTATCGATGGCATATTTTCTAATCTTTCTAATCTTCAAGCGCATTTTCTCCATCTTGATCTTGTGATCATCGACGACATCGGCAACATGCAACTCCAATTCCATCTTCTCCCCCTCAATTCTTTTCAATTTTTCTTTCAAGTACTCACACTAGTAGAAAACAGGGCTTTCGTCCAGGCCAGTTTAGCCCATTAGTCCCGGTTCAATCCAGAACCGGGACTAATGTGAGCATTTATCCCGGTTCGTGCGGCTAAGGCATTAGTTCCGGTTAGCCGTGCCCTTTAGTCCCGTTTGTGCCTCAAACCGACTAAAGGGTGCGATGCCCATTAGTCCTGTTCATGCCTCAAACCGACTAAAGAGTAGACCTTTAGTCCCGGTTTGAGGCACGAACCGACTAATGGTTGAGACTTTAGTCCCTTAGTGCTACTAACCGGTACTAAAGGTCCCATTTTCAAACTCTAACACCCCGTGGACCGCCTTTTCAATTTTAAAATAAATAAAAGAAAATGATGGAAATGTCAAAAAATGAAAGAAAATAAGTTTCCCATGTGATATGTGGTCTAGTTGTTGGGAAAATTTGCAAATGTGAATTTCAATTTATTTGCAAAATCTCTCTGAATTTGTAAATATGGGCATAACTTTTGCATACTAACTCGGATGAAAAAGTTTTTATATGAAAAATCATCTACTCGAAAAGTTACAGACAAATTTAACAGGGAACCCGTTAAACATTTTCAAAATCCTCAAAACCTAACAGAAAAAAAAGTTACGGGGCTTTTAATATCTAGAGTGGAAAAAATCGAAAAAATTTCAAACTGTGGTCAAACAATGGTCAAACCATGGTCAAACTAATTATTCTAGAATATTAGTGTTACTAAATAATTTGTTCAGCTTATTTTGAATTTTGGTCAAATCTGTCAAACTGTGGTCAAACAATGGTCAAACTATGGTCAAACTATGGTCAAACCATGGTCAAACTAATTATTCTAGAATATTAGTGTTACTAACTAATTTGTTCGAGTTATTTTGAATTTTGGTCAAATCTGGTCAAACTGTAGTCAAACTATGGTCAAACTATGGTCAAACCATGGTCAAACTAATTATTCAAAATAACTATTGTTTTCTAAATAATTATTGTTTTTGAAAACAATAGTTTGAAACAAACAAAGAAATGTGTCAATTCATGCTCAAGCAAAATTCACGAGGGTTAATAGGATTGACATCTTACTATTGTCGTGAAAACAACAAGTGCGACTTGGAAGCGGGGAGAATAGAACCCGGAAGTTAAGCGTGCTCAGTTGGGTGAGTAGGAGGATGGGTGACCGTTAGGAAGTTAGGTGATTTGGAATGATGAGGGTGATTAGAGAAGAGGATAAATTGAGCAGTGATGAGGGGTGCTGATTAGAGATTAGGGGTTAAAATAATTCAGAAATTTGAAAATAAAAAATTATTTTAAAAAAAAATTCAAAAAAAATTTCAAAAAAAAAATTTCAGAAAAAAATCATAAAATTTCCATTAGTCCCGGTTGGTGTTACCAACCGGGACTAAAGGTGGATTGTTAAAGGCTCCATGTGGCCGCGGCCTTTAGTCCCGGTTTTGGATTGAACCGGGACTAAAGGGGGGAGGCATTAGTACCGACCCTTTAGTCCCGGTTCACCAACCGGGACTAAAGGCCCTTACCAACCGGGACAATAGGTCCTTTTTCTACTAGTGTCATTTTCTCTGTCAACTAAATTTGACCTCTCGACAATAGGGTCGGTTGGAATTTCTGGTTCACATACCTCCTAGATAAAAATATCTATGTCAACTTGATGGGCATAATTTGTCATAAACACGAAATGCAACAAATAGTTTTAAAAGAGAATATACCACATCCGAATCATAACAAGGACGAGGGCCGACGGGGACGGATATCAAAACCATGACACTATGTATAACAAACAACGTACAGGTAAGATAATTATTACACGATTAACTATATATCCAAATCACACAAACATCAACTTTTTTATATAAAATTTCATGAACAAGAGGCTCACCACAAGGTGGTGCCGGCGACGGATTCGTGCGGGCGATCGATTTATGGTTACGACGGAGATTTAGAAGGCACTAAGTAAACCACACCTACATATGCAAACTAAGTGTTATTTTTGACCTCAAATTGCATATAAATCAAATACTAGCACATATATATATTTCCTCCCAAATTACTAAACTCACAAATTAATAACTATATAAAGCATTGCAAGAGCTAATCTAGCAATGAGATGAAAGGACAAAGTTGCTAACCATTGTGATCACTTGAATGGATGGGGGCCTTCAAATCTTGACAAATTTTGGGCAAAATGTGTGATGAGCTCGAGGGGAGAAGAGGAAGAACAGATAGGAGAGGAGAGGGGAAAGGGAGAAGAATAGAGCGAGCTGGACGAAGGGTTTATATGCAGGAGGACCTACAGTACCGGTTCGTGGCACGAACCGGTACTAAAGGTGCTGGAGGGGGCCCAGACTGACAACATCCTGCCACCACCCTCCCTAGTACCGGTTCGTGGCACGAACCGGTGCTAAAGGTTAGCCACGAACCGGTACTAATGAGAGCGGCCCGGCTAGCCGTTGGAACCGGCACTAATGTATACATTTGTGCCGGCTCTAATACAAACCGGCACTAATGTGCTTCACGTTTGACCCTTTTTCTACTAGTGTGCTTTGAAGATGGAGATCACAAGCACAAGATGATGATGGCCATATCATATCACTTATATTGATTGCATGTGATGTTTATCCTTTATGCATCTTATCTTGCTTTGATTGACGGTAGCATTTTAAGATGATCTCTCACTAAAATTATCAAGAAGTGTTCTCCCGAGTATGCACCGCTATGAAAGTTCTTCGTCTTTGAGACACCACATGATGATCGGGCGTGATAGGATCTACGTTCAAATACAACGGGTGCAAAACAGTTGCACACGCGGAATACTCAGGTTAAAGTTGACGAGCCTAGCATATAACAGATATGGCCTCGGAACACGGAGACCGAAAGGTCGAGCGTGAATCATATAGTAGATATGATCAACATATTGATGTTCACCGTTGAAACTACTCCATCTCACGTGACGATCGGACATGGTGTAGTTGATATGGATCACGTAATCACTTAGATGACTAGAGAGATGTCTGTCTAAGTGGGAGTTCTTAAGTAATATGATTAATTGAACTTTAATTTATCATGAACTTAGTCCTGGTAGTATTTTGCAAATTATGTTATAGATCAATAGCCCGCGTTGTTGCTTTCATATGTTTATTTTTGATATGTTCCTAGAGAAAACTGTGTTGAAAGATGTTAGTAGCAATTATGCGGATTGGATCAGTGATCTGAGGTTTATCCTCATTGCTGCACAGAAGAATTATGTCCTTGATGCACCGCTAGGTGACAAACCTATTGCAGGAGCAGATGCAGACGTTATGAACGTTTGGCTAGCTCAATATGATGACTACTTGATAGTTTAGTGCTCCATGCTTAACGGCTTTAGAATCAAGACCTCAAAGATGTTTTGAACGTCATGGACCATATAAGATGTTCCAGGAATTGAAGTTAATGTTTCAAGCAAATACCTGAGTTGAGAGATATGAAGTCTCCAACAAGTTCTATAGCTGAAATTGTAGGAGAATCGCTCAACTAGTGAGCATGTGCTCAGATTGTATGGGTACTTCAATCACTTGAATCAATTGGGAGTTAATCTTCCAGATAAGATAGTGATTGACAAAATTCTCTAGTCACCATCACTGAGTTACTAGAACTTCATAATGAACTATAGTATGCAAGGGATGACGGAAACGATTCCCGAGCTCTTCGTGACGTTGAAATCGACGAAGGTAGAAATCAAGAAAGAGCATCAAGTGTTGATGATTGACAAGACCACTAGTTTCAAGAAAAGGGCAAATGGAAAGAAAGGGAAACTTCAAGTAGAATGGCAAACAAGTTGTCACTCCCGTGAAGAAGACCAAAGCTGGACCAAAGCCTGAAACTGAGTGCTTACACTGCAAAGGAAATAGTCACTCGAAGCGGAAATGCCCTAAATATTTGGTGCATTTGAAGGATGGCAAAGTGAACAAGGGTGTATTTGATATACAGGTGTTTGATGTGTGCCTTACTAGTGTTTATAGTAGCCCCTGAGTATTTGACACTTGTTCAGTTGCTAAGATTAGTAAATCGAAACAGGAGTTACATAATAAACAGAGACTAGTTGAGGGGAAGTGACGATGAGTGTTGGAAGTAGTTCCAAAATTGATATGATCATCATCGCACACTCCCTATGCTTTCAGGATTAGTGTTAAACCTAAATAAATGTTATTTAGTGTTTGCGTTGAGCATAAATATGATTTGATCATGTTTATTGCAATACGGTTATTCATTTAAAGTCAGAGAATAATTGTTGTTCTGTTTACATGAATAAAACCTTCAAATGGTCATACACCCAATGAAAATAGTTTGTTGGATCTCGATTGTAGTGATACACATATTCATAATATTGATGCCAAAAGATGCAAAGTTAATAATGATAGTGCAACTTATTTGTGGCACTGCCGTTTGGGTCATATCGGTGTAAAGCGATGAAGAAACTCCATAAAGATGGATTTTGGAATCACTTGGTTATGAATCATTTGATGCTTATAACCGTGCCTTTTTGGCAAGATGACTAAAACTCCGTTCTCTGGAACAATAGAACGAGCTACTAACTTGTTGGAAATAATACATATCGATGTATGCAGACCAATGAGTATTAAGGCTCGTGGCGGGTATCGTTATTTTCTGACCTTCACAGATGATTTGAGCAGATATGGGTATATCTACTTGATGAAACATAAGTCTGAAATAGTTGAAAGGTTCAAAGAATTTCAGAGTGAAGTATAAAATCATCGTGACAAGAAAATAAAGTTTCTGCGATCTGATCGTGGAGATGAATATTTAAGTTACGAGTTTGGCCTTGAGTTAAAACAATGTGGAATAGTCACAAACTCATGCCACCTGGAACACCACAGCATAACGGTGTGTCTGAACGTCATAACCGCACTTTATTTGATATGGAGCGATCAATGATGTCTCTTACCGATTTACCAATATCATTTTGGGGTTATGCATTAGAGATAGCTACATCCACCTTAAAAGGGCACCATCTAAATCCATTGAGACGACACCATATGAACTGTGGTTTAGCAAGAAACCCAAGTTGTCGTTTCTTAAAGTTTGGGGCTGCAATGCTTATGTGAAAAAGTTTCATCCTGATAAGCTCAAACCCAAATCGGAGAAGTGCGTCTTCATAGAATACCCAAAGGAAATTGTTGGGTACACCTTCTATCACAAATCCGAAGGCAAGATATTCGTTGCTAAAAATGGATCCTTTCTAGAGAAGGAGTTTCTCTCGAAAGAAGTGAGTGGGAGGAAAGTAGAACTTGATGAGGAAACTATAACTGCTCCCTTATTGGAAAGTAGTTCATCACAAGACCGGTTCCTGTGACAACTACACCAATTAGTGAGGAAGCTAATGATATTGATCATGAAACTTCAGATCAAGTTTCTACTAAACCTCGTAGGTCTACCAGAGTAAGATCCGCACCAGAGTGGTACGGTAATCCTATTCTAGAAGTCATGTTACTTGACCATGATGAACCTACGAACTATCAGGAAGCAATGATGAGCCCAGATTCCGCAAAATGGCTAGAGGCCATGAAATCTGAGATGGGATCCATGTATGAGAACAAAGTATGGACTTTGGTTGACTTGCCCGATGATCGGCAAGCCATTGAGAATAAATGGATCTTTAAGAAGAAGACTGACGCTGATGGTAATATAACTGTCTATAAAGCTCGACTTGTTGCGAAAGGTTTTCGACAAGTTCAAGGGGTTGACTACGATGAGACTTTCTCACCCATAGCGATGCTTAAGTCTGTCTGAATCATGTTAGCAATTGCCGCATTTTATGATTATGAAATTTGGCAAATGGATGTCAAAACTGCATTCTTGAATGGATTTCTAAAAGAAGAGTTGTATATGATGCAACCAGAAGGTTTTGTTGATCGAAAAGGTGCTAACAAAGTGTGCAAGCTCCAGCGATCCATTTATGGACTGGTGCAAGCATCTCGGAGTTGGAATAAACATTTTGATAGTGTGATCAAAGCATATGGTTTTATACAGACTTTTGGAGAAGCCTGTATTTACAAGAAAGTGAGTGGGAGCACTACAACA
This sequence comes from Aegilops speltoides, assembly GCA_021437245.1. NCBI lineage: Eukaryota > Viridiplantae > Streptophyta > Magnoliopsida > Poales > Poaceae > Aegilops > Aegilops speltoides. Next base: position 483,872,071 of record CM038144.1, read on the forward strand.
TTTCTAATAAGTATATGTGAATGACATATTATTGATCGGAAATAATGTAGAATTATTCTGCAAAACATAAAGGAGTGTTTGAAAGGAGTTCTTTAAAAGAATGACCTCAGTAAAGCTACTTACATATTGAGCATCAAGATCTATTGAGATAGATCAAGACGCTTGATAAGATTTTCAATGAGTACATACCTTGACAAGTTTTTGAAGTAGTTCAAAATGGAACAGTCAAAGAAAGAGTTCTTGCCTGTGTTGCAAAGGTGTGAAATTGAGTAAGACTCAAATCCCGACCACGGCAGAAAATAGAAAAGAGAATGAAAGTCATTCCCTATGCCTCAGTCATAGGTTCTATAAAGTATGCTATGCTATGTACCAGACCTATTGTATACCTTGCACTGAATTGGGCAATGGAGTACAATAGTGATCTACGATTGGTCAAGAATATCCTTAGTGAGGACTAAGGAAATATTTCTCGATTATGGAGGTGATAAAAGAGCCCGTCGTAAAGAGTTACATCGGTGCAAGCTTTTACAACGATCCAGATGACTCTAAGTCTCAATCTGGATACATATTGAAAGTGGGAGCAATTAGCTAGAGTAGCTCCGTGCAAAGCATTGTAGACATAGAATATTTGCAAAATACATACGGCTCTGAATGTGACAGACCCGCTGACTAAGCTTCTCTCACGAGCAAAACATGATCACACCTTAGTACTCTTTGGGTGTTAATCACATAGCAATGTGAACTAGATTATTGACTCTAGTAAACCCTTTGGGTGTTGGTCACATGACGATGTGAACTATGGGTGTTAATCATATACAGATCTGAATATTGGTGTTAAATCACATGGCGATGTGAACTAGATTATTGACTCTAGTGCAAGTGGGAGACTGAAGGAAATATGCCCTAGAGGCAATAATAAAGTTATTATTTATTTCCTTATTTCATGATAAATGTTTATTATTCATGCTAGAATATTATTAACCGGAAACATAATACATGTGTGAATACATAGACAAACATAGTGTCACTAGTATGCCTCTACTTGACTAGCTCGTTTATCAAAGATGGTTATGTTTCCTAACCATGGACAAAAGAGTTGTCATTTGATTAACGGGATCACATCATTAGGAGAATGATGTGATTGACTTGACCCATTCCGTTAGCTTAGCACTTGATCATTTAGTATATTGCTATTGCTTTCTTCATGACTTATACATGTTCCTGTAACTATGAGCTTATGCAACTCCCGTTTACCGGAGGAACACTTTGGGTGCTACCAAATGTCACAACATAACTGGGTGATTATAAAGGAGTATTACAGGTGTCTCCGAAGGTACATGTTGGGTTGGCGTATTTCGAGATTAGGTTTTGTCACTCCGATCGTCGGAGAGGTATCTCTGGGCCCTCTCGGTAATGCACATCACTATAAGCCTTGCAAGCAATGTAGCTAATGAGTTAGTTACGGAATGATGCATTACGTAACGAGTAAAGAGACTTGCCGTAACGAGATTGAACTAGGTATTGATACCGACGATCGAATCTCGGGCAAGTAACATACCGATGACAAAGGGAGCAACGATGTTGTTATGCGGTTTGACCGATAAAGATCTTCGTAGAATATGTAGGAGCCAATATGGGCATCCAGGTTCCGCTATTGGTTATTGACCGAGAATAGTTCTAGGTCATGTCTACATAGTTCTCGAACCCGTAGGGTCCGCACGCTTAGCGTTACGATGACAGTTTATATTATGAGTTTTGGAGTTTTGATTACCGAAGGAGTTCGGAGTCCCAGATGAGATCGGGGACATGACGAGGTGTCTCGAAATGGTCGAGACGTAAAGATCGATATATTGGACGACTATATTCGGAGTTCGGAAAGGTTCCGAGTGATTCGGGTATTTTTTGGAGTACCGGAGAGTTACGGAATTCGCCGGGGAGTATATGGGCCTTATTGGGCTTTAGGGGAAAGAGAGAGGAGAGGTTGGGCGCCCCAAGGCCTAGTCCGAATTGGACTAGGGGGAGGGGCTGCTCCCCCTCCTTCCTTCTCTTCTCTTCCCCCTTTCCTTGACTCCTACTCCTACTACTTGGAAGGGGGGGAATCCTACTCCCGGTGGGAGTAGGACTCCTCCTTGGTGCGCCTCCTCCTAGGCCGGCCACCCCTCCCTTGCTCCTTTATATACGGGGGCAAGGGGGCACCCTAGAACACACAAGTTGATCTACGGATTGTTCCTTAGCCGTGTGCGGTGCCCCCTTCCACCATATTCCACCTCGGTCATATCGTCGCGGAGTTTAGGCGAAGCCCTGCGCCGGCAGAGCATCATCATCGTCGCCACGCCGTCGTGCTGATGGAACTCATCCCCAACACTTTACTGGATCGGAGTCCGGGGATCGTCATCGAGCTGAACGTGTGCTGAACTCGGAGGTGCCGTACGTTCGGTACTTGGATCGGTCGGATCGTGAAGACGTACGACTACATCAACCGCGTTGTCATAACGCTTCGGCTTACGGTCTACGAGGGTACGTGGACAACACTCTCCCCTCTCGTTGCTATGCCATCACCATGATCTTGCATGTACGTAGGAAATTTTTTGAAATTACTACGTTCCCCAACATGCGGACCATGCCAAATCGCACTACCGGATACACACCATTCTGCATGGTGTACGGCGCAGAGGCGGTATTGCCCTGCGATATCATTCATGACTCACCTCGAGTGCGCATGTATGAAGAGAGAGAAGCCGAGCTTGATCGGCAGGACAATTTAGATGCCCTCGAGGAGGAGCGCGACGTCGCAAAAGCCCGTTCCGCATTCTATCAACAATGGTGGAATCACGGCATCTCGCATTGTGTGAGGGCGTGAGGAGAATACGGTGTCCCTGGTGGCTTCTTGGGGAGCATTGTGCCTCCACACCGCTCCAACAGAGACGTACTTCCCCTTAAAGGGAAGGAAATTTGGTAACACATCCTCGTCTCCATCAGTTCCACTCTTGGTTATCTCTTACCTTTACTTGTGCAAGATATATTGTGTTCTATCCTTTGCTTGCTTGTGTGTTTATTGTTGTTGCATCATATAGGTTGCTCACCTAGTTGCCTATCTAGACAACCTACTTTGATGCAAAGTTTAATTTGGTAAAGAAAAGCTTAAAAATTGTTAGCTGTCTATTCACCCCCCTCTAGTCAACTATATCGATCCTTTCAGCCGTCGGCCTACGCAACCTTCCCGACGCCACCTTTCCGCCGTGGTTTGCTGCCCTTTTCACAAGCCTCCTTATCGCATCTCTACGACGCCGACGCGACGGAGGCCGACATGGAAGACATCATCGCAGCCAGCCCAGCTGCCGCCGCCGCCTCCTCTGCGGCATTGACGGCGACATTGATCTCAACGGCCCAAGACGACATAATTGATCTCAACGACGACATTGACGACGAGCTCGACTAAGGCAAGGAAGAGCCAAAGGAGGAGGAGGAGGAGGAGGACGAGGAGGAGGAGGAGGAGGAGGAGCTAGAGGAGGAGTCGACGCCTGCTCCGACGAGGAAAGGCAAGAAGAAGAAGAAAAGTGCGGCCAGGACCGGCGAGCCGCGCATCAAGTGGGCGTCCAAGGAGGACGAGCGCCTCGCTAAAGCATGGAAAGTCGTCTGCCTCGACCCGATCACCGGCACAAACCAGAACATAGACATGTATTGGGACCGCACCAATGCCGAGTTCGACGAGCACAAGCTCATCGACCCCTACTTCAAAGGCGTCTACATGCAGCATGGGTCGAAGGCGATGACGAACAATTGGGGGCTCATCCAAACAGCATGCAACAAATGGCATGGTATCGTCGAGGAGATCGCGGCTCGCCCGGAGAGCGGCGCCAGCGTCGAGGTTCTGTACAGCACGCCGACCTCTCCCCATTTCTTTCAACCGTGTGCGCGCCAGCCGGCTGATGTTCGTCTCTCAGCGCAGCTGCTGCGCATGTTCGCCATGTTTCACGATGACAACAACTACCAAGAGTTCAAGTACCTCCACGTCTTCAAGCGGATCGACAAGTGCGAGAAGTGGATGGATGTCCGGCGCACCATCGCCAAGGCCAAGGATACGTACAAGCCGGACGCGCCGACTGCGGGCGCGGCCGTCTAGCCTCGGGACGACAACAAAGGGGCCAAGAAGGCGAAATACGCCGAGTCGGCTGCCGCACGTGTGCAAGAGTCCATCGAGCATTGCCTCGCCGACGCCAAGACCCGGACTGCCCTGCGGGAAGAGAAAACTGAGGCGCGGTGGTCGGCGTTGATGACGAACAGCGCCGTCAAGCTCGACTTGCTCCGGACCAACGTTGCCGCGAAGAAGAGGTACACCGACCTGGCTTTCTTGATGGGTGGCGCGGACATGCTCCAGAGCGGCGACGAGAAGCTCAAGGCGTGGTACCTGGTGGAGCGCGGCCTCATCTTGAACCGGATACCGACGACGCCGACGCCAACTCCCACGACGACGCCGACATTCAGCCAAGCCCGAGTGATGATGCCTCCGCGACGCCCAGCAGTATAGAAGCCGCGCCGACGCGGCCCAGCCCCCGCATGCCGACGCCGACACCTAAAACGCCGGAGGCCGACACCGCGATTTGATGCATTCCTTGCGTGTCCTTTCTTTTTGTGCGCCGAACATTTCTTTTGATCGCTGGATTATGACGTTTTTTTGAAGTGGGAACGAACCAAGTTTGAATATGCTGCACCTCGGGAGCGGCACCTAGGGGCGTGACTAGGGTCTGTATGGGCCTAAAAATTGTCGGGTGAGCGTCCGAAAGGGCGCCGGCCTATGTGCTGGGGGCGGTACGAGTGAAGATCCTCTTACAGCGTTTGAGACCACCAATGCACCATGAACGAGCCGGCCGTATGCTATTGCTATCCAGTTGAGAAATGCCACAGCAGACAGTAGTACTCGCTCACTCACACGAGTAGTGTAAATAAATGATCGCCAGAGCCAGAGTCAGAGGCAGACCATTTACTGAAGACGCGTTCTCGACCTTGGCACTGCACACGGGTAATTACTGTTGGTTTGAACTTTGAAGTGCATTTCCTTTGAGCTGGAGTACTACGCAGCGGTACTCCTACAGGCTACAGTCCTACCACTCCACTCCACCTCGTTCGCTTCAGGACGGCAAACACTGCATTTCCAGGCTGTGAGGTGCTGAGGGCAGGGTACACGCGCAAGTTGGCCTGAGCCTGACAGAGCGACTGTGGCCATGCTCACTGTTCATGCCCTGCACCGTCGTACGTACGTAGATTTACAACGTGCTCGTAGCATCATTGCCGGGCTGGCTGCTGCTTACCTGCTCCACTGTTGCTCACATTCAGATTCAGTCCAGTGCTGCTCCTTTTTGAATTGGGACGCTGTTTTCTCTTCAGTTCAGTGGCTGGAGCTGGAGGCAGCTCATTAAGTGCGGCGTTTTTTTCTTTTCAAAAAAGGAGGAAGATCCCTGTCCTCTGCATCTGGGCAATGCATGCAGCCATTTTATTAATTATTCATAAAAGACCTTACAAAAAATACAGCAGTAAGTCTGAAGAAATACAATTGTGCTATGATGGTCATAGTAATATTGACATTGAGATTCATATGTTTACTGAGATAACTTACTTATATTACTAAATCAAGAATATCACTTGATCTTTTAAGAAATAGTTGTCCTGAATATTCCCAGTTATACTTGCTCGTATCATCTGTTATAATGTGCTTATTGTGTTCACCAGGTCGGAACACTCCACCTTGCATTCACCTATGTGCAATTTACTTTGAGTTAAATACATCATAAGTGCCTAAACTTGTCCGTTGCGGTCAGTTTAGTGCCTAAACTTGTAAAATACACAAAAGTGGTGCTACAACTTGTCGCATGGTGCATATACGGTGCCTCCGTCCGTATGCCACCGCATTTGCTCTCCGTGTGGCGTGACAGCTGTCGGCTGGCCCACAGAACAGTGGGTGAGTGTTGCCTGCGCTGGATGAAATGCGTATAAGTTTTTTTTTTTTGCAGAATATCCCGTGAGATTTAATCAAAGTCACACCATTGTTCTATATGCTAATAACAGGAAAAGAATATACTGCGTCATTGAATTGGTTTCGACCCTGGGACCTCCAGGTTAAATAGCACGCACGCTAGACGCCAAGACTCTGCAATTTCCAATATTTTAGTTTTCAAGTTACTGTTTGGTTTTTACAATATATGTAAAATTTCCAATATACAAATATGCAACTATTGTCTATTAAAATATTTATTATATTTTTATAATTTGTAGTTCGAAGAGCTAAACATGAACTGTTTGTAAAGTATATTATGAAATATTGCGTAATTTTTTTGTATCTTCATTCAGGACCACAAGTACGGAGAGTTATTTTGTATCTTCATTGTATTTTTAGAATACATAATTATTAAAAAACAACGAAGTTGTATTTTGAAAATTGTTCAATACGTATTAAAAATGATTGTGTAAAAACAATAAATTATATAAATGGGTTAAAACATGTTAAACGTGTTTGTAGAAATGTAAGAATAAATTTACACAATACTTATTTTAAAACATATCAAGCATTTTATGAAAATGGATGTTGTAATTTTTTTGAATGCGTGACGGGCATTTCTCAAATACACGTTTACAATTTCTTAATACAAGTGAGAATTTTTCCCAAAATATCTTGCTTTTTAGAAAAATGCACTAACACTTTTTTAAGTTGATGCCAAGTAATATGTTGAGTTGTTCTCTTTTTTCAAGCGTGAGAATTTCTTAATAATTTAAAACTTTCTGCGAGTCAACCTTTTTCTTTTTTATTCTCTTTATTATTTCGTCTGATATCCCTAACAAATAGTAGTGTATCTGCATAGATAACTGTTCTTGGCTTATTGGTTAGCACATGTGTATGTTGTGCGCGAGGTAATCAATTCGAATCCTGCCTGTGTGCTATTTTTTGTTATTATATTCTATTTGATCCCACATGCTGACATGCGGGGCCTAGATCTAACAGGTGAGATCAATGCAGTTTGGCATATTTAAATAAAATATCAGGAGCTTTTGTGAAAATTATTTAAAGTACAAAGAATTTTCTGTAAAACAACCAGCCCACTCCTCTCACAGGAATTGACATGTGGGTCGACGCCATCTTGGCACACCATGTGGCTGTGCATATGCCTAGATACGGACGGAGGCACCGTATTTGAACGTTCGAACAAGTTACGGCACCAGTTTCATGTATTTTACAAGTTTAGGCACCAAAGTGATCGCATCGGACAAGTTGAGACACCCGTGGTGTATTTAACTCATTTACTTTCATCATCAACCATGTGGCTTAAGTTAAGCTTGGTTAGGCACCCTGATTACTTAGATAGGGCAGCTTCGCGTTTATTAGTTACTCTATTAGTCAGGTATGTTGGATACCCTGCTCTCAAAGCACACACCTGATGTTTGAAGATTTACATACACCTGGATGGCAACATAATACCCATGCTTTGAATTTTAAGATGCCAAATTGGCAATGCTCCTTAACTACCATCTGCTCTGTGATATGTCCAGCTTGATCGATGAGACACACACAACAAAAGATCTGGTTTTTATGGTTTCTAAAATCTCTACCGGCTATTCTCACAGCACAATACTTGAAGGTTTTTTTTCTTTATTAAATCGTAATCATGAGTTTGGTTTAAGCAGTTATGTAACCGGAGACGCTAGACCATCTATGTGAAAGTACTATTCTCATAGCACATACTTGAAGTTTTCATAATCGCTCTACTTGTATTCCTATATATTTCTTTGCGTTGGCAAATCAACATTTTAATTTTGAATGCTTTTACATGACACCTAAGCAGTAAACTAGAATGTTTACGGGTTTTCATAATCATAGCCACATTCTCTCTTATGGAGACACAACTTCTTATGAAAAATACCAATTGGTCTGCTGAACCACCACTCTTGTGTGATAGCCTGATACATAATAGATGCAATACAATTCAGACTTGCCATTCTCTTTATTTCAACATCCGTTATCGAGACATGGTTTTTGCCTGTGTTTTTCAGTTTTGGTACATCTGTTGTGAACTTAGAGGGAATACATATATATGATTTGAATTTTTCAACTTGTGGTGCTTTGTAGTACTTTGTTAAAAGATAGTAAATTGATGTTTTTTCTTTATTTATTTATCCTGGTATTTCTCTTGCCTTTTGCATTTCTAAGTAAATTACATGGCTCTTCCTTAGCATCATGATGAATGTCTGTCTAACAAACCCGGAGCAAGTTTAGGTGGGTATGGTCACATAATTTGGGTTATTGGTATCATTTTGGGACACTACTTCGTTGAACAACCTCTGTTTCTATATGTTTGTAAAAGGCTAATTTGCATGGTTTTCATTTTTGGAGGCTGTACCATGGTTGCTTTCAATCTTTCCTTCTGTATTTTTTTGTATGTGTTTGCTGGAGTGAATTTTAGTCTTTGTTCATTTTTCATAATAATATTTAAAATACCACGGAAACGGAGTTGTCCATATATTTGCAGTATCAAGCAAATCCTTTTGTTGTTTATTGTAACCACATTCAAGTGTACTAAATTTGTCTCAGCTATGTATGCTTAGTGTATATATAAAGCGGGGTGCGGCGAGACTCATTGTGGTGGTTATAGTTGCTACTCTGTCTAATCCAAAGTAAGTGTCGTTATTTTGAAAAGAAAAAAGAGTCCTTTTTACTACCCTGAAAAAAGTTGGTGGTTCACCATATGGAACCAGACCATATGGGGCCCCATATGGTCTGGTTCCGGTCGGATCCGGAGTTCGGCAGCGGTGTGAAGACGGCCCGTCGGCGAGCTTATGGCGACCGTTGATTTGTACCTGGGGCGGGAGAAGAGAGAAGGGAGAGGAAAGAGAAGGGACAATGGAGAAGCAGGGCGTCGGCTTGGAACTCCGGCGGTCGCCGGCGTCATCCAGAGGCGGCGGGGTCGGGGGCGGTGCTAAGGAGGGAGGCTGCTGCGAGGGGAGGCTCGGGAGGAGCTCCTCTGTCTCAACCCAGCGTGACGAGGGAGACTCACCCGCATGTCAAAACCGCCCATTGACCATTGCCACGTCAGCAATCAGTCAAGTCAAACTACCCAGGGACTGATTTTGTCCGGTATGAGATTGTTCAGGGGGTAAAGAGAACCAAAATAAAGATCCGGGGGTAATGTGAGCCACCAACTTTGTTTAGGGTAGTAAAATTGCCTTTTTCTTTTGAAAACTAAGCTTAGTTCAACCTTTAGTTCAAAGCTGCAACATTTATTATAAATCGGAGGGGGTATTAAATGTTTTCTTATGACTGATCACTGTGGGGTGCGGCAAGCAGCACTTTCAATCCATCATGTTATGGCCACTGAACCCCATCTTAAATTTCATATCTTATTCATAGATAATGATTTGGTGTATGGTAGAACCAATATCATTGCTATTTTTTATATTTGCAATACTTCTATGACTATATTACCAGATTGAATATGACTGTACCCGACAGTGGTGCTGCCGGGTGCGGCAAGCCGCAATTCCTACCTAGTATAGTAGCATAGGGCTGGCTGGCTTGCTGGCTGCGTCCACAAATCACTCACCAGCCTCTGGCCTATATGCAGATTTACAGCGTGTTCGTAACAGCATAGCAGGGCTGGCTGCTGGTTACTACCTGCTCCACTGTTGCTCACATTCAGTGCAGTGCTGCTCTTTTTGAACTGAGACGCTGTTTTCTCGCTTGTTCACTGGCAGTGTGGCACCTAGCATGTAAATAGTCTGGTCTGGTAGCAGCACATTAAGTGCAGCGTAACGAAACCTTGGTGGGTTAACCTAATCACTGTGTGTTTTATTAGCGCTGCGCTACTTATTAGCCTCAAAGTTTGTTAACGAGCCCCGCTAAGTGCTCCACACTTTGATCAGTCAGCAGCAGCGGCGGCGGCTATAGCTTTCAATTTGATCCAGCCGATGGCAACGACACGCTGTCCCGTAACTTTACGTGGCTGTCGTCTAAAGAGAAGCTTCTTTTCATGCACGAGAATTTCTGTCGTCCCGAGAGCAAAGCAAAGCGACTCAAGTCAAGTGACCTACGGTACTCTACTCACTCTCACTGCTTGTTGGACGTGAATAGTGCCATGTGTTGTGGCAAATCCTTGGATCCCATCTGACAAGAGCCACGTTTAATTAGCCAGCCAACCAAAATCTAGCGTGGACATCTCACTGCCTCGTGCATGCTTCTAGAAACACCACCAAATACTGTCCATGCCAACAAAGATGCTGCCTACCTACACTTGACACTTTGCTTTTCTGGCCCGGTCGCTCTCCTCTGGCACGCACGATGGCCCGATCCATGATCAGATAAAAGCGGCCGATGAAAGCGCAGTGGACCTGCCGAAAAGGAGTTGCATTTTTCAGGGAAAAGTTAGATCTCCCCGTTGTTCTGTTGCTGACACCACTTATCTTCAGTTGTGTTGTTGCCGGTGTTTGCTGGCGTGACCAGCAAGCAGTTTTTATGCCCAGACACCTGGTCCGCAAGCGTGCGCGCCGTGTCGGCCACCTTCCTTCCCTGGATGCAGAGAGAGAGAGCCACGGTAGAAGGAACGAACGGACGGACGTCAGGAACACCCGCGCGCACCCGTTGTCGACGAGACATGAAGATCATGAGAGATCTCGAGCGGCGGCCGGCCGGGAGACCGCCGGAGATCGAGCGAGCACGGCGCTGTTGGCGTGCGGGTGTGGAGAGGCAGAGCACACGGGCACACGCTGTTGGTGCTTCCGTGCCGTGCATGTACTAGTAGTAGCATGCTCGGGGCATGAGCTGGGAAGGCCGAGAGCTGGCGGTAGGAGCTTGACTGCAGCTGGCGGTAGGAGCTTGACACGCTGTTGACTGCAGCAAGGGACGGACACAGATGTGATGCGGATAAGCCCCTGCCTGCGTACCTGACTGCAGAAAAGAAAGCGGGCGCCATGGCGTCAGGAAGGTTGACAATCCAAATCAGCCGCACGCGCGCGCGCTGTGCTGTGTCCGGACCATCTGATGCAAGCGCCGGCACCAGCGCCCGCCCTACCGTGCTGCTCACCGTAGTACGTCGTCGTCAAGGGCGGTTGATTTGAAAACGTGTGACCACCACGCTTGGCGCGCTCACTCATATGTCTCGGCACCTCACCGTGGATGCATGGCTCACATAATCAGACCTGATTCTCAAAAAGCGCATCCTCTTCCAGTTTCACTAGAGAAAGGGTCAAAGGGACCGACCATGGAACAGTTGTCTGGTTGGACAGTGCTCACTTCCGAACGTTGGTATCCGCCCACGCTCGCTTTCACCGTTCTTTTTTCAGTCAATTACAACGGTCCCTTTGGTGCTAGAAGTTGTGGCATACATCAAAGTAGTGCAAAAAGTGGCGTAAACGGTCCCTTTGATGCTAGAAGTTGTGGCATACATCAAAGTAGTGCAAAAAGTTGATTTTGACGTGCAAATTCAATGCTTATCTCATTCTTGCATACGGAACCGGCGCTGACTTGGCACATGGGCCCCGCTGTCAGCCACTGGACCAGGAGAAGGGGGGGCGTGACTTGTTTTTTCTAAAAGCGCCCTTGAAATATAATTTCTTTTTCACAAAAAACCCTCCCGGCGTGGGAGAGGTGCCATTTATTCTAGATCTCGAACACACAACAGAGACCTTAGTAGCATGCCGGCTAAACCACTCCACCATTCACGTTCCTCTGTACTGTGACTCACGTTCCGGATAACAAAATTACATGTATTTAAACACAATGCATGTGGAATTTGGGCTGCAGATACTGCGACCCATTTAACACTAGTTCCTTTTTGCTACTTTTTTTGTAGAAAGTATGTAAATTATAATCTCTTCCCACAAAACAAAATGTAAATTATAATCTCAGTACAAAAATAAAGTTTGAATATTTGTGTGCATAAATATAGTGATGAATGAAATAACTAATTTTTTTAAAAAATTCACGTATTATATAGATAATAATCATATATTTAATATAATATTTGTGAGTTACAAAAGATTTTATATTTTAAAAATAATAAAAGTATTCTTAAAATTATAATTCAAAAATTATTTTAGTTATATAAACATTTCAATCATTCGCAAGTTTGTATAGTTCAATGTTTGTATAATTAAATTTTTTCATAATTTTGCTGTTAATATTAATTTTCAATAATTTAAATATAAGCCGAGTGTGTGATATTTTTTATTGATTAATTTTGTCCATATTAACTACATATTTTTTTGTATAATACACGGATGTATATTTTGTTTTTTACTAAATAATCATTATTTATACGTCTAATATTTATAACAAACAATTTTTTGAAAATAATTCTTATTACTTACATTTTAGAAAAATAAATAAATAAAAAACCGGTGAAAATTGGGCCGCGGTATGGGCAACCCATTTAAGTTGCACATGCATACATGTTGGGTAAATCTTTATGTTGATGCATCTTTTAATCAAGATTTGCTTAGGGGCATGAGGGACGACAACGGTAGATTTACCGTTGGGGGCAATTGCAATATTGACTATTGTGTGGACGTACTGATGGCTGAAACTTCGGCCCTCAAGTTTGGTTTATCTCTCACGTAAAGGGCGGGCTTCAATCGAATTATCATTAATTCTGATAATTGGGAGGTCACTGGTACCATGAAGAATGGGGGTCAATCGGCAGGAGTGGTGATGGCAATTGTTGAAGATTTTTACTATATTGCTTGTGATCTTTTATATCTACGTTCGAGCACTGTAGTGGAGAAGCTAATAAGGTTGCTCATGAGCTTGCTAGATTGGCTAGATTTTCTTTGACTAGTGACTGGTTTGAGGAGTTTGTCAGTGAAATTGTACCTATACTCATAAACGACGTATTATTTCAAATGAATTAAGTTTGGGTTGTTAAAAAGAAATGATCCACACATATCGCGCCACTGCACAAGAAAAGGAAAATATGCTTTATCAAAGTCATTCCTTTGTTTCTATTTTTCTCACTGGTTTTTTCGCTTTCTTTCATTTTTTGTTTCTTTTTAAATTTGTGAAAATCCGAGGAAGCTTTCTAAATCCATGAATGTTTGTCCCATTCACAAACATTTTCTAATTTTTGATTGGATTTTATATTTGTGAATATTTTTAAAATTCATGACTAATTTTCAAATTTGTGAACAGTTTTTCAAATGCACTGATTGATGCATCTAACTAATGTCCCATTGTAAACTCTGTCATGCCAATTTTTTTACGAGTCGTTTCAGTGGATCAAAGAGTGTCATGTAGCCATATAGACAAAACTGCTACATAATGAGTGTTCAATAGAGCGCTTTTTAAGAAAATACTTATGCATTGGTTTAAGCATCTAGGTAAGGTTGCATAGTAAACACTGCCATAATAAAGTCTACGCGTTGATTTAGTTGATACTAGCAAAAGAGCCCATGCGTTGAAATGGAAAAAAAATTACACACACACTTAACCCAATAACCATGACAAGACCACAATAGGTCCACGTCCTTTATTTTAGCGAGCTTATCTTCCTTCTCACTCTCACCGATGGTGGCCTCAGTGCTCACACAAACCCCTGTGCGTTGCAACAGGAGAGAAAAGGCCACCCCTCATATGCACTCTAAAGACATCAGTAAATTCCTTGAAATCCTCCCCTAAAAAAATTCCTTGAAATCTTTCACGATGTCACATGACAAAATAACATGATAACCGGTGTTGCACAAAAACATAAAGATGGGATGATTTTTGAAGTGCCCAACAAATATATGCAAACAAAGTACATTTTAGTAATTAGTGATAGCATGTTTTTGTCGCTCTTGTTTTGGTTTTTATTGCTTTCCTGCTTTTTCTGCTTTCTTTGTTTTTTATGTTTCTTTTTCAGTTTTATAGTTTTTGTTCCTTTTCTTTCTACATTTTTAGTATACACCAGGAATTTTTTAAATATACATTTAACATTTTCCAAATATATGATTAACATTTTTGACAACTTATAATTTTTTGTCTACTTTGCTCATATACATTGTACATTTCTTGTATACACCAGGAATACATTTTTATATACACGTTTAACATTTTGAAAATACATTATTTACATTTGGTAAGAAAACTTATAATTTTTATATCTACTTTATTCTATACATATTGTATTTTTGTGTACATCAGAAACTTTTTCTATACACGCTTAACATTTTTAAATGCATGATTAACTTTTTTTAAAATAGGAACTTACATTATTATTTTCCTAATTTTGTTTTCCATATGCACTGCCCGTTTGTTTGTATATAATGGAAACATTTTTCTAGAGAAGTTTAATATTTCATTAATGCATGATTAACATTTTTTAAATTTTTACATATATTGATTTTTCTAAACAGAAATATTCATAGTATTTTGAAATTAAAACAAAAAAAGAGGAAAAAACTGGGTGTGAAAAAAAGAGCTGGAGGCTAGAGAAAAGGGAAGAAAAATGGGGAGACTAGGGTTCGAACATGCGTCTCCTAGGTGGAAGCGGGAGGGTGTAGCCAGAGGAGTACTGACTTCCTATGATTTATCAGAGGATAGAGTCCTATTGAACGAGTCAGAACGGCTGATTTATAAAGGAAAAACCGAATCATTTTTCTTCACTTACGGATGGCATAATGGGTAATTAACTTCCGGGGTATTTTTTGGATGGACGACTAGAAGCACTATTTTCTTTATTATTAGGGGTAGAGGGGTAGAAAAGAGTGTCATCTAGATGTATAGACAACATTACTATATAACGAGTGTATTTGAATACTTGTAGAGTGAAAGGTTTGATCTACAATGAGTGAAGGATTTCTATAATGTATTTTGAATCATAATTAAAGCGGGTGTGAACATTTTGATCTTTTGTACAAACTTCTAAACCATGTATCCGTTTTACATCAAAAGAACTAGAAAATATATTAACCTTGCTTCAAATAAATGCATAACATAGAGATTTTTATCTTTTAAAGGCTTTACAATGGTGCTGTAACTGCTAAATTCAACTTTGAACATACTGAATCTTGCATTCGATACCACAACTATTTGACCATCAATCGTTCTTATATCCGTTGCCTCACTTTCAAAATCATCGGCCACGAACAATTGAGCATTGTGGAGTAGAGCACAAGCCTGGCAATTTGAAACCCAGTTTTGATTTTTCTCCTAAGTGATTCAAATGAGTAAATTCTAGGAAATAATTAAAGGACCAACTAGAGGATCTCATGTGGTCCAAGCAAAGTCAAATCCAAGCCAAATTTTTAGCCCGTGGGTTTATACAAAACTTTTATAATTATCTGAAGCTTAATTTTAGCATACTAGATTCTTAATGAGTACAATTTTATTACATAGTTCATAATGTTGCTAAATAATTAGTAGTATTCGTTATCCATATGTAATAGATATGGAAGATACACTTGTGTTATGCTAAATTTAAGTTCTATTTCATAAAACAAAGTTGTGCTAGTTTTCTCCTCTTTTGAGACATTGCACTTAACAAGATCTTAAATGCAAAAAAATAAAGAAAAATAAAATCTTGCACAATTCCTAGAATAAATCTTTGACAATTGCGTGAAATGTATGATGTACATGCATCTCTCTCTCCCCCTCCCTCTCTGTCCTCTATGCTCCCTTCCGTGCTCATATATAGGATTCTTAAATATCTTGGTAAAAATATGTAAAGCATATGGTTAATAAATATCTTTATATGTTTTTGTTGTGTATGACTCAGTCAGAAAATTTATAGAAATTTCTAGAGCATAAATCGAATGGCTGGCATGGTTCTTGACATTTTTCATGGTCAAATGTTTCTTGCAAGTGCAAGGCGATTAACCTAAGAAGGGAGCGCAGAAGCCGTCCCGGCGTCCCCGTAACAGGCATGACCACAGAAGGGAACGCCTTCTATTTCTGCCAATTATTTCGGCACCTGGCGCACCCGCAAGCACGCATCAACTGCATATACGGCGCCCTCTACACGGGTAGTCGCAGCCACTGACCCCTGAGGCCCTGACGCGCCCGCGTGCAGACTGCAGACTTCAGCGCATCATCGTCGTCTCGCTGGTTGCCCAGTCTCTACCACAGCCACAGAAATTCGTGGGTTGAGCACACTGGTGGCAGGATCACTGAAGCCCGTCGCCATCACGTGGCCGCCTCGAGCAGTCGTCTAAAGCTGGAGCCCAACCTCACCTGCGCGTCGTGCTATGTCTCCACCAACTCTTATTTTCTGAAACATAAGCATGCAAAATTTGGAGAGTACAGTTTCTAACAATTGATGCCACTTTGGCGTGTGATTAGATTGCACAGGCTGATCAGCATTCTACCCATCACTACCACACTGAGCCCCTATGCCGACGGCCCAGGCTGTTGGCATAGACCTGATTCCAATCGGGATAGGGGCCGTCGGCATAGGGCGGTCGACAACATATACGTCGGCATAGATGCCTATGCCAACGGCGTACGTACATCTATGCCGATGGCCCGGGCCGTCGGCAACATTCCACGCCAACAGCGTCTGACGCCGCCGCCGTCAAGAGCAACCCAACCAGCGGCCGCCAACGGCGTCTGACGCTCCTGGTACACGGCGACGAGGGACGGGAAGTCAACCGCGGTGCCTGTGAAGGGGTTGAGCACGCGGACCGCGGTGGTTCGCTTGTGCAGCAGGATGACAAGACCATCGGTGAAGCCAATGATCCTGTGGCGCTGGAGCTCGGGCAGGCGGACGCGGAGGCACCTCGTCGTTTGACTGTGGAAGAAGGTTATCTGGCAGGCGTCGTCGGGGCGGACGGCGTCGCCATCACAGAGCGCGACCCAGCCGACCGGGCGGAGAGACCGGATCCCGAGGGTGGGGTCGCGCGGAGTGGGCGCGCAGGTGCGCCATCCGGAGCAGACGGCGCGCAAGGCAATGTTGTCCACCACGCCGAATTTCAGCACCAGCGCGGCGACCTGGCGGGCTATGTCGTCCGGGAGGGACGCCCAACCGGTGGTTGTCTGCGCCGGAGTGGGGATAGACCGGCGTTTGCAGGGGGAGAGAAAGGGGAGCGATGGAACTTTTGTTGGGCTAAGTCCCTCCACATGGAGGTGTGTTGGCAGCCCAACATCAGCCCACACAAGTCCAACACATATGAACCGTTAATCTGTTCTGCATTCAACGGTTGTGAGTGTTCCCTGGCAGTGGCGAATCTAGGAAAAAAATGGAGGGTGGGCTCAAAGTTGACGTCGAGAAAACTAAACGCTCTTTTGAAGAAAAATTATTATTATCTCCTAATCCGTTTGTGCAAATAAACTGAAATTTTCCTAGATTACTACTAGAAAGAGAAGTATTTACTAGAATAAAAAAACATCAAATTTTGAACAAACATGTGTTCAAATTGACATCATATTTCTCAAGACCAATACTAGTAGCATGATTGGCCATATAACAAAGTTTCATATAATTCGCACACCAATACATCAAGTACTAGAGAAGCAAACAAAAAAGGACAAAGCCAATATAATTCGCACACCAATACAACAAGTACAAGAGAAGCGAACCAAAAAGGACAAAGCCAATGATAGTGGTGTTGCTTCTTACTAATGCTATTGTAGTTGTAGATTATGGGGGGTTATGTCCTCAATGAGGATGGGTTCAACAATAACATTGACTGGAGCAAAATTGGATTGAGGAACAATAGGAAGTGTAGTTGAACTACTTGCAAACCAACTATGCACAGTTTTCTTTCTCTTCATTTCTACAGAAAAATGAAACAAAGATAGCAATTAGTTCATGGACTAATTATAAATAGAAGTAAACTAGCTATTGACTTGAACTAAACTTGCGACTGACTAGAACTAACTAAACTAGCAATTGCAACTAGTCTGTTGGATGTAGAGACAGTGAATAAATTGTACAGAGACATGGATAGAGAAGAAAATAGCCCGCGCTGTTGACCGCCTGGGGCATGGGCGACGAGTTCGCCGCAGTTGGGCGGGCAGGCTGCGTCTGGTGGCTGATCGCTCTTGCACGTGCTAGTGGCTGATCACAAAATTTGCTTAGATGGGCTGGCTGGACCACTTTTCCTGGGCTGGGCCTAACATACATCCTGAAGCCTAGTACTAAAATAATATTTCGCGAATTTGGAGGGTAGGCTCGAGCCTAACGAAGCCTGGCTGGTAGATTCGCCACTGTTCCCTAGTGAAGGGAGCAAGGAGAAAACCCTAGCCACCCCACCCCTGCTGGTGGTGGCTGCCATTCGTGAGAGTGAGAGAGAGAGAGCACACAAGAGAAAACACAACCTGAGAGAGAGGAAGAAGAAGAAGCAGAGGTTCTGTCCAGATTTGGTGCATCTGACTAGACAATGTTCAAGCTCGTGATTGGAGGCTCAAACGTGCTTGGATCGACCCCCAAACATGGTGAGCTCGTTCCTTACTTTGAGTACTTCGATTTGGTTAGCTGGTTTGATGATTGGGTCAGTGGAGCATCAGATTTGAGAGTGGTTTTGTCACCGACTGCTGCAGTTTCAAACAGAGTAGTTTTGGGAGACGAACAATTTGGGTAGGCAAACAATGTCCGATTGAGCTGAAATTTGGAGGGGATCTCAGGAACTCGTGTGTCTACTTGTCTGCCAAATTTGATGCTGTTTGGTTTAGCGGTTTAAGAGCAGTTTGCAAAACACTGGAGGGTACAGAAGCTATGTAAACTCTGCTTTGCTGAAATCTTACTTCTTGTGGTTGTTGTTGCTGTTACCGGTTGGCAACGTGGACAGTGTGCTATAAATCTTGTGTTGTAAATCTCTGCTTTGCTGAAATCTTACTTCTTGTGGTTGTTGTTGCTGTTACCGGTTGGCAACGTGGAGAGTGTGTTGTAAAACACTGGAGGGTACAGAAGCTGTGTAAACTCTGCTTTGCTGAAATCTTACTTATTGTGGTTGTTGTTGCTGTTACCGGTTGGCAACGTGGAGAGTGTGTTGTAAATCTCTCTAGAGGTTCTAGAGAAGACTTTGTACTCATCATTCTCATAGTGAAGTTTTGTGTGGACCGGTCGGTCCACAGCCGTGGTTTTTTACTCCTCGAGTTGAGGAGGTTTTTCCACGTTAAATCTTGTGTCACATGTGCATGTTGTTTGTGTTATTCCACTGCTTACTTGTTGGTTGAAGCTGTCCTCAAAGTTCATCACAAGTGGAGGGGGCTGCCTAGAGGGCATATTTGTCGTGCCAGTGAATTTGTGCAGTGCATTGTTGCTGACCAGCCCCAACAAGTGGTATCAGAGCCTTGGTTTGCTTGTGCGAATTGCTGGGTTTCTTATGGTGAAAGATGGAGGCGAATACCAGCAGGATGATATCTTTGAATGGTACAAATTATCAAGCATGGAAGGGCAAGATGGAGGACTTATTGTATGTGAAAGAATACTGGAAGCCAGTGTTCTCCACTGAGATGTCGAAGGGCATTGAGGAAGGTCAGTGGAAGGTACTTCATCGCCAAGCTTGTGGGTTTATTCGGCAATGGGTCGATGACAATGTTTTGAACCATATTATTGATGAGACACATGCACGCACCTTATGGCAGAGATTGGAAGAGTTGTTTGCCCGGAAAGAAGGTACAAACAAGATGTTCTTGATCAAACAATTGATGTGCTTGAGGTACAAAGAGGGCACTCTAATTGCAGATCATGTGAATACATTCCAAGGCATTATAAATCAGCTTTCTTCAATGGGAATAACATTTGAAGATGAAGTGAGAGCTTTGCTGCTACTAGGCTCATTACCGGATAGCTGGGAGACCTTTAAGGTCACGGTTTGCAATTCAGCACCAAATGGAGTTGTCACTTGGAATCTTGTGAAAACCAGGGTACTAAATGAAGAGTCCAGGAAGGTGGCTGAAGCTAGTTCTTCCTCACATTCAGAGGTGTTGGTCACTCAGTCTAGGGGGAGAAGCAAGAGCAGAGGTCCAGGTAAAGGGGCAGAAAGAGGTAGGAGAAAATCAAAAAGTAAGTATGCTGATTATGAGTGCCATCACTGCCATCAGAAGGGCCACATTAAGTGGCAATGTGACAAGTGGAAGAAAGACAAAAAGAAAAAGAAGAAACAAGATTAGAAGCAAATTGACAATGATAGTGACACAGAGGGCAACCGAGTTACTGCAGTAGAAGAGGACATCATGCTTGTTATGCATGAAGAAAATGAGGGCAGATTTGGTTCCACTATTGAGGAGAGGATCACTATTGTTTCTGATGAAACCGTCAACCTTGTGGATGGTGACGAGATGATTTGGATACCGGACAGCGGTGCTACCATTCATGCTACACCTCGCAGAGAGCTCTTCACTAACTATATATCAGGTTATTTTGGTGTTGTGAAGATGGGGAACAATGATAGAGCAGCCATCATTGGAAAAGGAGATGTGCATTTGGAGACCGCAAATGGTACAAGGTTAGTCCTCAAATCTGTGAGGCATGTTGAGGCACTTCGTCTCAATATTATCTCGGTTGGTTTGCTTGATGGAGATGCTTACTTGAGCAGTTTCGGAAAAGGGCAGTACAAGCTCACCAAAGGCAACATGATTGTTGCAAGAGGTAAAATGGTCTCACTTTTGTATCATGTTCATGCTAAGCTCTTTAGTGCTTCTGTCAATGAACTAGAGAAGGATGATCATTGTGCTTTATGGCACAAGAGACTTGGGCACATGAGTGAGAAGGGGATGACAGTGCTAGTGAAGAAATTTTTTTTGAAGGGTGTGAAAGGAGTTCACATCAAGAAATGTTCAGATTGTCTAGCAGGGAAGCAACATCGAGTTGCCTTCAATACTCTACCTCCTCACAAGAAGCCCGAGAAGCTGGACTTGATACATTCCGATGTTTGCAAAATGTCGGTAAGATCTCTTGGTGGTGCTAAGTACTTTGTGACTTTTATTGATGACTTTTCCAGGAAAGTTTGGGCCTTCACTTTAAGGACCAAAGATCAAGTACTAGGTGTATTCAAGCAATTCCAAGCCTCGGTTGAGAGAGAAACTGAGAAGAAGATCAAGTGCATTCGCACTGATAATGGAGGAGAGTACATTGGGCCATTTGATGCATATTGCAAGCAACAAGGTATTAGGCATCAATTTACTCCCTCGAAGACACCACAGCTGAATGGTCTTGCTGAGAGGATGAACAGGACAATTGTGGAGAGAGTTAGATGCTTATTGTCAAGTGCAAAGCTACGTAAACACTTTTGGGGTGAGGCTTTGATGACTGCAGTTTATCTTATTAATCTCTCACCAAGTTATCCTTTGCAGGGAGATGTTCCTAACAGGGTTTGGTGTGACAAGGACGTCTCATATGACCACCTGAAGGTTTTTGGGGCCTTTGTTCATATTCCTCAAGATAAAAGGTCAAAGCTTGATTCAAAGACACGGCAGTGTATCTTTCTTGGTTATGGTGGTGATGAGTTTGGCTACAAGCTGTTTGACCCTATAGCAAGGAAAGTTGTGAGAAGCCGTGATGTTGTGTTTGTTGAAGACCAAACAATTGAGGATATTGTGAAGACAAAGGGCAGGTTCCTCCTCAAGCAGCAGAGAAGATATGATTGATTCGACCCGGCCTCGCAGCTCCAGCTCCTGTGCAAGTTGAAGCAGATGCAGAAGATGTACATGGTGATGTACATGGTGGTGCAGGTGAAGAAGAAGCTCCCCAGCAGCAGCAACAAGAGTATGATGCTGAAGTTGATGATCCGGATCAGCAGGAAGAACTAGCACCAGAAAGTCCACCAACTGCTCCACTCAGAAGATCCAACTGGGGTCGAATTCCTTCCAGCAGGTATCCCTCAGATCAATACGCGGTGTTATTATCTGACGGTTCAGAACCCGAATGCTTTGCAGATGCAATGGAAGATGAGCACAAGAAGGAGTGGAAAAAGGCTATGCAAGAAGAGATGGATTCTTTGCATAAGAATCATACTTATGAGTTGGTGAAGTTGCCCAAGGGCAAGAAAATTTTGAAGAACAAGTGGGTCTACAGAATCAAGCAAGAAGAGCACACATCACATCCAAGGTACAAAGCTAGGCTAGTTGTAAAAGGATTTGGTCAGAGGAAAGGCATTGATTATGATGAGATCTTTTCTCCGGTTGTGAAGATGACATCCATAAGGGTAATCCATGGCATGGCAGCAAGTCTCAACTTGGAGGTTGAGCAAATGGATGTGAAGACTGCATTCCTTCATGGTGAGTTGGAGGAAGAAATATACATGGAGCAACCTGAGGGGTTTCTTGTGAAAGGCAAAGAAGACTATGTGTGCAAGCTGAAGGAAAGTCTCTATGGCCTGAAACAAGCACCAAGACAATGGTACATGAAGTTTGAAACTGTCATGGGGAGCAAGGCTACAAGAAGTGTAGCTCGCACCATTGTGTGTTTATTCAGAGGTTCTCAGGTGATGATTTCATCATATTATTGCTTTATGTTGATGATATCCTGATTGTTGGCAAGAATGTCTCTAGGATTGCTAAGTTGAAGAAGGAGTTGACCAAATGTTTTGCTATGAAAGACTTAGGTCCAGCAAAGAACATTCTCGGAATGAGAATTGAGCGAGACAGAAATTGAAACAAGTTGTACTTGTCTCAAGAGAAGTATATTGAGAAGGTACTTCAGAAGTTCAGGATGGAAAATGCTAAAGTTGTGAGTTGTCCACTAGCAGCCCATTTCAAGTTGAGTAGAAAGCAATGTCCTACCACTGATGAGCAGAAAAAGGAAATGCATCATGTTCCTTATGCTTCAGCGGTTGGGAGTTTGATGTATGCTATGGTGTGTACAAGACCTGACATTGCTCATGCGGTTAGTACTGTGAGCAGATTTATGTCCAATCCAGGAAGACCTCATTGGGAAGCCGTGAAGTGGATTTTGGGATATCTTCGAGGCAGCACAAATCTGAAACTTTGCTTCGGTGACGGTGAGGCAAAGCTGATTGCTTTTCCAGATTCTGACATGGCTGGAGATGTTGACCGAAGGAAGTCTACCTCAGGTTACTTGGTTACCTATGCAGGGGGAGCGGTGTCATGGAAAAGCAGGCTGCAAAAGTGTGTGGCACTGAATACAACTGAAGCTGAATTCATTGCAGTAACAAAGGCGAGCAAAGAGCTATTGTGGCTGAAACGGTTGGCTTGTGAGCTTGGTTTTAAGCAAGACAAGTATGTGTTGTTTTGTGACAACCAAAGTGCTATCCACTTGAGTAAGAATGCAAGCTTTCATTCAAGGTCTAAGAATATAAAAGTCCGTTATTATTGGATTCGAGATGTGTTGTATTCCAAGCAAATGCAACTTGAGAAGGTTCACACCGATGACAATGGGGCTGATATGTTGACGAAAATGGTGACGAGGAAGAAGCTTGAAGTATGCCGCCGGCTCGCTGGCATGGTTGCCGGACCGGAAGGCAGTGAGACCCTCCATGATGTCGGGAGGGGGAGTTTGTTGGGCTAAGTCCCTCCACATGGAGGTGTGTTGGCAGCCCAACATCAGCCCACACAAGTCCAACACATATGAACCGTTGATCTGTTCTGCATCCAACGGTTGTGAGTGTTTCCTAGTGAAGGGAGCAAGGAGAAAACCCTAGCCACCCCACCCCTGCTGGTGGTGGCTGCCATTCGTGAGAGTGAGAGAGAGAGCACACAAGAGAAAACACAACCTGAGAGAGGAGGAAGAAGAAGAAGCAGAGGTTCTGTCCAGATTTGCTGCATCTGACTAGACAATGTTCAAGCTGGTGATTGGAGGCTCAAACGTGCTTGGATCGACCCCCAAACATGGTGAGCTCATTCCTTACTTTGAGTACTTCGATTTGGTTAGCTGGTTTGAGGATTGGGTCAGTGGAGCATCAGATTTGAGAGTGGTTTTGTCAGCTCTGACTGCTGCAGTTTCAGAACAGAGTAGTTTTGGGAGACGAACCGTTTGGGTTGGCAAATGATGTCCGATTGAGATGAAATTTGGAGGGGATCTCAGGAAATTGTGTGTCTACTTGTCTGCCAAATTTGGTGCTGTTTGGTTTAGTGGTTTAAGAGCAGTTTGCAAAACACTGGAGGGCATGAAGTGTGTAAACTCGCTTTGCTGAAATCTTACTTCTTGTGGTTGTTGTTCTTTGTTGCGGTTGGCAACATGGAGAGTGTGTTGTAAATCTCTCTAGAGGTTCTGGAGAAGACTTTGTACTCATTATTCTCATAGTGAAGTTGTGTGGACCGGTCGGTCCACAACCGTGGTTTTTTACTCCTCAAGTTGAGGAGGTTTTTCCACGTTAAATCCTGTGTCACATGTGCATGTTGTTTGTGTTATTCCGTTGCTTACTTGTTGGTTGAAGCTGTCCTCAAAGTTCATCACAAGTGGAGGGGGCTGTGTAGAGGGCATATTTGTCGTGCCGGTGAATTTGTGCAGTGCATTGTTGCTGACCAGCCCCAACACCTTTGCGCTTCCGTCCGGCCGGAAATAAAGGAGGCGCCTTTCTCCCCATCCCGCACCTTGGCTTGTTCGGATGCGTTGCTCTCGCGCGTCGGCCGGAGCTATATACATGACAGCTCCTACTACGATCCCAAATCGGAGTTGATAGATTGAAAGGGAATCCGAGCGGCGCCTGGATCTAGATGGAACACCCATCGACGTATTTAGACACCAAAGACCAGTAAACTGGGGGATAAATATGAACCTGGCGTTGCCGAAGCGGCGGCGGCGGCCGCCGGAATAGGGTGGAATCACGCCGCTGCCAAAACGGCGAATGGGGCAGGGAAGGGGAAAAGCAAAGCACTCCGCATAATCCTTTCTTTTTTTGCGATGTCTTTAATACCTCACGTCATCTCAGACTTTCGGAGCTTCATGGGTCCTGATGCCTTTTGCCATTTCGCTTCCATTCTGTAGAAGAGTATCATGTAAGCGGAGCGCACTTTCAGCGCATGGCGGCATTGGCGCACTTTATATAGGCCGTGTCATGCATGCTTCGAGATGGATACAATGAGTGCCAGCATGTAATATGAATGATATACTGGTTCCCAACTGTAGCACTATATACACAAGGTACGGTCCGGGATCGCAATAAAGTGCAGCCATATTGCTGCTCCTATTTGTGCCATCGTGTTGGGATCCGATGCCAAACTCGGCATAGGTCCAACTCATCCTCATGTTTGCTTAGCCCCGCTCATTTCAGGTGAACAGTGCATGAGATCTACACCTATTTAATGAATTTTGGCCCCACATAGCACAGGAACGGCTCGTCCCTAATTTTGGCCCAGGCACTTTATGTTTGTCTGCATGACCTACATGAACTTTGGCCTCACATAAGTTTTGGCCCCGGTATTTTGTGTCTTTAAATGAAGGACCTGCCCGAGCTGTCGTACATCTATGTGTGCATGACCAGTGTTGCTGGCCATGACAGCTAGCGGTCTGTGCGAGAACTCTAACCTGGCGATTGATTAATCAAACTGTTAATTTGAAATTTGCTGAATGCAGTGCTTTGTGTGGGATAAGTCCAGTGTTTCCACTGTTAAAAATTGTACAACGGTGTTGTCTAAACTGTGCAGGGTTGCGTGTGCTGTTGTAAACGTGTTGGGAAGGTTAGGATCGATCTCATAGCTCTATCTGTTAGTATCATGTAGGAGTATCTGTTAGCAACTTAGCGTGAGATCAATCCTAACTAGCCGAGGGTATAGGTCGAGAAGGGTTGTCTGGTCTGATCAAAACATATGGCTACAGTGCTACGTACCAGGCGAGTGTCGGGGCAATTAGTACGTCTGATAGTTAGTAATGGAAATAATTAAGTTTCATAAACTGCTTGCGTAAATCCGGTTAGAACTGCATGCATGTAACTGTGTGGCTCATATAACACTGCACGCCGTCCGTGATTAGTCCCACGTGATTAGCTAAAGTGCCGCAAGTGAATACCAACTAATGGTTGCATAAACATCTATGAAAAAACTTCTACATGGTCAACTTATATGTGCAGAAGAATTAGTTTGCTCAACCAGACAAACAATCCAGCCGAGCGAGCTCGCAAACTTTTTTGTGTCCTGACCCGTGCCCGAAGTTGGTACAAGATGCAACCTGTTCTAAAATGCGGGCTACCATGGTGCTTGCCTCGGGACATATGCTGCACATGCAGGAGGAATCCAGGACCAAGCCTGTTGGATTACACGGGCAATACAGCCTGGTGAATAACAAACACATTGCTCCTATACATTGTTCCATAAATGCTAGATGATGATCCACACGAAACCGAATGGTGAGGATATGCATACCACTAGACTCCGTGCATCAAAGGAGCTTTTCCATCATGTGAGGTACTTCTCCCAAAACTGTTTCCCCTTTGCTATATGTTTTTCTTGAGGTCAAGCAATATGCTTTATTACGCAACATCTTGGGCAGAATCGACCATAACAGAAGCAGCTACATCAGCTGGAAGGTCATCATCCAGTACAATGGTCTCACCCACAGCGAGTGATAAGCCAAACTTTGCTAGACTGTGGGCAACCGTATTGGCCTCCCTCTTACAATGAGCAAATGCACAAGAAGCAAACCATAAGCGCGCTTATACTTTGACATCCTCAATCACATGAGCTTGCCTGGAGAAGTCTGGCGCTCGGCAATTTAAATCTTGCTGCACCAGGAGCGTGTCCGTCTCCACCGTGAGCTGCAACACTCCTAGCTCCGTTGCTACATCCAGCGCTTGCTCTACTGCATGCAGCTCTGTGTCGAAAGCCGAGGCCGCATGATCGACCCGTCCTGCTCGCATCGCCACCACATGCCCCATCTAATCACGGACGATGACGCCCCATGCACCATGCTGGCTACCCGGAATATAGGCGCCATCAAAATTAAACTTTAGCTCATCCGGCGGCGGTGGGGACCAGCCCTGGGGGGTCCCAGTAGGCTTGGCCATTTTGCAGAAACACCCCAGGTATTCCACGGCCGTGCATGCAGCCCTACACACGAACTGGTCGCGATCCATGGGCTTCTCCCCCTCACGCACCTTATTTCTTTGATTCCACCACTGCCACCACATTACCATGACCTGTAGCCTCTCCTTCTCCGGGGCCCGCCAAAGGACGTCCATGGTCTCGCTTATAGACTCGTAGTCTGAAAGTTGCAGCCTAATATGTTCAAGCCCAAGCTTCAGCCACACCGATTTAACCTCAGTGCAGTCAACGAAGAGATGTTTCCCTGACTCATGCCGCGCATTGCACATGAAACACCGGTGGTCAATATTCATTCCTCTTCTTGCCAGTATGTCCTTTGTGGCGATCGTGTTATGCATCATCCTCCATACAAAGTGTTTGATTTTCCCCGGGCACGGAAACTTCCAGATTCTTTTCCATCTCACGTCCCCGCCACCATCAAGATCGCCAACGGCTTGTGGCTCCCCTGCTTTCCCCACGGCAGAGTGCGCAGAGAACACCGGTTGCAGTTTGTAGGCTTGTTTAACCGAGAACACTCCCTTGCTATCAAAATGCCACGCTCGGAAATCTTTGGTGTCATCCCTCAATGGTAGCTGAAGGATCAAGGCGGCATCCTCCTCCCAAAATGTGTCCCTGATGAGCTCCTCGTCCCATTTCCCAGTGATCGGATCGATGAGTTCGGACACCCTGGTTAACAAGATACTCCCTCTAGTTGTCACAACTTTCCTGGACCAAGCCCTTGGGATCCACGGGTCATCCCATATATGGATGTTTTGACCATCACCAACCCGCCAAATTACTCCCTTCCTGATGAGATCAATGCCATGTGTAATACTCCTCCAAGCATATGACATATTGGCACTCGGCCCCGCTTCCAAAACATCACATTCCGGGTAGTACTTGGCCTTCATGACTTGTGCACAAAGGCTATCCGGTTGCTATATAAGCCGCCACACCTGCCTTGCTAACATGGCAACATTGAAGTCATGGATATTCTGAACCCTAGCCCTCCTCTGCCTTTTGACTTTGTGAGCTTTGGCCAGCCCACCCAATGCACTTTGTTCTCATTTTCCTGTTGGCTCCACCAATATCGGCCTATCATCGCGCTCCGCTCATCACAAAAGGTCTTAGATAGGTAAAACACTGACATGGCAAATGTGGGAACTGCCTGTGCTACACCCTTGACTAAGATTTCCTTGCCTTGATGCGACAACGTCCGCTCATTCCAGCCCTGCATATGATTCCATATGGCGTCCCGCAAGTATGCAAAGGCCCACCGCTTCGATCGCCCAATATACACCGGGAGCCCTAGGTACTTTTCATTGTAAGCTTCACTGGTGATGTCGAGTGTGTTTTTAACTCTCTGTTTGGATTGCAGCGAACTATTCTTACTGAACATGATAGTGGATTTTTCCTGATTGATGCACTGCCCCGAACACCGTTCGTATACTGCAAGGATTCGCCTCAACTCACTGTCTTCGTCCTCCCTTTCTCTCATCAGTAAAACTGAGTCATCGACAAAAAATAGATGAGAAATGGAGGGAGCCCCTGGGCAGATTTGAATGCCATGCATTGTCTCTCGTTGCTGCGCATCCTTAAGCATTGCTGACAACCCTTCCGCACAGATAACAAAGAGGTACGGCGAGATTGGGTCGCCCTGCCGGAGACCCCTTGATGGGTCAAACTGCTGGGAGAGGTCTCCGTTGATCTTGATCCAGTATCGCACAGACCGCACACATCTCATTACAAGGTTTACCCAGCTGCGCGCGAACCCTAGCTTGATCATCAACGCTTCCAAAAAGTCCCACTCGACCCGATCGTATGCTTTACTCATGTCCACTTTGACAGCAGCGTATTCATCCTTGCCAGCTCTTTTATTCATCAAGAAATGCGAAACCTCGTAGGCCATCAGGATGTTGTCCGCGATCAACCTCCCCGGCACGAGCGCGCTCTGGTTGTCAGAGATGATTTGCGGTAGCACCATCTTGAGCCGGTTAGCCAAAACTTTGAAGATGATTTTGTAAAGCAAATTGCATAGACTAATAGGCCTTAGATCCTTAATTCTCGAGGGATTTTTGACTTTAGGAATCAGCACAACATTGGTATCATTCCAACCCTCTGGGATCGCACCTCCCTGAGCACATTCATTACCTCATCCACAACATTTCGTCCCATTAGATGCCAGTATTTCTTGAACACCAGCGCCGGCATACCATCCGGTCCCGGAGCCTTTAGATCTCCAATATGGTCAAGAGCAGCCTTTATTTCCATTTCAGTGAAATCAGCCATGAGACACTCATTCATAGCCTCCGTGATTTTCACTGGGACAACACGGAGAAGCTCATTAAAGTGTGTGTTATCGTTCGAGGTGAAGAGATCCTGAAAATAAGACATAACATAGTTAGTAAGCTCCCTCCCTTCCTCCACCATCACTCCATCCTCCCTCCTCAATCTACGGATCCTATTTGCCTTCCTCCTCGCCGAGGCATATCTAAAGAAGAATTTAGTATTTCTATCTCCTTCCTTCAGCCACCAGACATGTGCCCGTTGTCTCCATTTAATTTGAATGACCTCCTCCAGATGATCCACCACACACCGCAGCCTCACTTCCTCCGCCACCTTCTTAGGCGAGATATCACGTGAATGACACTCCTCTAGCTCCTTCTTTGACTCTTTCAATTTCTTTTCCATATCACCAAGTACGTCCCTGCTCCACCTTGTGAGGTCTCTTGCCACTTCCTGAAGGCCAGCCGCTACATCAGTCACCCGGCCATCTCGAGCCCTTCGCCACGCCTCCTCCATGACCAGATCGCACCCCTCCTCCTTGAGCCATCTCGCTTTGAAACGAAAACCTCCCCCCTTCGCTCCCTACTGCCTCCCATATCCTCTGTATCCACCCCAATCGGCCGGTGATCCGAGTGCCTTGGAAGTTCATTGCATACCCGAAACTCTGGGTATGTGGAGCACCATTGGATGTTAGCTACTGCATGGTCTATGCGTTCGCAAATGTAGCCCTCCGCATTAGTACAATTGTCCCACCATGTGATCATATCACCCCCATACCCCAGATCACTAAGCTTGCACACATCAAGAGCATCTCAAAATTGGTACAGACAGCCCTGGGAGCGATTGACACCCCCTCTCTTCTCCTCATTCGTTAATATTTCAATTAAGTCCCCCATGCACAGCCATGGCCGACCATCTTGATGTTGCTGATTCAGGAGGTGCAAGGTTCTCCACGTTTCTTTCTTCCTACTCGCCTGCGATTCACCGTACATACCCGTCATCCTCCACACCACCCCATTATCATCCGTAATATCAGCATCTATGTCTTCTCCCAATAGATCTTAGGGACAGGTTCACTCCCCTCCTCCATAGGATCGCCAAGCCCCTGCTCCTACCATCCGGATCTACGCACATATTGACAAGCCCTAGCTTCCACCTATATTGCTCCATCTCCTTCTCATGCAATTTTGTCTCACATAATAAGAGAACGTCGGGATTGTCCACCTTCTTGATGTCCAAGAGGCCACGAACTGCCGGGCCGTTCCCGAGTCCCCGGCAGTTCCAGCTTATAATTCTCATTGGGCCCGGCGGGGCTGCTCATGCAGCCCGGCCGATATCACAAGGTTTGTTGCATCCTCC
This sequence comes from Aegilops speltoides, assembly GCA_021437245.1. Classification (NCBI taxonomy): domain Eukaryota; kingdom Viridiplantae; phylum Streptophyta; class Magnoliopsida; order Poales; family Poaceae; genus Aegilops; species Aegilops speltoides. The sequence goes on from CM038144.1 coordinate 483,902,585, forward strand.
TCCTCTCGAACCTCTCCCGTGCTTTCCACTCGGCCCCTCTTCTTGTTGGCCTCCTTGTCCTCCTCCTGCACACTCCTCTTCTGCCCTAACACCGAACCTTCCACATCACAACTTATCCCTACAGCCCTTCCCTCCCGGTTCACCTTCTTGTATTTCTTTGGCTTGTACCCCTCCGTCCTATTATCCTTTCCAGCACTTGGGCCATTATCATCAACTAGATTCCCCTTCTCCTTCACATCTACCGGCTTAGCACTCACCTTCATCACCCCTATCTTCCCCTCATCTACTTCCATAGCTGCCTTCAACATCTCTTCGGTTTGTGCCATCGTGCCACCCCTCTCTCTAGCCTCCTTCATGACTCCGGCCCCATCCTCACTCCCAATCCGTTCAACAAAGGTCAACCTCTTCTGACTTTCCGTTGCACCACTCACTTTTTGTGTCTTGCTTGGACTCACCACCTCCTCTCCATCCTCCTGTCGCCCTCCACTCGACCTGGACTCTGTTTTCCTCCATGAGATGCTCTCACTGCGAGATTTACCACCTGGCTTACCATAACCCTGCAGTCTACTCCCACCCGAGCCACTCCCACTACCACTCGCCATCTTCCTCCCCATCCACCCGTCGTCTCCACCTCTCCTCCTGCTCATATATGCCTTCAACCACCTCCCATATTGAGCTTTCTCCCCTTTTTTCAATTTGATTTGGCAGCTCTTATCAACATGACCAAGCATGCCACAAATGTAGCAGAAGTCCGGTAAGTATTCAAACTCAAAGCAGCATAACGGACGCTCCTCCTCTTTGCTTTATCCTTCTCCTCCACAATCTCATCATCACTCTCCACCTCCTCATCCAGGAAAATGCCCCTCATAATAGGTTTGTTAATGGGCATCCGGACCTTAATCCTCAAGACCCGTCCCATCGCTGATCCATCCGCCCCGTGTCCATCTCCATGAATGTCCCAACCAAGTTTCCTATATCTTCCGCCGTGTCTTCATCCATCTTCCCCAATGGAAGTCCAAAAACCCTGAACCAGATCGGTATATCCTCAAAAACATACTGATCAATCCGTTTACTTGGCACGAAGTCCACCATCACCACTAGATCATTGTCGAACATCCAAGGACCATCCTCCAGCGCCTTATGCTTTCCGCTTTCCTGCTTGAAAGTGAAGAGGAAGACACTCTCTCCAAGCTCCTTGTAGTCGATGCCCTTCAAGGGGCACCAACAACGACCGAGCGCCACGCAGATCACATCCGGGTGCGCCAGCCTCTCTGAAAGGACCTTCCCCACCTCCTGGATCTCTCCTATTGACTCCTTCGCTCTCGACTTCCACTGGATCTTCACTCCCTTCCTCTCATCCTATGACAACTTCATCTTCTCCATCAGCCCCGCCATCCTCTCCATGGTGTCGCCGGGGCAGTGACAAAACCCTAACCCTAGTCGGTGTCTTATGATCACGAGCCCTAGGCAACTCGCGAAAGGCTTATGGTGGGGGACGGGAACAGATCGCAGGGGAGCCCGTCGCAGAAGCACTCCGGCGGGAGATCAGGCGACGAGATCTGGCGAGGCGAGGGTGAAAACCCGAGCGGGAATCATGGGTTTCTTGGCACCGCAGTAAACTAGTCCTCATTGATTTTCGCAATAGAAGAGATTGTTCTTGTAATGTAATCCTTGTCCTCTTGCTGAGTAAATATGTTTCCTTTCATTAATCTCTATATTGTTTTTCTCACCTTTTTTTTGTTCTCCTTCTGTTTTTCTTTCCTTTTCCTTTTTCTGTTTGATTTTTTGTTTCTTTTCTAATTCACAAACATGTTTTAATTCATGCAAGCTTTCTAAATTCATGATTGTCATTAAATTTTATGAATATTTATAAATTCATTATTTTATTGAATATGTGAATATATTTGAATCCGAAAATATTTTTATGATTTTCTTTCTTCAAATTTATAGTTTTTTTTTCAGATTCATGAACATCTTTCTAATCTGTGAATTTTTTTATATTCATGAACATTTATTTTAATCCATGGACATTTTCTTAAAATCATGAATATTTTTTCAAATTTGCGAACACTTTTTGCATCTGTGAACATTTTCATATTCACGGACATTTTTTAAATTCATGATCATTTTCAAATTTAAACAAAGCCAATTGAAATTTTGAAAAATAAAGTTGAAATTCATGATTATTTTTTAGGCAAAAAACATGTGAAGAGTTGGGTTGCTTACATTACTGGACCGGCCCAATTAGACGCGCTGCAGCCGATCTGTCTATACGGCTCGCAATGAGTGATAGACAACATCGCCCCCAAAATGGATCCTAATTTTATCCGTTTATGCCCAATATTTAGCATATTTGATAAGTTGATTTCTAATAATAGAAAGGAATAAAAATGTACCTGAGGTAGAATATTAATTTTTCTCTCAAAGAAAGAATATGTTTATTAATTGATTCCTCATATACCAAGCACCATGGCTCCTATATAAAGGACTGCTCCGGATCTACGCATCCACAAGACAGAAAGGCAATATTACCACCCGAAACAGAACTAGTATAAACAATTCCTCCGAGTTCACTCTTTCCTATCTTTCGAGATTCACCCTACAATATGGGGTAAAAAAGCCAAAAATATAAGTGAGTTCTCCTATCAGGCATGACAACTACCAAGGTGGTGTTCCTAGGCCTCGTCCTTTCGGTGCTTTGTTTAGGTATTTTGTGGGCATTGTTCTTACTCTATTTTCTAGCGCACATGTGTATGAAATATTCTAATGATCGTTGGATCTGTAGGTGTTATGTCAAGGGAGAGAATAGAAGATGGATCCTATGTCTCACAGGGTGCGATATACACGCCATCTCCAAGTCGTGTCCATCCAAGATGCATGTTTGAAACTATGCAAAAAGACATCACTCATGCAAGGTCTACGGTGAATGTGTTCCTGAAGGATGCCACTGCATAGTCTGTGTGATATCTGCAAGAAATTGAGGATACTAGCTAGCCTCGCACGGCGCCGCATGTTGTTTTATTTATGGCATCACCACAAAAAAGAGAAATACTCTAGAAATTACCACAAAAATTAGAAATATCCGACTATTAGTTAATCTCTACTACTATTAAACAAGCAAACATATTCATCACTAAGTGCACCCAATCTAAGATACACAGAAAGACACGGAGAAATTACGGCCAGACGATCAGATAACTTAATTCGATCTAACCATCCAGATTACACAAACCCACGTCCAAAGTGGGTTTAGCTTTTTCTCCCGACGGACCAAAACTCTGCCTCCCATGCTTAGGACGGATCCCGCGCCCCCATTCCGCCCCCACAAGGAAAAACCCGTCCAATTCGCAAGGAATTGCTCAACCCACTTCTCAGACCCCATGCCCCAATCGCCTTCGTCCTCCTCTTCCCAAGCCACCGGTGTGGATCACGCATCCCCTCCTCTTCTCCACAAACCCACCCTGTCCCCACACGGCGAGCCCATGCAGATCGAGGCGTCATAGCACTTCCTTGCGATGGCCGCCCGGCGCTAACGCAGCTACTCCCCTCCTCCTCTTCTCCTTCGCCGGGAGATGCCGCCTCCTTCCACCCGCGCGTCAAGCTAGAACAGGGCGTCATTCTCTCTGTTCGCGCGCCGTACGTTCTCGGCGCGAGAGGGCTATGCCGCCGTCGTAGTTGGCCGTGCCGACGGAGACAACGAGGCCGCTGCCCGCTCCGTGCGCCGCCTCGGCCCCAGGAGTCGGGAGTCAGGGGACCGTGCCGTTTGATGGTGCAGACCCGTGCCCATGCGCCATAGCCGCGCGGGGCTGCAGATCGCGCTGACGGCCAGAGGCGAGCACTCGTGCGGCTGCGTGGGGGACTCCGCGGTGCAATCTTGAGTGCGCAAAGGCGTTGTGCACTGGGAGATGGCCGGCCTCGCGGAGAGGAAGACATCGGTGAGAATCAACATCATATTCTTACCTTTCTTATTCAAATCAAGACTCTTGTACATCGAAATTTCTTCATGGATTAACTTTATATCTTCTGTATTCATAGCAAGACTGTATGTTCATAACCTATATTTGTTTGTTGAATCTTTTGACTGAGGCACCAACAATGCTTGTTTGCCACACTAACGTGAGTTCCTGGATGACACCGAGTAGGATGCAAAATTTCATTGTGTTCTTTTCATAGAAATCTGAACATTTTTAGCTGGTTGCAAACTTTCACGACATCCTTTTGTAAGACACTGAATTACTTGCCATTAGCTGTTGGTGATGTGGATTCAAACAAAGTTCACAATGTTTTTGCTGAGTTTAGATAAAACTGTACATATGATTTGTATCTTTTCCATGTTTGTAATATGCTTGGGACAGTCCTCATTATTCACAACATGGCTTACAAATGCAGGATTAGTGGCAATATTTTATTTCTTGCAGTTCCTGTTGTGAAGAAACACTTTCAAAAAATAAATGTTTATTATTTGATAATGTACTTGGAATTATTTGTAGCACGCCGATGCGTCTGAATAGTTTTGTACTATCAAATGCAGCAAGATGTACAAGGTATCTACAGCCTCCCTTTCATTACTACTATAGATCTATCAATGGGCAAATGAAGTACACAGAAGTCTGCAGCAAGATATACTAACTTTGTTATCTACCTTGTTATGTCAGTAACTGAATTCACGGGCTAATGAAGATAATTTCTCTTGCACTGACATCAAATCTTCACATCGATTTTGACTATGGGACTGACCACTTCAATACCACAACCAAATTTAGGTTCAGTTTTGCTTTCTCAGTTCAAGAGAGTGGCCCAAGGAACTGATTGTGAACTTTACATGATATGATTTGTCTCTTTGTGGTGAGTCATGGGACCCTCTATGTTTCTATCAATTTTTTCGCAGAAGATACCGCCGATGACAATCAGGTATATGAAGAAAGAGACCAATGGCCCTGCATGATATAGTTATTTCCATTGTATTTAGGCAAGACTGATGACTTGATCACTGAAGTGATGTGGCATCATAGAGTTAATTAAATGACCATGGTGCATGCTCCAGTAGTATCTTTGAGTGCATTTACTGAGTCTCAAGTCTCAACCAGATTTACAGTGTACACCTCTTTGGCTATGGAGAGATTAGTAGCGCATCACCACTGCCTCCTATAGTCTTGTTGTTTCTTTCCATAATTTTATAAAATAAATCTGCAAGAAATTTCTATACCCGTGTACAAAATAAGGGCTATACGAACATAATTTTTTTAAATCCTTATCTTCCATCTAGCTTCAATATGATAACCCAAGATATGCTTGTTGCAGTACATATTGGGAGTGATCCAAGGCAACGACAACAAAGTTAGTTATATGTACTGTAACTTGAATATCAATTATTCTACTATCGTAATCATCACAATTCATTTGCATGTTGTGTTACAATTATTTGCCAACCATGGTTAACTCAATTTCTTAGTTATATAGACAGTCAATTTACACTACAACCCGGGCTCTAAGAGTGTTTGCAGGTCATTTTTCAGACTGCAACAGTTTTGAAAGCATCATCTGCAATGAGATTTGATTTGGAATGGTGCGGGAAGGAGGAGACAGTGGCGCCGGTACGTACCAGACTGGATTGAAGGCGGAGCATCAGAGTCCTCTGATCTACCACAATGTCCGGTTGATGCTGCCCACTGCTCCATCAGCTTGCATCCCGCATCTCTAAATTGGCATTATATCAGATAAATACATATAATGGCTATTGCAGCCACTAGCCTGTTGAGTCTATATTTCATCCCATCGTCATGCACATGATAGTCCTGCCTTTGCAGGTCCTCTATATGTTTGCAATGAATTAAGCAAAGGGCCTCTCTTGATTCGCACGTTGTTCTCATTTGGTTTCTATTTTTATTTGGGCAAGTGCAACGGCTCGCGAAGCTTTAGTCACTAGTAGAAAAAGGGCCAATGGTCCAGGCCGGTCCAACCCATTAGTCCCGGTTCAATCCAGAACCGGGACCAATGAAACATCGGACCGATACGTGAGCCCCGGGCCGGCCGACCACGTGGGCCATTGGTCCTGGTTCGTCTGGACCTATTGGTCCCGGTTGGTGGGAGGAACCGGACCAATGGGCCTCGCTCTTGGCCCAACACCATTGGTCCCGGTTGGTGGCTCGAACAGGGACCAAAGGTTGCCCATTAGTCCCGTTCAAGCCATCAACGGGACTAAAGGGTTGGTCCCCGTTGCGACCAGAGTTTAGTCCCACCTCGCCAACCGAAGGAGAATCGAACCGGTTTATAAGCCCCTCCCTCTCTACCTTATTGAGCTCCTCTGAAAATGAAAATAGATGCCCTTATATAGGGAATTTAGCATAAATTCATACGGATTTCTCTTTAAATTCGTTATGAATTTAAGTTGAATTTCCTCTATAAGCGCATCTCTGCTCATTTCTGAGTAGTTTTTTATATAGTTTTTTTTCTTTTTCTGCTATATTTCTTTTTTTCTTTTTATTTCTGAGTTGTAATAAGCCATTAAAATAAGCATATATGCTCCTTTTTTAGTACAGATTAATCACAACTATTTTTTGCTTCTATTCATTTCGAGTAGTTTTTATATAGTTTTTTTCTTTTCTGCTATATTTATTTTTTCTTTTTATTTTGAGTTGTAATAAGCCATTAAAAATAAGCATATATGCTCCTTTTTAGTATAGTTAATCACAACTATTTTTGCTTCTATTCATTTCTGAGTAGTTTTATTTTTTTTCTTTTTCTGCTATATTTATTTTTTTTCTTTTTATTTCTGAGTTGTAATAAGCCATTAAAAATAAGCATATATGCTCCTTTTTTAGTACAGTTAATCACAACTATTTTTTGCTTCTATTCATTTCTGAGTAGTTTTCTATATATTTTTTCTTTTCTATTATATTTATTCTTTTGTTTTTATTTCTGAGTTGTAATAAGTCATTAAAAATAAGCATCTATGCTATTTTTTTAGTAAAGTTAATCAAAATTATTTTTTCTTCTATTTATTTCTGAGTGGTTTTTTATATTTTTTTTTCTTTTCTACTACATTTATTTTTTTCTTTTTATTTCTGAGTTGTAATAAGTCATTAAAAATAGAAAAGAGTCGCAATGCTCGTTAATTTGCTTCAAGCCTTTCGGAATAGTGTCAACTGCACTGCACATAGCTCGCAGCGGTCTACCGTATTCCTCAATGCTTGAAGCTAACTAACGCAGGAGCATTGAGCCTCTTCGTCATCGTCTCTGCACTCGGGGCTTATAAACAGTGCGAGTGCCTCTCGCTTGGCGAGTGGGACTAAAAAACAGCTGCAGGAAGAATCAACAAAAAATAGCTGCAGAAAATAAAAAGTAGTTACATGGGTCCATTGGTACGGTTCATGGCACCAACCGTACCAATGCCGCTTTTGGTCCCGGTTTGTTGGACCAACCGAACGAATGCTCATCTTTAGTCCCGCAAACAGCTGAACACGCCACGGTCGCCATCGATACACTTCACGCCATGCTGCCAAGTACCACCAAATTTACACAGCTGAAGCCCTTGGTGGATCTATCGTGCGTAGCACCTCCGACCAGGCATGACCAAGCATAGCACCTGTCGGCCAGGCATGACTTGACAGCTCCACCGAAGCTCCGTGCAAGACGAAGCCGCTCCACCTCCTTCCTCTGACTTCCAGCGCCGCTCCACCAAACAATGCTCCCAAGAGAGAAACAACACCGCAGTGCCGCCATCGTCCGGTCTGGAACACCAGATCTTAGGGTTTCCCCCGGAGCAATACGAGTGGGTCAACGGTAGTCACACAACGATGCCTTCATCATGGTAACGACATGGAACGCCGCCATTGCCCGCCGTCAGCTCGGTTTTCACCGGCAACTACTACAAAAACTGGCATTAACGACGATGTCCCAAAACCCTTGGTCGTTAAACAGCAAAGCGAAGTCCCCGCACATTGAAATCGAGCCTACATAATAGCATCAACAACCACCGGTCTGCCCATCGCTAGTTGAGCGGTCGATATTGTTGTGATATGGGTTTTGCACGTAACAGCGGACATCTATTTTTTTTAACACAGCGAATATCTATTTTAATCTGTCAGGATCCCATCTCCCTGCGCCTGTTTCTCCTCTGATCCCGCGAGACCTCAATGGTCCATAGATCGCATCTACCTTCTGATTATATGACACACCTTTCCTGGAAGTTTGATCTAGTGACACACTTTTCTTTTGGTTTGATTATATGACCCACCTTTGATTGATAGCTAGATTAAATGGCACAAATTGAGTTTTTCTCTCCTTTTTCAGGTATTGGCCCGAACATAATTTGTTTGAGGACGGTTTTGCCCTCGTTGATTCACTTGCCTGGTTCGATCGAGCCTTCGTGGTCGAACGGAAACACGCACAGGAGGCCAGCCTCGATCAGTACATGCATGTAGAGGCTCCATGCATGCACGCGTACATATGGGAGCTCTACGTATGGAACGAGGTGACCCTGATGCATGCCTCCTTCCCGGCGCCTGCACCTCACCGTGGCTCTTCCTGGGCGCTCCCGCCACCTCGCTGTGTCTCCTTCCCGTTGCCGTCACGGCCGCGCCGTCGCCAGAGCGTGCCATCGTTGCTAGCTTTGTAACTGTTTGTTAGCTCTGTAAGTCTTCGCTGCTAGCCTTTTGCTGTTGGCTATAACTGCAGAAAAAGGGTTTCCCCCGCTTTGTATACAAAGCAACCAACCGAATCATACAGGGATAGGTGCTGGGGCGGAAGCAGCACAGACACGCCCAAAAGAAACAATAGAGAAAGAGCAAAAGAAACAAATGCCGACAGCGGCGGATCAACAAAAAAGAAGAAGCCTCATGATCGCTAGGCCCACCGGGCTCATCCACTAGGCTCCAAGACTCCGAAGCGCCGGCACCAATCAACACCTCCAAGAAGGATCGCGACGATGACGACGCTGGTGCCAAGGGTTACCCCCGGTACACGACGAGGCGAGAGGAAGAGTAGCCCCCGACGCCCTCCCGGAAGGTCAGGCGGCACCCACAGGCGCCACCGCGTCGGAGTCGGCCACGCCGACAGGGGTTTCCCCCGATCCCAACCCGCACCTCGGGGGCTCCGGATCCCGCCACCAAACTGAAGGAAATATGCCCTAGAGGCAATAATAAAGTTATTATTTATTTCCTTATATCATGATATATGTTTATTATTCATGCTAGAATTGTATTAACCGGAAACTTAATACATGTGTGAATATATAGACAAACAGAGTGTCACTAGTATGCCTCTACTTGACTAGCTTGTTAATCAAAGATGGTTATGTTTCCTAACCATGGACAAAGAGTTGTTATTTGATTAACAAGGTCACATCATTAGTTGAATGATCTGATTGACATGACCCATTTCGTTAGCTTAGCACCCGATCGTTTAGTATGTTGCTATTGCTTCCTTCATGACTTATACATGTTCCTATGACTATGATATTATGCAACTCCGTTTACGGAGGAACACTTTGTGTGCTACCAAACGTCACAACGAATCGGGTGATTATAAAGGTGCTCTCAGTGTCTCCAAAGGTACTTGTTGGGTTGGCGATTTGAGATTAGGATTTGTCACTCCAAATGTCGAAGAGGTATCTCTGGGCCCTCTCGGTAATACACATCACTTAAGCCTTGCAAGCATTTCAACTAATGAGTTAGTTGTGAGATGATGTATTACGGAACGAGTAAAAGACTTGCCGTAACGAGATTGAACTAGGTATTGGATACCGACGATCGAATCTCGGGCAAGTAACATACCGATGACAAAGGAACAATGTATGTTGTTATGCGGTTTGACCGATAAAGATCTTCGTAGAATATGTAGGAACCAATATGGGCATCCAGGTCCCGCTATTGGTTATTGACCGGGACATGTCTCGGTCATGTCTACATTGTTCTCGAACCGTAGGGTCCGCACGCTTAAGGTTTCGATGATGCTTATATTATGAGTTTATGTATTTTGATGTACCAAGGTTGTTCGGAGTCCCGGATGTGATCACGGACATGACGAGGAGTCTCAAAATAGTCGAGACATAAAGATTGATATATTGGACGGATATATTTGGACACCGGAAAGGTTCCGGAGAAGTTTGGAGCTCCGGGAGGTTACCGGAAACCCCCGGGAGGTATATGGGCCTTATTGGGCCCATGCAGGAGGAAGAGAGAAGGAACAAGAGAGGGGGGCGCCCCCCCCAAGCCCAAACCGAATTGGGGAAGGGGGCCGGCCCCCCCCTTTCCTTTCTCCTTCATCCTCTTCCTAATACTACTACTAGTACTACTTCCTAATACTAGTACTCTTTCCTTCCCCCTCCAAATAAGATAAGGAAAAGGGAGGGAAACCTACTTGGAGTAGGTTTCCCCTCCTCTATGGCGCCCCCTTGGGCCGGCCTCCTCCTCCCTCCCTCCTTTATATACGGGGTAGGGGCACCCTAGGACACACAAGTTGATCATTGAGATCGCCTTAGCCGTGTGCGGTGCCCCTCCACGATATTACACCTCGCTCATATTGTAGCGGTGCTTAGGCGAAGCCTGCGCGACAGAGAACATCAAGATCGCCACCACTCGTCCGTCGTGTTGACGGAACACCCCTCGAGCCTCTACTGGATTGGAGATCGAGGGTGCGCCATCGAGCTGTCGCGTGTCAAGAACTTCGGAGGTGCCGAGTAACGGTGCTTGGATCGGTTGGACCGGAGGACGTCGACTACTTCCTCTACGTTGCGTCAACGCTTCCGCTTGGGTCTCACGAGGGTACGTAGACAACACTCTCCCTCTCGTTGCTATGCATCACCATGATCTTGCGTGTGCGTAGGAATTTTTTGAAATTACTACGTTCCCCGACAAAGGGTATCGAGCCGGTTTTTATGGTTTGATGTTATATGCACGAGTAGAATACAAGTGAGTTGTGGGCGATATAAGTCATACTTGCTTACCAAAGATGTCATACTTTGGTTGGCGGTATTATTGGATGAAGCGGCCCGGACCGACATTATGCGTGACGCTTACGCGAGACAGGTTTTACCGCCGTGCTTTGCACACAGTGACTAGCGGTGTCGGTTTCTCCAACTTTAGTTGAACCGAGTGGCTACGCCCGTCCTTGCGAAGGTTAAAACAGCATCAACTTGACAAACTATCGTTGTGGTTTTGATGCGTAGGTGAGATTGGTTCTTGCTTAAGCCCGTAGCAGCCACGTAAAACTTGCAACAACAAAGTAGAGGACGCCTAACTTGTTTTTGCAGGGCATGTTGTGATGTGATATGGCCAAGACATGATGCTATATTTTATTGTATGAGATGATCATGTTTTGTAACCGGTTATCGACAATGGCAGGAGCCATATGGTTGTCGCTTTATTGTATGAAATGCAACGCATACAGTAATTGCTTTACTTTATCACTAAGCGGTAGCGATAGTCGAGAAGCAATAGATGGCGTAAACGACAACGATGCTACAATGGAGATCAAGGTGTCGCTACTGGTGACGATGGTGATCATGATGATGCTTCGAGATGGAGATCACAAGCACAAGATGATGATGGCCATATCATATCACTTATATTGATTGCATGTGATGTTTATCCTTTATGCATCTTATCTTGCTTTGATTGACGGTAGCATTTTAAGATGATCTCTCACTAAAATTATCAAGAAGTGTTCTCCTGAGTATGCACCGTTGCCAAAGTTCGTCGTGCCCGCACACCACGTGATGATCGGGTGTGATAAGCTCTCGTCCATCTACAACGGGTGCAAGCCAGTTTTGCACACGCAGAATACTCGAGTTATACTTGACGAGCCTAGCATATGCAGATATGGCCTCGAACACGGAGACCGAAAGGTCGAGCGTGAATCATATAGTAGATATGATCAACATGAGATGTTCACCATTGAAAACTATTCACGTGATGATCGGTTATGGTTTAGTTGATTTGGATCACGTGATCACTTAGATGACTAGAGAGATGTCTGTCTAAGTGGGAGTTCTTAAGTAATATGATTAATTGAACTTAAATTTATCATGAACTTAGTCCTAGTAGTATTTTGCAAATTATGTTGTAGATCAATAGCTCGCGTTGTTGCTTTCATATGTTTGTTTTTGATATGTTCCTAGAGAAAATTGTGTTGAAAAATGTTAGTAGCAATGATGCGGACTCGATCCGTGATCGGAGGTTTATCCTCATTGCTGCACGTAAGAATTATGTCCTTAATGCACCGCTAGGTGATGACCTATTGCAGAGAGCGGATGCAAACGTTATGAACGTTTGGCTAGCTCAATATGATGACTACTTGATAGTTTAAGTGCACCATGCTTAACAGCTTAGAATCGGGACTTCAAAGACGTTTTGAACGTCATGGACCATATGAGATGTTCCAGAGTTGAAGTTAATATTTCAAGCAAATACCGAGTTGAGAGATATGAAGTCTTCAACAAGTTCTATAGCTAAAAGATGGAGGAGAATCGCTCAACTAGTGAGCATGTGCATGCATTGTCTGGGTACTACAATCGCTTGAATCAAGTGGAGTCAATCTTCCGATAAGATAGTGATTGACGAATTCTCTAGTCACCATCACCAAGTTAGTAGAACTTCGTGATGAACTATAGTATGCAAGGGATGATGAAAATGATTCCCGAGTTCTTCGTGATGTTGAAATCGACGAATGTAGAAATCAAGAAAGAGCATCAAGTGTTGATGATTGACAAGACCACTAGTTTCAAGAAAAGGGCAAAGGGAAAGAAAGGGAACTTCAAGTGGAAAGGCAAGCAAGTTGTCACTCCCGCGAAGAAGCTCCAAGCTAGACCAAAGCCTGAAACTGAGTGCTTACACTGCAAAGGAAATGGTCACTGGAAGCGGAAATGCCCTGAATATTTGGTGGATAAGAAGGATGGCAAAGTAAACAAAAGTATATTTGATATACATGTTATTGATGTGTACTTTACTAGTGTTTATAGCAACTCCTCGGTATTTGGTACTGGTTCAGTTGCTAAGAGTAGTAACTCAAACGGAGTTGCGAATAAATGAAACTAGTTAAGGGTGAAGTGACGATGTGTGTTGAAAGTAGTTTCAAGATTGATATGATCATCATCGCACACTCCCTATACTTTCGGGATTAGTGTTGAACCTAAATAAATGTTATTTGGTGTTTGCGTTGAGCATGAATATGATTTGATCATGTTTATTGCAATACGCTTATTCATTTAAGTAAGAGAATAAACTGTTGTTCATTTACATGAATAAAACCTTATATGGTTACACACCCAATGAAAATGGTTCATTGGATCTCGATCGTAGTGATACACATATTCATAATATTGAAACCAAAAGATGCAGATTAATAATGATAATGCAACTTATTTGTGGTAATCGCCGTTTAGGTCATATTGGTGTAAAGCGCATGAAGAAACTCCATGTTGATGGGATTTTGGAATCACTTGATTATGAATCACTTGATGCTTGTGAACCATGCCTCATGGGCAAGATGACTAAGACTCCGTTCTCCGAACAAAGGAGCGAGCAACCGACTTATTGGAAATAATACATCTTGATGTATGCGATCCAATGAGTGTTAAGGCTCATGGCGGGTATCGTTATTTTCGACCTTCACGAGATGATTTAAGCGGTATGGGTATATCTACTTGATAAAACATAAGTCTGAAATAGTTGAAAGGTTCAAAGAATTTCAGAGTGAAGTGGAAAAATCATCGTGACAAGAAAATAAGGTTTCTACGATCCGATCGCGGAGACAAATATTTGAGTTACGAGTTTGGTCTTCAATTAAAACAATGTGGAATAGTTTCACAAATTCATGCCACCGAACACCACATCATAATGGTGTGTCCGAACGTCATAACCGTACTTTATTGGATATAGTACAATCTATGATGTTTCTTACCGATTTACCAATATCGTTTTGGGATCATGCATTAGAGACAGCTGCATTCACGTTAAATAGGGCACCATCTAAATCCGTTGAGACGACACTATATGAACTGTGGTTTAGCAAGAAACCAAAGTTGTCGTTTCTTAAAGTTTGGGGCTGCGATGCTTATGTGAAAAAGTTTCATCCTGATAAGCTCAAACCCAAATCGGAGAAGTGCGTCTTCAGAATACCCAAAGGAAATTGTTGGGTACACCTTCTATCACAGATCCGAAGGCAAAACATTCGTTGCTAATAAATGGATCCTTTCTAGAGAAGGAGTTTCTCTCGAAAGAAGTGAGTGAGAGTAAAGTAGAACTTGATGAGGTAATTGTACCTTCTCCCTTATTGAAAAGTAGTTCATCACAGAAATCTGTTCCTATGACTACTACACCAATTAGTGAGGAAGCTAATGATGATGATCATGTAACTTCAGATCAAGTTACTATCGAATCTCGTAGGTAAACCAGAGTGAGATCCGCACCAGAGTGGTACGGTAATCCTGTTCTGGAAATCATGTAACTAGACCATGATGAACCTACGAACTATGAGGAAGCGATGATGAGCCCAGATTCCGCGAAATGGCTTGAGGCCATGAAATCTGAGATGAGATCCATGTATGAGAACAAAGTGTGGACTTTAGAGGAGTTGCCCGATGATCGGCAAGCCATAGAAAGTAAATGGATCTTCAAGAGGAAGACGGACGCTGATAGTAGTGTTACTATCTACAAAGCTAGACTTGTCGAAAAAGGTTTTTGACAAAGTTCAAGATGTTGAATACAATGAGATTTTCTCACTCGTATCGATGCTTAAAAGTCTGTCCAAATCATGTTAGCAATTGCCGCATTTTATGAAATCTGGCAAATGGATAAACAAAACTGCATTCCTTAATGGAGTTATTAAAGAAGAGTTGTATGTGATGCAACCAAGAGGTTTTGTCGATCCTAAAGGTGTTAACAAAATGTGCATCTATGGACTGGTGCAAGCATCTCGAGTTGGAATATACGCTTTGATAAGTTGATCAAAGCATATAGTTTATACTGAGACTTGCAAGAAAGCCCAGTATTTACTAGAAAGTGAGTGGGAGCACTACAAGATTTCGATAAGTATATGTGAATGACATATTGTTGATCGAAAATAATGTAGAATTATTCTGCAAAGCATAAAGGAGTGTTTGAAAGGAGTTTTTCAAAGAAAGACCTCGGTGAAGCTGCTTACATATTTAGCATCAAGATCTATAGAGATAGATCAAGACGCTTGATAAGTTTTTTCAATGAGTACATATCTTGACAAGATTTTGAAGTAGTTCAAAATGGAACAGTCAAAGAAAGAGTTCTTGCCTGTGTTACAAGGTGTGAAGTTGAGTAAGACTCAAAACCCGACCATGGCGTAAGATAGAAAGAGAATGAAAGTCATTCCTATGCCTTGGCCATAGGTTCTATAAAGTATGCCATGTTGTGTACCAGATCTATTGTATACCCTGCACCGAGTTTGGCAAGGGAGTACAATAGTGATCTAGGAGTAGATCACTAGACAGCGGTCAAAATTATCCTTAGTGGAATAAGGATATGTTTCTCGATTATGGAAGTGACAAAAGGTTCGTCGTAAAGGGTTACGTCGATGCATGTTTTGACACCAATCTGGATGACTCTAAGTCTCGATCTAGATACATATTGAAAGTGGGAGCAATTAGCTAGAGTAGCTCCGTGCAGAGCATTGTAGACATAGAAAATTACAAAATACATAACGGATTTGAATGTGAAAGACCCGTTGACTAAGATTCTCTCACAAGCAAAACATGATCACACCTTAGTACTCTTTGGGTGTTAATCACATAGCGATGTGAACTAGATTACTGAATCTAGTAAACCCTTTGGGTGTTGGTCACATGGCGATGTGAACTATGGGTGTTAATCACATGATGATGTGAACTATCGATGTTAATCACATGGTGATGTGATCTAGATTATTGACTCTAGTGCAAGTGGGAGACTGAAGGAAATATGCCCTAGAGGCAATAATAAAGTTATTATTTATTTCCTTATATCATGATATATGTTTATTATTCATGCTAGAATTGTATTAACCGGAAACTTAATACATGTGTGAATATATAAACAAACAGAGTGTCACTAGTATGCCTCTACTTGACTAGCTTGTTAATCAAAGATGGTTATGTTTCCTAACCATGAACAAAGAGTTGTTATTTGATTAACAAGGTCACATCATTAGTTGAATGATCTGATTGACATGACCCATTCCGTTAGCTTAGCACCCGATCGTTTAGTATGTTGCTATTGCTTCCTTCATGACTTATACATGTTCCTATGACTATGAGATTATGCAACTCCCGTTTACCGGAGGAACACTTTGTGTGCTACCAAACGTCACAACGTAATCGGGTGATTATAAAGGTGCTCTCAGGTGTCTCCAAAGGTACTTGTTGGGTTGGTGTATTTGAGATTAGGATTTGTCACTCCGAATGTCGGAGAGGTATCTCTGGGCCCTCTCGGTAATACACATCACTTAAGCCTTGCAAGCATTTCAACTAATGAGTTAGTTGTGAGATGATGTATTACGGAACGAGTAAAGAGACTTGCCGGTAACGAGATTGAACTAGGTATTGGATACCGACGATCGAATCTCGGCAAGTAACATACCGATGACAAAGGGAACAACGATGTTGTTATGCGGTTTGACCGATAAAGATCTTCGAGAATATGTAGGAACCAATATGGGCATCCAGGTCCCGCTATTGGTTATTGACCGGGACATGTCTCGGTCATGTCTACATTGTTCTCGAACCGTAGGGTCCGCACGCTTAAGGTTTCGATGACGGTTATATTATGAGTTTATGTATTTTGATGTACCAAGGTTGTTGAGTCCGGATGTGATCACGGACATGACGAGGAGTCTCAAATAGTCGAGACATAGAGATTGATATATTGGACGGATATATTTGGACACGGAAAGGTTCCGGAGAAGTTTGGAGCTCCGGAGGTTACCGAAACCCCGGAGGTATATGGGCCTTATTGGGCCCATGTAGGAGGAAGGGAGAAGGAACAAGAGAGGGCCCCCCCCCCCAAGCCCAAACCGAATTGGCTAAGGGGGCCGGCCCCCCCTTTCCTTTCTCCTTCCTCCTCTTCCTAATACTACTACTAGTACTACTTCCTAATACTAGTACTCTTTCCTTCCCTCCAAATAAGATAAGGAAAGGGAGGAAACCTACTTGGAGTAGGTTTCCCCCTCTATGGCGCGCCCCTTGGGCCGGCCTCCTCCTCCCTCCCTCCTTTATATACGGGGTAGGGGCACCCTAGGACACACAAGTTGATCATTGAGATCGTTCCTTAGCCGTGTGCGGTGCCCCCTCCACGATATTACACCTCGGTCATATTGTAGCGGTGCTAAGGCGAAGCCTGCGACACGAGAACATCAAGATCGCCACCACACCGTCGTCTGGACGGAACTCCCCTCGAGCCTCTCTGGATTGGAGATCGAGGTGCGCCATCGAGCTGTCTGCGTGTCAAGAACTTCGGAGGTGCCGAGTAACGGTGCTTGGATCGGTTGGACCGGAGGACGACGACTACTTCCTCTACGCTGCGTCAACGCTTCGCTTCGGTCTCACGAGGGTGCGTAGACAACACTATCCCTCTCGTTGCTATGCATCACCATGATCTTGCGTGTGCGTGGGAAATTTTTGAAATTACTACGTTCCCCGACACAAACCAACCACCACCCTGCGCCAACACTGTCATGAGGCCTCCACGCCGTCTCACCACGGCACCGCGAAGTGAGGATAGCACAACGAAGAATCAGAGCCGGGACTAGGGCATCAGCACCATCGGCACGCGGAGGGCCCCACCTCCACCGTCGGCGACGATGAGCGTCCCGGACGCAATAGCAGAGCACACCAGGCCCGCAGCCCACAGTTCCCGGCCGAGCCCTCGTGGGCCCGTAAAGCTCCCGCCAGCTGCTGCTGCCGGACGCCATCGGCGCCGACGCCCAAGTCCGAGCCGCTCCTCCTCCTCACCGCCGCGCATAACAACGAGACCATGCCGGGGCGGCCCAAGGGCCCAGATGGGGCCCGACGTGCCAGATCTGGGCGGGCGCGTTGACACCACCAAAGACCACCACGCCGCCCGCCGCCAAGTAGCGGCGCCGTCACCACGCCGCCGCCGACCGCCACCGCAGAGCCGCCGACCGCAGCCAAGCCGGGCTGCACCGCCGCCGCCTCCCCGGGAAGGGAGCACGCTGGGATCGGATGGCCCGCCCGCCGCCGCCACCACCACGGCCAGCGCTGGGCGCCACGACGGCGGCCGGGGAGATGGGGAAGGCGGGTCCCGGCGGGCGCGAGACTCCGCCTCGGCCACCTCTCGGGAGGCGGCGCGAGGCGGCCTAGACGGAGGAGGGGCAGGGCGGAAGGGGGGCGGAGGCGGGGGGCGGGGCCGACGGCCGGCGGCGGCGGGAGGGGAGCGGGGGAACCCTAGCGCCTCATGGGGGACGAGATCTCCCTCCTAGGTCAACCTCATAGACAATCCTTTGAAGACCTAAACTTCTTGCACCTGGACTATTGCCCTCACTACTATAACTGTAGCCCTTGCTTGATGGTTGTAGCACGAATTGATGTACTGTTTTGTTCAGAAAATTGACATTTCACCTTGACATGATCTCTCCTTATTTTGTACCATTTTCATATGTCACAAGAATATATATGTGAATCCACAAAATCAGCTGAATAAGGTGCATATGTACCGACAGACTTGACAATCTATAATTGACAAATCACAACATGACATGCTAGTATGAATGTATGATACAATGTTTTTCTCTTCCTCGGTGTGATCTTCTTTGTGGACTTCACAACAACTTTTGGTGGGGAAGTGGGAGTCCTTGTTTCCGTAGAAAGTTTCCTACATAATGCATCGATTTGTCGAATTAAAAAACCGACAAATGTTATACACAATTGAAGAAAAATTCAGTTTTTTTTTCACCATGAGAGAGAAAGAGAGGAGGGATGGGATGCCACCTGTGAGATCGTCGATGAGCGAGGCGGCGGCGGCAGAACTGATGGATTGTCACGGGAGGAGAGGAAGCAAGTGAATCGATGCATGAGAGGGCAGAACCGTCCTAAAATAATCTTATGCGGGCCAATACCTGGAAAAGGAGAGAAAAAAACTCAATTTGTGTCATTTAATCTAGCTATCAATCAAAGGTGTGCCATATAATCAAATCAAACGAAAAGTGTGTCACTGGATCAAACTCCCAGGAAAGGTGTGTCATATAATCAAATTGCTCGTCTATGATTGACTTTTTTCTTCTTCCTGACTGGCACAAATGATAGCATAGGCATCGCGCGTGGTTCCGCAAGGGAAAGAGTGGCAACCTCTCCCGGATCCGCTTCCTTGACCCCGAGGAACCTATGTGTTTGAACATGATCCGCTCGGTCTGTGTATAGATGGATCTTTAGAAACATTTTTAGTGAATTTCTTTTATTTTTCAAATTACTCCCTTGGGCACCGAATTACTTGTCACATAAATGAATAAAAATGGATACATGTATTTAGACCTAAAATACATCTAGATACATTCATTTCTGCGCCAAATAATTCCGGGCGAAGAGAGTATTAATAGTCCAGGCCCTCAGTATTACAAGGCACACGCTTGGAAACACAACAAACGTCCTGGAAGGAAAGTTTACCTTTTGCAAACCAGCCTAATAGTTCAACTAGTGAGCTACTTGAAATATCACACTATGGAATCACACGGTAACCGTGATAAAAGCAACTCGCCTTTCTAGATTTCCAAATAGACCAGAATACTGCAGGAACTCCCACAACTGCAACTTCTCTGGCTTTATGAGGAACACGCATATGCCACATAACTAACGCTGTGAAATTGTCGAGAGCTATCAGTTTCTAGTTGTGCATTTTGCAACTCCACAGATAAATCTAGCAAGTGCACTACTAAAGAAAAGGTGCTCAATGATTACCACTTGATGACATAACATGCATTTATATCTTTAACATTATAACCCCACTTGAACAAATTGTCTTTAGCCAGAGAAAACTTTAATTAATGAATCCAGTTCACCTGACTCGAACTTAATAGCTAGGTAAATAG
Source organism: Aegilops speltoides (assembly GCA_021437245.1). NCBI lineage: Eukaryota > Viridiplantae > Streptophyta > Magnoliopsida > Poales > Poaceae > Aegilops > Aegilops speltoides. Next base: position 483,922,628 of record CM038144.1, read on the forward strand.
ACTGAATAGAGAACTTTCATGAGTAGTGGCTAACACTCCTACCTGCTTATGGTTCATCAATGTGAGTTTAAGCAAATAAACATGCGACAATAAACTAGCAAATTATAATAATGGTTCTCTAACATTTTGTTTCACTCGTTAGCATTGTGTAAGGTATGACTACATGGAGTCATGGATAATGAGAGTGTTATCATGCAGTTCTCGTGTTAGAGATGTAACAAGGGCTCTCTTCATTGACTACTACAGATGATGGCCTCTTTGTCCGAGGGATGGCACTATATTTTCATCTATGAAGTTTCCTTGCATGATGCACTATTCTGTCCTGTCGATCATGCTTCTCATAGTGAACCTTTTGCACAATCTTCGCTTTGTCATATGCCAACTTCTTTGGGATTAGGAGTCCACATGCCTACCGGTATTTCATTCTTCCTCTAGTTTAGCAACGGTTGAGTAAATTGCATAAAACCACCACATTGAGGGCTAGCTTTGCGAAAAATACTAGGATACAAAATCATTGCAGAAAGCACCACGTCTAGCGTAATTGTTTTGCAGAAACCACTGATCGGCGGATCGGGCCGTGTTAAGTGAGTTTATGACAGTTGGGGCCCATTTTTTGCCCACGTGGCATAACATTTCGTGCCAGATCAGTGTTATTCCAAATTTACAAACAAGTCCTTAGATTTTACACAGACACCCCTAAATAAAAAACAAAAACGCAATCCCCTCCCCAGGCGCCGGGCACGTCCACCCCCCCTCCTCCCCGCGCCGCCGCCGGGGACATCGAGGCCACATGGAGCTGCTTCTGCACGGAGCGGGCGCTCGCCGGTGAGCGCGTACACGTACTCCTCGATCTCCTCGGCGGAGAGCGTCGCGGAGAACCGCGCCCGGTCGAACGCGTCGGCACGGACCAGCCTCCGCTCGCGCTCCGACGCCTGGGGCGAAGGGCTCGCGGTGGGCGCGGGCGACGGCATCAAGGCGCGTCGTCGTCATCGGGTGCGCGCCTTCCACGGCCGCGATGCCGCCAGATCCGGCCGTCCTCTGCCGCCCTTGCTCGTTCCTGGCCGGATCCCGCTGGTAGAGCCCCATCCCTGCTGCCTCCTCTAAATCGGCCGCCGCCTGTGACCTCCTCTGCCTCGTCCTGTTCTGAATCGAGGAGAGCGATGACCCAATCCATCGTCCTGTTCTGGGGCGGCAGATGAACCTCGCCGACGTCGAGGTCGAACTGCTCCTCGGCCAGCAGGCGGCAAGGGGAGGGCCACGGGAGGCGTCATCTGCCTCGTCCTCTGCCTCGGTGCAGCAACGGCGACGGCGGCCTCTGCCTCATCTGGGGTCGGGATGGGGGCTGCCAAGGTTGGAACGAGTGGTGGTCATGGTCGGGATGGGCGACGACGGTCGGGATGGGGGCCGCCGAGGTTGGAATGGGGTGGCCGGGGTCGGGAGGGGCGACGGTGGTCGCGGTCGGGATGGGTCTGCGATAAATTTTTTGGCAAGGAGAGAAATTTGGGGGGCTTTTTTGCATGAAACCTAAACTGTTCTGCCACGTAGGTGAAAAATGGGCCCCAACTATCATAAACTCACTTAACGCGGCCTGATCCGCCGATCAGTGGTTTCTGCAAAACAATTACGCAAGACGTGGTGCTTTCTGCAGAGAAACTGTATCCTAGTGTTTTTCGCAAAGCTAGCCCTTAATGTGGTGGTTTTATGCAATTTACTCGCAACGGTTTGAAGATGAAATACTAGTTTTGCCTAGCCGGCGTATTAAAAAAACGTCGATGAAGAATGTCCCTATGACTTCAGTTATTCTTTTTAGTTTTGTCCTAGAGTTAATCTGCACTAGTTTTTTTGTGGGAATAATTTGCACTAGTTTACTTACATAATAATAGAAGTCATTTCCCTTGTAAAAGACCACTCCATTCATAAATTATTGTTGTTTTAGATACTTACATGGTCTGTGTATCTTTGAATGTAACACTGTATACGTTTACTATGTTGGTAAGAAAGTATGATTTCTTTTGCAAATATATTTACGATAGTACTATTTTCACTTTACCATTATTAATATTTCACATATATGTTCATATTCGAAGTTGATAAAGGGTGTCTGTTGAACCAGGAATTCACATATATGTTCATATTCGAAGTTGATAAAGGGTGTCTGTAGAACCAGGAATACATATATGTTCATATTCGAAGTTGATAAAGGGTGTCTGTGGTAAAGGGTGTCTGTAGAACCACAGACACCCTTTATCAACTTCGAATATGAACATATATGTGAAATATTAATAATGGTTAGGGCTGAGAAATAGACTAATTATGCCTCTTTTCTTGCAGTGAATGTCAAGCTGGCAAAGCAAAATCAGGAACAGCGCAGCCGGCTTTCTTATGCGGCACCGAGGTGGTCGCAACGACGGCGATCCTGCCTCCGTGGCTCCAACTCTACAAATGTACAAAATACACCAGTACAACGTACTGCGGCGCCAGTCTTCAAGCAAACGTACGTATAACACATTCAGATAGACTCCCTCAAAAAAAAAAAACACATTCAGATAGACATTGTGTCTAATGTATCATGCACGCATGAAGTCAAGAACTCGCAATTTGATTATCCGTGACACGTGACATATGCAGTCTTCTTCCCGCCGGCCGAAGTTCACGGAGCTCACCGCGCAAAATCTCAAGATCCTGTGCGACGCACTCGAGCTGCGCGTTTCGCGGCACGCGGACATCATTCCTGGCATATCGAGCACAGTGCTTCGGTGCCGGTCTGGCGTGACAAGGCGGAGGGCGGGCATATGGCCGACGACCGGACGCGGATTTTTAGAGCTCGGGTTTCTGGACACCCCTTATCCTTACCCTTCAACACTGCTTTGAGATCCGTGCTAGACAACTAACTTTGTACATCAGATTTTCTCTTTTTTGTTTCTTCAAAATAAAACAACATATGAACTTCAAACTTTGCAAAACACCAAGACGTTCTAATTAGAATGTGAGAAAAAACTTTCAAATTTTTTTGTCAAACATAAATATATGAAATTAGATTTTTTGTATTAAAAAAATGTACTTTTTAGTATTTATATTGCACGAAAAATTCTGAAAGTTTTTTCCCACATTCTAGTAAGAATGTTTTGTTGAGCTGCCAAGTTTGAAGTTCATATGTTGTTTTATATGGGAGAAACAAAAAAGACAAATGTACTCGCACGAATCGCGATGCAAAAATTAGTGGCTAGATAAGGGGGTGTCCCAAAGCCTATGCTCTACAGAATATTTTCCGCCGACGACCTGGCTGCTCTTCCGAGGAAGGGACAGTAGGGGCAAGACGGCGGTTGCTCGGGAGCTCGCGAGGCTCGTGTTTGGATCCTACGCCGAGTTCACCACCCTGCAGGTTCAGGGTAACCCCGACATCCCTGCACAAACCGGCAAACTTGCCCTAAAGAGGCAGAGATCACCGGACATCGACAGCGACGGCAATGGTGGTGACGTCGGGGCGAGGCTGTTTGCAGCGATCGCAGAGAACCCTCACCGCGTCATATTGATCGATGGCGTCAACCGACTAGATGTCGATTCGGAAATGCGCATCAAGAATGCGATCGCGGGAGGAACAATGGCGAGGGGATACAACAACGACTTGGTTGGTTTGGAGGATGCCATCGTGGTGCTGAGCTCTGACGTGTTTGACTCGAGGTCTGGGGCTTCTGCTTCCTCCCCACGGGTGAAGCGACGACATAACAGCGAGGACAAACGTGACGTCGCGGACATGGAAGTGAGACCACGTCGTGGTCTTTGTTGGGATCTGAACGTTTGTGCAGTGGACGGGGAAGAGGAGGAAGACAGTATGGCTCATGATGAGGGGGGTCATAAGTGTCGTCGATGGTGTTTTCCTTTTCAATTAGCAGAGGATATTCTTTCTAACCATTCGAGGTGTTCTCAACCATTTTGAAAATGGAAGCGGCTCGTGTTAGTCAGAGTGTCAGACCAAGTACCATATTTTAGAGTTCATAGTTTATAAAGTCTAATATGACCTTTTTTTTGGACAAAAGCCTCTTACAAAGCTTATTTATAGGGGTGCCAACAGAGCCTCCGTCAGCTCCGACCTCAAGAGCACAATGTACAACAGGACGCTACCGCCAACCACCAGGAGCTAGCTGCTCACCTGTTCCAACGGCTTCTTCTCTTGGGCTAACGTTATACTCCCACATGAGAAGTCCACGTTTACCACTAATAATAACTATACAAAAAACCACGCGTTGCCTTCAGAAATTGAAGAATACTGTAAACTTTATAGTAAATCAAAATTTTAAATAAGAGTGATCATAGAGATATAATTCATCGTTTATAGCTAGTGCTATTATTAGCACATAATTTTCACAATGTACACGCTAGTAAAGCATAAATTGCTTTGGGCCAATTCTTTTCCAATACAGGATACATAAACATTGGGATGTGATCAAATCATGCAACCAACATAGTGCATATGACTTGGTTTTCTGTTTGCTGACTTTGTTTTCTGTTTGTAATCTATAAAAGCTGGTTTGGATTGAAAAATAATAATCACACGGTTTGTTTGTTTTCTGTAGTCAACAACATACATAAATGAATGGGGATAAAGCATACACACTATTTTCTTGTTGTATCTTCGTATGTTGTGGACTTGAGGAAGAGAAGTTGAGGCCGGTCGATAGGCCGGCGTGCACTCAGGCGGCTGTTGAGGGCCATGTGCATCGTGCAGACATGGGCATAGTGGCGAGCAGCACAAGGAAATTCGAAGGAGCCAACTGCATGTAGTAGCTAAATATTCAACTAGTCTGGACCGTAGCTTGGCATGGACAATGGAGAAGTGAGGAATTCTATGGGGAGTAGAAGAGACATGGACATGAAACACATGATTATTAGAAAAGACGGTCGGTTGGGCTTTCGGAATCGAATGATCGCATTAACAACACGTGAAGTCTAACCAAATGGTTGGTCAAGGACTCATGTCGGATGTCCGGACTGGATCAGACGATGTCAACACATGTACACATAGCAAAAGAAATGTAGGATGATGTGGATGCTTGAGAGTGCACGAAAAAATGGTTATTTATGGCAGGTTGCATGCGCATGAAGATGTAATGAGAAGTGTTTGTTGCATGTTGGACCTACTTGACGCTTGTCAAGATAAATAGAGTAGTGGTGATCATTCTCCTAGGTATATAGGATACCGCTCTCTACATAATGATGCCTCCCCCCCAATGGCCGGTGAGGCCACTCAGAGGAGAGAGAGGGAGGATCCTCGGGCATATATATCTTGTCGACTCTCAAGAAGGATCTATGTATAGAATTGAAACTACATATGCGCCCATAGCGGTGCCAGATATACGCATCCCGATCACAAAGTGTGAGATACAATTTTCCCTGATACACCTAGCTAGGAGGGGCCACATGCCTCGATGCATCACATTTACCACTAGGTCCACGTGTTGGCCACCCGCCAGATCCACACCCGCACTGGTGGGCCACGCACCGACACCCGATCAACCTTCCATGCGCATATACCAACGTCTGCAAGCAAAGGTAGATGTCCTGCGGCTGCCACTGCCGCAAGGGCTTTGCCTGGTGACTGTGAGGAGGGGGAGGTGTTGAGGAGTGCCGGCGGGGAGGGTTGGCACTCCCAGGTCATTGTAGGTTTGAACCATCTGCATGCTATGGCAAACTCTAGCCTTGTCGACAATGTGTTTTTTCCATCTTCCTCGGTACTACGACCATTATTGAACTTCCATATCTCTTCTATTTTACTAGTCCGGTCTTCTTTTCTTATCGTTGTCATCTCCAGTGATGTCTATTTCTTGAGACTAGTGTCATTATTGTGAAAATCTTGCTATTGCAAATCTAGTCACCGAAAAGTGCAACAAGAAGCAAGGAACCATAGAGAAAATTGGAGAAGTGACAAGGAGAGCGGTGCTGGTGGAGGCATATGAAAAAATGACTTGTCTCCTTTCCCAAAACAATCAGCAGATTTGTAGCTATTCTTAAGAATATACTGATTTTAGAATGATAAACATACACAAATGCTTGTCCACTAAACAATTCAAAACAAAGTTGTACACATACCAAAACGACAAAGCTTAACATCTCAAATTGTTCGAACATACAAACATGCCACATACATACATACATACATAATACGGCCGGCCACTTAACACTTCGTCTACTTAAGAATTTGCTGCATTTTCCATTGACGAGTAAGGCATTGTACTTATTTATTTCTTATTTCACACCACTAGTTATACGGAATACACACCAGATGAGCATTTGCAGCAACCTTATGGATATACCTCGATGACACCTCGATGGCCAAGTTTCTTGACAATCTTATAGTCGCTAAACCCTGCTTTCATAAAGATCGTGCTCCACTCCTTTTCATCCCGTTGCCGTCCTCTGGTACATATGAACATCAGCATGTCCATCAACAGTTCGGTTTCAGTTATTGTCTCTAGAGAAGATCCAAGCACTATGTCTATGATGATCACTTTTCCCCCCATTTCTCGGGAAGGTATGGCCTTCTTGCATTGAGCAAGGATTTTGATGCAATCCTCGTCGCTCCAAAAGTGTAGAACAAGCTGGAATGGAAAGAATCTATAAAGTTTAAGCAATGGATAATGAGGGATATGGAAGTTTTCGACATAATCTAATTATGCATAGGTATTGGTAGTCCTGCAGAAAACCAATACCGAAACAAGAAAAAATTGGTGCAATCCAAACTCTTAGTTCCCTTTGTCCTATGTGGTATATTGTACGGAAGAGCAATTTTAAGATGCTCCCACTTACCTCCTTAGAGGCAAGAAGAATATTAATTACGTTGGCAAAGGGTAAGTTTGTGTATAAAAATGCTCCAATTATAGCAAGCTGTTGGTTGTTTGTTAGAAAAAGGAAGGCTCCAACGAACTAAATTACCATTTGCTCTTCACTTGGTTACTACCATATGTATCCATAACACATAATTTCAAATCGCATGAATTTAAAGTCATGTGTATTTTTAATTTTGGTTCATGTGTTATTAATCTAAATATTTATATTCCACACATCAAATCTCATAAAAATATATTGCAACCGATTGCCGCAACTCTAATTGGTTCATAGTATAAAGTCTATATTGTCTTTTAGTCAAGGACATAGCTATACCGCCTTCATTCCATAATGTAGTGCCTATAGATTTTTTTTTCAAAGTCAAAATTTGCAAATTTTGACCAAGTTAATAGATGAAAATGTCTATATTTTAAATACTATATATATATAGACACGTCATGAGGTACCCCGCAAATAAAAGATACTCCCTCCATTCCACAATGTAGTGCCTATAGATTTTTGTAAATGTCAAACTTTGCCTACTTTGACCAAGTGTGTAGAGAAAACTATCTACATCTAGAATACCAAACCTGTACATTTTGAAAATATAACTCATAATGTATCCAATGATGTGCATTTGGTATTTTAGATGTACCTATTTTTCTTTATAAATATGGTCAAAGTTTGTAATGCTTGACTTTAGCAAAAATTTATAGGCACTACATTATGGAATGGAGGGAGTATGTCATGAGATATATTTTTATTTTATAGGTAGGTGTTTGGTATTGTAGATATGATAATGTTTTCTAGAAATCGGTCAAATTTTGCTAAGTTTGACTTTTGGAGAAAACAAATCTTGTGTACCTATTAACAGGCAGTTGGAACACGAAGCTAAGCTCACAAGAGCACTTTCGGAATTGGACATGGAGTATATAAGCTTGAGCTCACACGCACCCTTTGCTACAGTAAAATTAAAAAAATATTTTTAAAAAACTGTTTTTTTTGTAACAAACATTGGTGTTTGTTTGACATGCGTGCCAATTTTCGTGATGAACTGACATTTATGGAAGCCTGGGCAAAAAAGACAATATCATGCTTGTAAAAAAAACTGTTTTTGGAACCATTTTGGAGCATTGATTTTGTTTTTTTTTTCACCCAGACCTGCATGAATGTTATTTTGTCATGAAATTTTGCACACATGTGAAAAGGACATCAATGTTTGTTGTGAAAAAAAATCAGATTTTTTTGAACTTTTTAAATATTTTTTTTGATTTTACTGTAGCAAAGGGTGCATGTGAGCTCGAGCTCACAAGAGCACTTTGGGAATTAACGGACCATATTAGTTTTGTTATATCATAAAATTCCTCTACATATCCATGCATGCCAAAAAGAAAAGGAAATATTATTAGGACATTAATTAAATGTAGAGAGGCGTCATATCGTCGTACCTTGAGCATCACAGCTTGAGCTGGTGGGACGGTATGGAAGAGGTCGCCAGCGACATAGTTAACAACACCATCACTTGGGACTTTATCGATCACCTTTGGAAGGTCCAACACATTGCACTTGATATGCGGGAAGGCCTTGACGATGGCCCTGGCCGTCGTCCCGTCACCACCACAGCAGTCGGTGAGTGACTCCAGACCATTGAACAGGCCACGGCATTCCCGCACAACCGTGCCGATCCCCATATGGTCATGGGCGGCCAAGGCCTCGTAGAAGAGCTTGTCGGTCTCATGATCGAGGAGCGTCATGCTCTCGTCGAAGGGCGCCGCCGCGTGCACATGCTCAAACGGAGATGGCACCGGTAGCGCACGGTCGTTCTTGAACCAATCGGCCAGTCCTAGACCTGACTCCATGTGGTACCGCGAGGTGACGGCCAGCGGGAAGGCGGTCTGCCTGGCCTCGCCGTCGATGAGCACGCCGTCCACGAGGATGTAGGACAGCGGGGTGAGGCTGTAGATCCCGGCGTCGGTGCACGCCAGGGCGTCGGATTTGGCCAGCAGCCGCAGGACGCGGCTGAGAAACGGCGCCTTGGGTGGCGGAAGGGACAGTGCGGCCATCAGGTCGGGCAACGACGCGGTGCCGCCGAGGCGGTGGATCGCCGTCGGGATGCCGAGCTCGATGGCGCACCTGAGTGCCATGGACGTGAGGTAGGTGAGGCTGTGGCGCTGCAGGTCAGCCTGCGCCTTAATCAGCTGGGCGTCGCTGGGGACTGTCATGTGAGCTGCCATTCTTGCTCTATCACTATCCAGTCTCAGGGCTGTGTAGTGGGTGTAAATTGCTCAGCTGGCTCAAGGGATTGATATAGCATGCGTTTGTGTTACTGCCAGCTACTAACATGATTTAAAAATTCACTCGTGGAACCCGTGGAGGGCCATGATTGTGGATATGTCTTGCGTACACGCCGCGTAGGAGCACAGCCGGGAGCTGTTTCTTGCAGGGAAGATGATACGATCGACCAGGCCGGGATCGTGACTGTTGGAATTAAAGGACGCGTCTACTTAACTTCTAACTACCTCCTACGACAGCAACTAATACGGATTTAAAATTTTCACTCGTGGAACTCGAGGTGGGCCATGCTTGCGTACACGGATCTGAGCAGAGCGGGACCTGTCTCTTGCAGGGAAGATGAGCGTCTTTTTTTTGCGTGTGCAAACAAACTAGTACTATTAGCTTCAGAGCAGCACATATGTGGATTCATTACTAGTACTCCATCCAACCCATATTACTTGTCGCTCAATCGAATGTATCTAATGTATGGACCGGGGTAGTAGCTCAAATGAATTCATCACAGAAAAAATTACCTAGTTTACTGTAGGAGCAACTTTTTTTAGGGAGTATCGTAGGAGCAACTATGCCTCACAGAAAAATCTGTTTTATGTGAGTGTCTAGCCTAGGGGAAAATTAATTTGGGCCCAGCCCGCCATTGCACCACCGTGAAACGGGCTCTAGCGCCCAAAAAAATCTTACTTCACGTGATTTTTTTTTTCCTTTGGGGGCTTGAAAAAACGACATTGTTTGTTAAGGGGTACCCTTACACAGATCACTCACACCTTAGGCCTAGTTTGGCAACTCAGTTTTTGCAAAATCCACAATATTTCAAAACCTCAGTATTTTAATGTGTGGGCAATAAATACTTTAGTTTCTAAAAACCATAGTTTCTTTTTCAGTTTTGGTAAAAGTGTGGAGGTGTTTGGCAAGCGAAACTAGTCGGCGCACGACACTTCCTACCTGATTCTCGCATGACACATGATCCAGCAGCTGTGCTACACTTAATCTTATGCATGCATGGTTTGATCGATAGCACCGTCTGAAAATCGTGCGCCGAATGTCAACCGTATAGCAGCGTTCTTTGGCAAATGGCAGTTTTATTAAGTTTCTCTGATTTTGACCGATTGTTCTGTCGTTGCATGGATAATCTTGACCATACCTAAAGCCGAACCTAATTCATCAGCTGCACTCACGGCCGATCAACTTGTCTTAACGGCTGCCGTATGCATGCTAGGCATGAGCACGTTCTCTATTACTATATGCTACTATACATTGTCGAGTTATCGCTTGTGATCCATCAAAGACGGAGCATTGTGACAGGCACCGAAGGTGCAGCTCACGCTACTAGAGAGACCAATGAGCCAACGTTTCTCAGTTTAAAAAAAAGAGGTCCCGGCCTCTTTATTAAATACAACAGAAATACCATAGTTTTAGAGATACTATTGTTTCTTAAGCTGCAGTATTTTTTCTATCCAAACACCTCAAAGTATTTAATACTGAAGTTTTTTCATAAACCATGGTATTCCTAGAAAACGTCAAAAATACTTAGCTCCCAAACACACCCTTAGAGAGTTTCTACAAATGACACACTGCATGTGTGACACTTATCACAACTTGAGAAATTTGGTGGCATTTTTTCCCATGCAGGGAGACACGATTGGGTTTGTTTGTGCCTTTTTGTAGATTCAGTTTTTAAAAAGGTTTTATCTCTTTTATTGTGCATCAAAATCACGAACCATTTTCATTGTTGTCTTTCTCGCGTCGAGATCTTTGAAATTAGATCTCATGTTGATAACTTTCGATGAACTTTTTTTCGGGCTAATTTGTGCTTTTAACTAGCAGTAATATGTGCTTTCAAACTATACTAACCCGTGCTTTCAAATAAACTAAAATGTCCTTCCCCATCCCCTAGAAAAACATGTGCTTGCACGGGGTGAAGCATAACTATGCTTCACTTTCGAGGAAGCACAAATGTGCTTCACGCAGATGCACATATGTGGTTAAATATGTGGGGAAGCACAACTATGCTGAGGGGCCTAACTGTGAGACGTTCGATTTGCTGATCTAGATTCAAACATTTTTCACTTACATATGTGAGCTATTTAAAAAAACTGCCCACAGTCTACCATTTCCATCTTTGATTATTTAATCCATGCTTTAAAAAAATTACGCAAAGTAAGATCTTTTCTTTGAAGTGTGTGTCCGATTCAGTTACTGTTTTCGCCATCCTCTTGGTCTTGACGTGCTCTTTGATACATGATCAATGTTGAATATGTTTTGAAATTTTCATTTATTGAAACTCGAATGAAGCGGCTATGTTAGCAATGTGTAAATGTTAACCAAATTTGGCGACATGCTCAAGCATTCACAGAATCATGCGAAATATACCTAATATTATGGGGAAAACGCGGCCAAAGGAATTGAACCGTAGAACTTTGTTTGAAATCGCGTATTTCAAAACAGAAAAACAAACGTGTTAAAAACATTCTTTTTCCTGAAAATATGTTCAGCAAACTTTGCTCCAGCATGCGTGAAAATATTGTGAAACCCTTGCGAAAACACCTACCGGAGAAAGAGCATAAAACTGCGGGGAGCACTACATATGGGTTGTCTCTCTGTTTGCATCTGGACCACTAATTTGTTAATCGTGCGTCTACGAATGCTTAGTGACCTACTAGTAGAAGAGATCATATGGTGAGGTTCTCCTGGATGCCCGAGAAGGAGCCGCAGATGTTGCCGCCGACGTCCGGGAAGGCGGCGCACCCCTGCAGCGGCCCGACCTTGCCGTTCCATTCGACGGCGACGGGGTACCTGATGAGGTGCCCCCGCATCTCGGTCACCTCCTCCGCCACGAACCGCTTCCAGTTGGCGTCCCCGATGCCCCGCACCCGCCGCACGCACTCCAGCGTGTCCGGCCGCTCGAAGACCGCCTCCACGCCCCCGGTGTGCTCCGCCCACAGCGACATCCTGTACCCGTAGATCTGCAGCAACATTCCAATCCGTCAGTCGTTGTAGATTTATGATGATGAGGTGAGGGGATGGATTTGGTTGGTTGGCTGGTTGCCTGTCCGCGGGGAGCAGAGAACATGTTGGACCAGGTGTAGTGGGGCTGGTACGCGCCCATGGCGATCTCGGTGTCCCTCGTCCCCTCCATGGACCTCTGGTTGATGTTGGCCGACCCGATGATCACGTACTCGTCGTCCACGATCATGCCCTTGGAGTGCACGTACACCATGAACCTCCTGTTCTTCCTAGCTTGGTCCTGAACCATCACAAAGACAGGTCTGAGTACTGCTACTGCATAATCTTTCAGAAAGAGTGGCATCTGATACAAGTGGTGTTCGCATTGCTACAGAATTTCAGCCGCTTGCAGTCCTTGACTCGATCGATTCTCACCTGAGGGTTGGTGTGTGAAAATGCTTCGGAGAAAGCGGCATTTTCCACCGCTTCTCGGTTGCCGAGGCAGAAGAAATTCAGGTAGTCCTGTGGGTCATATGAACCATTCAATCCCGTGTCTTTCAGTGCCTTGTAGACTATCTCGTACATCATCTGCATTGTTTTCTTCTGCAGTGGCACACCTGAATTGCATTAGCCTAACAGAAGCAGCTATACTTATGATGAAGGCTCTTAGAAGCTGATGTGTTTAGAACTTTAGATGACAGTGTAGTGACAAAGATCTGAGTCACTGAGAGAGATAAAGAACCTAACCTGCCAGTAAAGGATTCTCTGTGTAGGAGCACCGGTTGGGTTGCCTTCAGGCCACATCGGAATTATTATGTAGGCCGAAAATCTCTCGTTCGCGTAGATCTTGTTAGCAATTTTCAGGGCTACCTCGATCGGTATTAAATTGTTCGCACCTGCAAGAAAACGAATTTCAGAGTCCGGGGCTGTCAGAAATTTAAGCACCGGCCGGGCATATTTGTTGTTGGCATGATGTGGGAAATTAAGGTATCAGATTTATTTATTTTAATTTGGTGACCTGCACTAGTTCATCAAGAACAAAAGAGATAGCAAAGTCGACACTAAACAACACAACCTAGCATGCCATTAAGATTGAAAGAAACTGTAGTAGTCCTTGCTTACCAAGATCTCGATGTGAATCCCATTGAAATGAAGAACCAAGGAAATACTGATTTTCAATATAGATGAAGTGTTGGGCTGCTCGGATGGCAGTAACGTAGGCTGTGTGTATGCTCATATCGATTAGTACATTTTTCCCGCAAACAAGATTCTGTCAAGAAAGCAAAAGTTGTCTATCAGGTAATTAAAACAAATGGAGCTCTGAACGCAGTTATGGTCAGGTGAAAACTGTATTTCAGTTACCTGAATGGTTGCTTCTCGTGGATCCTTGGGAAAAGCCTTGACGGAGTTCGAGTCGATCGATCGGAAAATCTGCACTCCAACATGAGACTCTTCAATGTTTCGACAGACGACTTTGGTTGGAAACTCTGGAATACTATGGAAGATCTCTTACCTGAACATCCCATCTCTCCGTGTCATTGTCATTGGAGTATACATCATCGTCAATAGCTGCAATCTCAGATATCTTTTCGATCCAGAGCAACGTGTCATTAGATGATTTCGACAATTTCTTGGACCCGTGGCGCTTGCATGATTTTGACCAACGCTCCTCAAAGTTCTTCAGGACATCGAATGCTGCCGGCCCATCGATCTTGGAATGCAAATCATGCCATGGCTCCCTTGGCCCACGCTCATCAGTTACCTGCATCGACACAAGCGGCGCATTAGGCTATCAAATGTAGAATTCATACATGAAAACCTCTGTTAGCAGAGTTCAGATCATATTCAGGACTTCTCACCGCGAAGTTTGGGTTGTAATAATCCTCCTTGTGCACCGTGTGAAGAGTGTGAAACAGATTGTGCCTTGGAGTGTCATATCTCCCACCACATAGATCAAGGCCTCCGACGAAAGCGACTATCTTCCGCTTACCGTTGCCGGCATCGGCGTCGACAATCACCGTTTTCTGATGGTGGGTAAAAATAGTTCCTGTCTCCTGGTTTCCAATGGTCGCCATCATCAGCTCTCATTGCCCATAAAGATAATAGAGATCTAAGTAAGTTTATTTCCTCGCATGAAATGAAAGACAACCTTTTGCTTCACCCAGCTGTGCCTTTTCCCGGCAGATCGTGAGCAGAGCAGTATCTGAACCGAAGAATGCTTGAAAAACCTACGCGTCTCCTCATCTCGTGTGCCCATGTAACCTTCCTACACATGACAATGACATGTCTTAATTTACATGGAAAGTATTCTTATCAGTTCATTCAAATTCAGCAAAGCCAATGATGAAATTTGGAGCCGAATTCGGATAAAATGACATGAACATAAATTGTAAACTCTGCAGCATCTTGATTAAATCGTCAACTGAATTCAGTTACCATCTGGATGCCAAGGACGCTCCTGGACGTGGGGTCGTCCCAGACGAGCAGCAGCACCCGGACCCCCTCCTGCGACTTCTTCTTGAGCAGATCGCCCAGCGGCCGCGCCTTGTCGCCGCCGCCGCCGTCGCGCACCAGGCGGATCGTGTGGAACACCGACCACCCGGTGATGTAGATGAGATGCTTCGCCTGCGACATGGCGTCGTACACGTCGTGCCAGCACTGCCCGTGCCGGTAGAGCTGCCCGTTCCCGAGCCGGATCTCCGGCTGGCACTGCCCGTCGCCGGGCACGTGCGCGTCCTGGTACAGCGTCACCCGCCCGCCGCGCCGGAGCGGGAAGTAGGTGTTGGGCACGCCGGGGAAGTCCGGCCCCGGCGTCACGCCGTGGCTGTACATTGTGAGCCTCGCCACCGGCACGTACTGCACCGACATCCGCAGCGTGGCGCCCGGCCGGCACGGCTTCCCGGACGGCTCCAGCACCGGGTAAACGCCGTCCACGCGGTCGCCGGCCAGGAGGGACTCGGCGGGGATGGCCACGGCGCCGATCAGCTCCGCCCCGATCACGTCGCTGTCCTTGACGACGAAGCTCACCGCGGCGGTCTCGTGCGCCACGGGCACCAGGAAGTGCTGCCGCCACTTGGGGTTCTCGTCGTCCTGGATCACGAAGGTGCGCGCCACCGTGGCGGATGCGACCAGCACGGTCACGTAGGGGTCGCTGGTGGACTTGGCGCCGGGGTCGGAGGTGCAGCTCTTGAGGAGGCCGCCCATGGTGTTGGACAGGATGTCCTTGTTCGGGAGGTTGCACGCCTCGTCGATCCAGATGTCCAGGCTGCCGTGGAGCAGCACCGCCCGGTGGTTACACGACGTCGACGCCAGCAGCGCCGCCGTCGTCCGGCAGTCCTCGTCGTCCGACATCGCCGCCGCCGCTGGATCGATCGCCCGCGCGCGCACCACGATCGATCTGTGTCTCGATTCCTACGCACGTACGTCTAGCCTGCTGATCGATTGGTGGTCTCGCGTTGTTGCCGCGATGATCGTCTAGTCGCTGCGCACGCGTCTGCATGTGCCGGCACCGCGCGAGCGTCTGCATGCAGCTGGCCACCTTCTCTCTCCTTCTCCCCGTTGTTCGGTACTGGTGGTGGATCGCTAGCTGCTTCCCCTGAAATGCAGGGGAGTTTTTTTTTTCTTTCCTTTTGTTGGAAACATAATTTCTTATTAACATTGCCACATACAAATATATTTGTACGTAAATGGTTTAATACAAGATGATTAATCTTAGGACCCGAATATCCAGCGAATGTCAGATTTTTAGGCATGACAAATCGAACATTTTTCATGGCAAATTATGTTTGTCGAGAATAGCGAGTTTAGTTGACGAACATGGCGAATCCAGCTAAGTTCTTTTTTTTGCCAAAAAAATTACGGGGCTTGCAAACTAAATTTGTCATCATCGTGTCAATATAAATTGCCATAAAATGCTCTTGGGTTGAGGGGTACATAGCCGAGAGTCCTTTCCAAGAGGCCACCATCGTGAGCGATTTGATTCAGTGATAGGGGGATGGCTCTGCTCTCTCCTCTCGCTCCCTCCCTCCCGGCGTCGCCGCTTTCTTCCCCCGGCCTCTCTGTCCTCGCCCTCTGCTCCTCCGGCGCCGATCTGGGCCCTGCCTCCCCTTCACCCCCTGCGTCTGGGTGCTCCTCTCCCGCTCGCTCAGTTGTGGGGCATTCTCCGGTGGCTCCGTCGTCTCCCCTGGGCTCCCGCTTCTGGGCTCTCGCTCTCGATGGGGACGGCTCGTTGGACGAGGCTCCGTCTCCGCGCCCTTTGCCCTGTCGGCCGGTGCGGGCCCCGGTCCTTGCCGCCCTCCTCGCCTCCGCAAGTTCGCTCCTGGGGGTCGGGGTCGGCCGGTGTCGTCGCCGCCGTCTGTTGATGGCTGGTTTCGGGTGTCTCGTTGCCGTCGCAAATCTGGTAAGGCCTCCCTCTGCTCGCTTTCCCCTGGGATTCTGGGTGCCGCTCCGGGCATGGCGTGCCCCTCCTCCCCCTCCTCTGCCCCTGGTTCGGCCTCCCCAGCGCCGGCAGCGGCGTTGGTTCCGCTTGCCCTAGATCTGATCTCCTCCTCGTTGACCAGTGGCTCGCGGGCTGGCCCGTCTGTTGGGCATGTTGGGCCGCCTGGCGGTGAGGTGTCATGTCGGCCCGTCCCCCCCCTCTGGCGTTTGGTGTCGATCCCCCCCTTTATGGACCCAATGCGGCCCCTCTCTGCTTTGGCCCCCCCTCTCCCCTCGGCCCGCCTGGCCCGTCGGGCCCTGGAGGGCATGACGCAGTCAGGATATATTTGGATCCCCCGTGGTGCCTCCCGCTCTCTATTAGGGTTTTTGGCTTCCGCCGCAGATTTGCGTCGCCACCATCTCCCCATCCGCCGTCTCGTTCGTTCTAGCCCTCCCTCTCCCCTCCTCCTCTCCTTCTCCTCGATGCTCGCCATGGACAAGTCACGGGGCTCGTCTTGCGAGGCGATGTCTGGTAGCAAGGAGCGGCGGGAGGACTCGCCGGGCTCTGCTGCGGATCTGGAGCTTGAGGCCTCGCTCCGCTCCAAGTTGGAGGCGGAGCAGGCGGCTCGTGAGCAGGTGGCTCGCAACCGCGCAGCGTGGGCTGCTGGCCCAGAGTGGCTTCAGCGTTCGGAGCGGGAGCGTGCGTCTGGATCTGGCCCGCAAGGGTCCGGATCTAGGGCCTCCCTCTCTTCGGCGGTGGATCCCTGGGAGGCGGCGGTGGCTGGTGGGGGGATCTCCTCCTCCTCTGGTGTTGTGCCGGCCCTTGGAGCAGGGCGTGGTGCATCTGCTTCGGCTCGGATCCCCCCTCCTCCTCGCTCGCCCGGTGCGGGTGCGGGGCCTCATCCTCCGCCGCGCTCCTTCGCGGGGCTTGCGCGCCGGCCTGTTGGTCCTTTCCCGGGCGCCTCCTCCTCGTCGGGGGTGGGGGACGATCTCCTGCCACCTCCCACCTCCCTCCCGCAGATTCGTCCATCTTCCTCCACCCCAAGCAATCCATCTGCTCTCACCTATTTCGCTTGCCACAAGCCCTGGCACTTTCAGTCCAGATGTACCAACCCTCTATTTTGCCTGATAGGCCACTCGGATGGACACCTTACTGTCAATTGCATGAATCTGCTGAAACCCCCGTCGGTCATCCAGTTTGGTTTGGGGCTCCCTGGTTGCGCTTTCTTTGCCTTGGACAGTGACCTTCCTGTCCTGACGGCGGCGCCCTCCCTCTCTAATGCTGCTATTATGATTGTGAAAGACCAAAAGATCTCGCCTCAAACTCTGCTGGAAGGGCTGGGATGGGATTGGCAAGTCAATCAGATCTCGGACTTTGAATTCTCTGTTGTTTTCCCCTCCAAAGATTGCCTGCGGATGATTGCTTCATGCACAAGCTTTATCCTCCCCCTCAACCAGCTGGTGGTTTCTGTCAAGCTGGCCTCTTGCAGTGGCAGGACGGTTGGTCCTTTGTCTCAGGTTTGGGTGTTGGTGGACGATCTCCAGCGGGGCTTCGCTCGTCTGCTTTTCTCATGGCGTTCGGGGTGCTGATCGGGAAACCTGTGGAGGTGGACCGTGAATCTCTGGACAAGGTTGGCCCTGCTCGGATTAAGATTTGGTGCATGGATCCGTCATGTGTTCATGGAGTATTGATGTCTTCCCTTCCCCAAGTGGTGTCAGACTCCGGGTTCGGGTGGAAGGAGCGGCTGCTTTTCAACCCCCTCCTCCTCCTCCTCCCCCATCCAACCCCTCTGACAAGCATGACAAGGAGGGTGGTGGTTCTGCTGGTGGTCACAATCCAAGTGATGGTTCTAACCTGAGGTTTACCCAGTCTGAATGGGATGGGATGGCTGAGTCGGAGCGTGAGTTGTTTCAATCCCAGGCCCCTGCTGGTACGGCTCCTCGTGAGCCGGCGGCGATCCCCAAGGATGACTCCCTAATTCCCCCTGCTGATGATGTGCTTCTGAAGAACCAGCAGATTTCTGCTAATCCTACCTCTGGTGCCTGCTCCAACCTCCCGGTTCGCCCGATCTCACCCACTCGCTCCGGGATTGAGGACCTGCTTGTTTCTCCTGATCATGATGTGGTGGGAGCCCAGTCTAAGAAGAAGAAGAAATCCTCTGTGCGCAAGTTTTCGGCTAAGAGCAGAAACTCCTCGGGCTCCAAGCAGTCCATGACTGGCGTCTGTCGCCGCCTCGACAAGGATCTCGGCTCGATGTCCTGCTCTGACCCCGTCCCGGCTTCTCCTGTGGCTCCTTCTCCTGTGATTCGGTCCCCCGCGTCCACGGCTTGCAAAGGTAGGCGGGTTGCTGATGCGGGTGGTTCCATCATGGAGCGGGCGGAGAGGCGGGCTGCTGCTAAGGATCTTCCTCCTCCAGGTAATCACCATGGCCCTTGTCCTTCTTCTTCCCCGTCCTGGCTAGTCCTACCGTCTTTATCTGATGATTTCCTGTTAAATATTATGTCGGATGTGGGAGTGTCGGTAGATCCTGAAATTTGTTCTCCTGTTACTCTTCTTTCTACTATTCGGGCTAACAAGCTGGCCCAGGCGTCTATTGCTAAAGCTAAAGAGGCCGTTGCCTCTTCGGCTGCTGCTTCTGTAGGAACCCGGGCTCAGGGTGAGGGGGTGGAGGTTGGTAGTGGCCAACCCCTGCCTAGCACTACTAAAAAGGGCCCTTCCAAACGCTCCAAACCCAGCATGGTTCCTGGCAGGTCTAGCCTCTGCATTAAAAATCTGTCTTATAAATGAGGGCTTTATTCTGGAACATTAGGGGTTTCGGTGCTAGGGGGCGCGGGGATCAAATTAAAGGCTTGGTTTGTGGGAATAATGTTGATTTGATAGGGATGGTGGAGACCTTCAAAACTTCTTTCTCTCCTCACGAATTGTCATCTATTGCGGGTATGGATAGATTTGATTGGCATGTGTTACCTGCGTCGGGCCATTCGGGGGGCATCCTCATTAGCTCCAAAAGAGATATTTTCGATTACGTTGCCTTTGATCATGGTATCTTCTGGGCCAGCATAGTTGTTTGCCACAAAGCCCTTAATTTGTTATGGGAGTTCATTGTAGTATATGGGCCTGCTGATCATTCTCTTTCCTCTCTATTTCTGGATGAGCTCTCTGAGAAGATTGAGGCTTGTAATCTACCGATGGTTATCGGTGGAGACTTCAATCTCCTTCGTTCCCCTTTTGATAAAAATAATAACAACTTCTCGTGGTCTCTGGCTAATGCTTTCAATGACTTTATTAGTTCTAATGCCATCCGTGAGCTACCTAGGGTTGGAGCCCGCTTCACTTGGTCTAACCACCAGACTAACCCGATCAGATCGGTTCAAGACAGAGTCATTATTTGCTCTAGGTGGGACTCATTATTTCCCAGGGCCTCCCTCGTCGCCAAATGTATTGTGGGTTCAGACCATACTCCTCTTCTTATGGATGATAGGTCGCAGCTTCATAGACCACCTGCCGTTTCCAGTTTGACGCTTCTTAGTTGTTGATTGATGGCTTCAGTGATATGCTGGCCTTGAAGATTACCCTCCTTCTCTCCTCCAACGCCCGCTCCTTTGGTCCTCTAGATGATTGGCATTCGTGCTCCTACTCTGTGTGGAAATTTCTGAAAGGGTAGTCCCGTAACCATGCAGCTGAGGAGCATCGCTCCGAAGATCTTCTCGAAGCCCAAATCCTGTCACTTGACCTTGCGGCTGACTCCTCTGGGCTCTCTGACGATGGGTGGTTGATACGTCTCCAACGTATCTATAATTTTTGATTGCTCCATGCTACTTTATCTACTGTTTTGGACTATATTGGGATTTATTTTCCACTTTTATATTATTTTTGGGACTAACCTATTAACCGGAGGCCCAGCCCAGAATTGCTGTTTTTTTGCCTATTTCAGTATTTCGAGGAAACATAATATCAAACGGAGTCCAAACGGAATGAAACCTTCGGGAACGTGATTTTCTCATCAGATAAGATCTAGGAGACTTGGACCCTCCATCAAGAAAGCCACGAGGCGGTCACGAGGGTGGAGGGCGCGCCCTCCCCCCTGGGCACGCCCCCTGCCTCATGGGCCCTTCGAAGCTCCACCGACGTACTCCTTCCTGCTATATATACCTACGTATCCCCAATAGGCGAGACACGGAGCCAAAAACCTAATTCCACCGCCGCAACCTTCTGTATCCACGAGATCCCATCTTGGGGCCTGTTCCGAAGCTCCACCGAAGAGGGCATCCACCACGGAGGGCTTCTACATCATCACCATAGCCCCTCCGATGAAGTGTGAGTAGTTTACTTCAGACCTTCGGGTCCATAGCTAGTAGCTAGATGGCTTCTTCTCTCTTTTTGGATCTCAATACAATGTTCTCCCCCTCTCTTGTGGAGATCCATTCGATGTAACCTTCTTTTTGATCGAACTTATCTATGAATAATATTTGAATCTTCTCTGAATTCTTTTATGTATGATTGAGTTATCTTTGCAAGTCTCTTTGAATTATCCGTTTGGTTTGGCCAACTAGATTGGTAGTTCTTGCAATGGGAGAAGTACATGGCTTTGGGTTCAATCTTGCGGTGTCCTTTCTCAGTGACAGAAGGAGTTGCAAGGCACGTATTGTATTGTTGCCATCGAGGATAACAAGATGGGGTATTTATCATATTGCATGAATTTATTCCTCTACATCATGTCATCTTGCTTAAAGCGTTACTCTGTTATTAACTTAATACTCTAGATGCATGCTGGATAGCGGTCGATGAATGGAGTAATAGTAGTAGATGCAGAATCGTTTCGATCTACTTGTCACGGACGTGATGCCTATATACATGATCATACCTAGATAACCTCATAATTATGCTCAATTCTATCAATTGCTCAACAACAATTTGTTCACCCACCGTAGAATACTTATGCTCTTGAGAGAAGCCACTAGTGAAACCTATGGCCCCCGGGTCTATTCTCATCATATCAATCTCATTACTTTATTTTACTTGTTTTGCCTTTACCTTTTTACTTTGCATCTTTATATCAAAAATACCAAAAATATTATCTCTATCAGATCTCACTCTCGTAAGTGACCGTGAAGGGATTGACAACCCCTAAGCGTTGGTTGCGAGTTGCTATCGTGTTGTGCAGTACGAGGACTTGCGTGACCTCCTACTGGATTGATACCTTGGTTCTCAAAAAATGAGGGAAATACTTACGCTATTGTGCTGCATCACCCCTTCCTCTTCAGGGAAAACCAACGCATGCTCGAGATGTAGCAAGAAGGATTTCTGGCGCCGTTGCCGGGGAGGCTTACGCAAAAGTCAACATACCAAGTACCCATCGCAATCCCTATCTCTCGCATTACATTATTTGCCATTTGCCTCTCGTTTTCCTCTCCCCCACTTCACCCTTGCCGTTTTATTCGCCCTCTCTTTCCCAATCTCCACCTCTCTTTTCCGTTTGCCTTCCCGTTGCCATGGCCGAATCAAAAAGAACTACGGGTTTTCTCCCGAGCTCTAGTGCCTTAGACAACCCCTCTATCCTCTCTAAGCTCATAAATAATGATGCTATGGAAAGACCCACCGGGGTCTCCAATGAGAGCTTGAATAATTTTGATGAGGATGACTCTGGAATTTTTCGCTATTTACTTGATGAGTCTTTAAAAGATGCTTGGGATAGGTTACTAAGGATTCGGGCTAGTTATGTACCACAGTATCAAATTGAAATTTACCTAAAAAGTTTTTATGTTGGCTTGCCCGCTTCCTTCAAACAAGTTTTAGATTCCATCTTTGAAGAAGGTTTTCTTTAAGGGGATGCTATAGATACCTATGAAAGAATGAAAACTATATTTGGGCATCCCATGAATGATAAGGTTGAATCAACTACTCTCTTGTGCTTTTATCAAAATGAAATTATTAAAGAGATGAAGTCTAGTTTAGAGGCAAATTTCCGTAACGTGCTTAATCTTACTTCTTCCATCAGTGGCCATGTGCTTAACTTGAATAGAAGAATGAATGCCATAGAAAGGAGATCCTCCTCCCCAAGTGCCAAAGATGGCAATACCTAGATCTATCCTTGCTTTTATGCCTAGCTAGGGGCGTTAAACGATAGCGAGGCAACCCAATTTTATTTTGTGTTTTTTGTTTTTTCTTCTGTTTAGCAATAAATAATCCATCTACCTTCTGTTTAGATGTGGTTTTATGTTTTAATTAGTGTTTGTGCCAAGTAAGACCTATAGGATAACCTACGATGATAGTTGATTTGATTCTGCTGAAAAACAGAAACTTTGCACGCACGAATTTAGTTATGATAAATCACAGGAACATGCTTTTACGTTGATTATTTTTGCTTCTGATTAATAAACAAATTGTCCAGGACTTCCTATTTTGGTAGAAGTTTTAGAGTTCAAGAAGTTTGCGTTAGTTACAGATTGCTACAGACTGTTCTGTTTTTGACAGATTCTGTTTTTCGTGTGTTGTTTGCTTATTTTGATGAATCTATGGCTAGTAAATTAGTTTATAAACCATAGAGAAGTTGGAATACAGTAGGTTTAACACCAATATAAATAAATAATGAGTTCATTACAGTACCTTGAAGTAATCTTTTGTTTCCTTTCTCTAACGGAGCTCACGAGATTTCTGTTGAGTTTTGTGTTGTGAAGTTTTCAAGTTTTGGGTGAATTCTTTTGATGGATTATGGAACAAGGAGTGGCAAGAGCCCAAGCTTGGGTATTCCCATGGCACCCCCAAGATAATCCAAGGACACCAAAAATTCAAAGCTTGGGGATGCCCCGGAAGGCATCCCCTCTTTCGTCCACTTCCATCGGTAATTTACTTGGAGCTATATTTTTATTCACCACATGATATGTGTTTTGCTTGGAGCATCTTGTATTATTTGTGTCTTTGCTTGTTAGTCTACCACAATCATCCTTGCTGTACACACCTTTTGAGAGAGCCATATATGATTTGGAATTTGTTAGAATACTCTATGTGCTTCACTTATATCTTTTGAGCTTGATAGTTTTGCTCATAGTGCTTCACTTATATCTTTTTGAGCATGATAATTTTTGCTCTAGTGCTTCATTTAGATCTTTAAGAGCATGGTGGTGGAATTGTTTTAAAGAAACTTGATCTCTCATGCTTCACTTAGATTATTTTGAGAGTTGTTAATAGCATGGTAATTTGCTTAATGTTAATATACTTGGTATTCAAGATATGTGAAACTTTCTTTTAAGTGGGTTGAATACTAAGATAAGTTTGATGCTTGATAATTGTTTTGAGATATGGAGGTGATAATATCAAAGTCGTGCTAGTTGAGTAGTTGTGAATTTGAGAAATACTTGTGTTGAAGTTAGCAAGTCCCGTAGCATGCACGTATGGTTAAAGTTGTGTAACAAATTTGAAACATGAAGTGTACCTGGCTTGTGCATCCTTATGAGTGGCGGTCGGGGATGAGCGATGGTCTTTTCCTACCAATCTATCCCCCTAGGAGCATGCGCATAGTACTTGATTTTTGATGACTTCTAAATTTTTGCAATAAGTATATGAGTTCTTTTGACTAATGTTGAGTCCATGGATTATACGCACTCTCACCTTTCCGGCATTGCTAGCCTCTTCGGTACCGTGCATTGCCCTTTCTTACTTTAAGAGTTGGTGCAAACTTCGCCGGTGCATCCAAACCCCGTGATATGATACGCTCTAGCACACATAAACCTCCTTTTATCTTCCTCAAAACAGCCACCATACCTACCTATCATGGCATTTCCATAGCCATTCCGAGATATATTGCCATGCAACTTCCACCATCATCATCGTGACATGCATTACTTTTGTCATATTGCCATTGCATGATCTTGTAGTTGACATCGTATTTGTGGCAAAGCCACCATGCATTATTTTTCATACATGTCACTCTTGATTCATTGCACCATCCCGGTACACCGCCAGAGGCATTCATTTAGAGTCATATCTTGTTCTAGTTTCGAGTTGTAATCCTTATGTTGTAATCAATAGAAGTGTGATGATCATCATTATTAGAGCATTGCCCAAAAAAAAGAGAAAGGCCAAAAAAATAGGGGCCCAAAAAAAAGAGAAAAAAAGAAAAAAAAAGGGGGGGCAATGCTACTATCTCTTTTTCTACACTTGTGCTTCAAAGTAGCACCTTGTTCTTCATGTAGTGAGTCTCATAGATTGTGCTCCAAAGTAGCACCTTGTTCTTCATGTAGTGAGTCTCATATATTGTGCTTCAAAGTAGCACCTTGTTCTTCATGTAGTGAGTCTCATAAGTTGTCTTTTTTTTACTAGTGGGAATTTTTCATTATAGAACTTGGCTTGTATATTCCTACGATGGGCTTCCTCAAAATGCCCTAGGTCTTCATGAGCAAGCAAGTTGGATGCACACCCACTAGTTTTCTTTTTGTTTAGCATTCATAGCTCTAGTGCATCCGTTGCATGGCAATCCCTACTCATGTTGACATCAATTGATGGGCATCTCCATAGCCCGTTGATTAGCCTCGTCAACGTGAGACCTTCTCCTTTTTTGTCTTCTCCACACAATCCCCATCATCATATTCTATACCACCCATAGTGCTATATCCATGGCTCACGCTCATGTATTGCGTGAAGGTTGAAAAAGTTTGAGATTATTTAAGTATGAAACAATTGCTTGGCTTGTCATCGGGGGTATAGAAGTTGGGAACATCTTTGTGTGATGAAAATGAAGCATAGCCTAACTATATGATTTTGTAGGGATGAACTTTCTTTTGCCATGTTATTTTGAGAAGACATGATTATTTTGATTAGTATGCTTGAAGTATTATTATTTTTATGTCAATATGAACTTTTGTCTTGAACCTTTCAGATCTGAATATTCATACCATGATTAAGAAGATTTATATTGAAATTATGCCAAAGTATCACTCTGCATCAAAAATTCTCTTTTTATCATTTACCTACTCGAGGACGAGCAGGAATTAAGCTTGGGGATGCCTCATACGTCTCCAACGTATCTATAATTTTTTATTGCTCCATGCTACTTTATCTACTGTTTTGGACTATATTGGGCTTTATTTTCCACTTTTATATTATTTTTGGGACTAACCTATTAACCGGAGGCCCAGACGAATTGCTGTTTTTTTGCCTATTTCAGATTTCGAGGAAATGAATATCAAACGGAGTCCAAACGGAATGAAACCTTCAGAACGTGATTTTCTCATCGATAAGATCCAGAGACTTGGACCCTCCGTCAAGAAAGCCACGAGGCGGTCACGAGGTGGAGGGCGCCCCCCCCAGGCGCACCCCCTGCCTCGTGGGCCCCTCGAAGCTCCACCGACGTACTCCTTCCTCCTATATATACCTACGTATCCCCAATAGACGAGACACGGAGCCAAAAACCTAATTCCATCGCCGCAACCTTCTGTATCCACGAGATCCCATCTTGGGGCCTGTTCCGGAGCTCCGCCGGAGAGGGCATCCACCATGGAGGGCTTCTACATCATCACCATAGCCCCTCTGATGAAGTGTGAGTAGTTTACTTCAGACCTTTGGGTCCATAGCTAGTAGCTAGATGGCTTGTTCTCTCTTTTTGGCTCTCAATACAATGTTCTCCCCCTCTCTTGTGGAGATCTATTCGATGTAATCTTCTTTTTGCGGTGTGTTTGTTGAGACCTATGAATTGTGGGTTTATGATCCAACTTATCTATGAATAATATTTGAATCTTCTCTGAATTCTTTTATGTATGATTGAGTTATCTTTGCAAGTCTCTTCGAATTATCCGTTTGGTTTGGCCAACTAGATTGGTAGTTCTTGCAATGGGAGAAGTGCATGGCTTTGGGTTCAATCTTGCGGTGTCCTTACTCGATGGATGTAAAGGAGTTGCAAGGCACGTATTGTATTGTTGCCATCGAGGATAACAAGATGGGGCATTTATCATATTGCATGAATTTATTCCTCTACATCATGTCATCTTGCTTAAAGCGTTACTCTGCTTTTAACTTAATACTCTAGATGCATGCTGGATAGCGGTCGATGAGTGGAGTAATAGTAGTAGATGCGTAATCGTTTGATCTACTTGTCACGGACGTGATGCCTATATACATGATCATACCTAGATAACCTCATAATTATGCTCAATTCTATCAATTGCTCAACAGTAATTTGTTCACCCACCGTAGAATACTTATGCTCTTGAGAGAAGCCACTAGTGAAACCTATGGCCCCCGGGTCTATTCTCATCATATCAATCTCCATTACTTTATTTTACTTGTTTTGCCTTTACCTTTTTACTTTGCATCTTTATATCAAAAATACGAAAAATATTATCTCTATCAGATCTCACTCTCGTAACTGACCGTGAAGGGATTGACAACCCCTAAGCGTTGGTTGTGAGTTGCTATCGTGTTGTGCAGTTACGAGGGACTTGCGCGTGACCTCCTACTGGATTGATACCTTGCTTCTCAAAAACTGGGGGAAATACTTACGCTACTGTGCTGCATCACCCTTTCCTCTTCAGGGAAAACCAACGCAAGCTCGAGATGTAGCAGTGGTCTCTACGGTATAACCTGGAGGCTGCCTTGATGCAGTAGCATCATCAGGCGGAAGTATACTGGCGTCAGCGGGGTACGCTTAACTGGACCTTAAAAGGGGACTTCCCCACGGCTTACTTCTTTGCCATTGCTAATGGTAGGCGGAGGCGATGTGGTATTAATAGCCTGGTCATTAATGGTGTGCGTACTTCGGACCAATCGTTAATCCTATCTCATGTGGTTGAGTTCTTTTCATCGCTGTTAGGGGCCAAACCTCCTTCGGGTCTTTCCATCTCCCCTTCCCTATGGGACCATAGTTCGAGGGTTTCAGCCGAGGAGAACGATGCGTTGATGATCCCCTTCTCGGATAAGGAGATTTGGGATGTGGTTAACTCTGCCAACCCAAACGCTGCTTCTGGGCCGGACGGCTTCTCTATTCCTTTCTTCCGGAAGTTTTGGCCTTAGTTGAGGCAGTTAGTTTGTAGTGTCATCCAAGGGTTTTGTCTTGGCACAGTTGATATTTCTCGTCTTAATTATGCAGTGATTTCCCCGATCCCTAAAGTTAAAGGTGCTGATTTGATCTCTCAGTTTAGGCCCATTGCTTTGATTAATAACTTTGCTAAATCCCCTGCGAAGGGTTTCGCCAATCGACTACCCCCCGTTGCCCATAGAGTCATTAGCCCATATCAGTCTGCTTTCATCAAAGGGCGCTACATTCTAGATGGGGTCCTCTGTCTTCATGAAATTGTTCATGACTTGCGGGCTTGCAACTCCAAAGCGATCATTTTAAAACTTGACTTCGAGAAAGCCTATGACTCGGTTAGCTGGCCTTTTTTAAGGCACGTCTTGCTTGCGAAAGGCTTTGACGGGGCTTATGTGCATCATATAATGTAGCTGGTCTCGGGCGGGCATACCGCGGTCTCTGTGAATGGTCATATTAGTAATTTCTTTGTTAACGGCCGAGGCTTGCGTCAAGGGGACCCTGCCTCCCCTGTGCTCTTTAATTTTGTGGCCGACGCCTTTTCCCGCATTCTTCTTAGGGTGGCTCAGCATGGTCATATCTTGCCTGTGGCCTCTCATCTAGTCCCGGATGGTATTACCCACCTGCAGTATGCTGATGATACCATCATTATGGTTGAGTTGAATGACGCCTGCGTTGCCCACCTTAAATTCATCCTGCTTTGCTTTGAGGCTGTCTTGGGTCTGAAAATCAACTTTTCCAAAAATGAGGTTCTTGTCACTGGCGTCGACGATACAGTGGCCCTGAGAGTTGCTAGGCTGCTAAATTGCTCCCTGGGCTCCTTCCCTTTCAAGTATTTGGGGCTGCCTATATCTCCTGTGGTGCTTCATGCCAAGAACTTTGCTCCGGCTATGTCTAAGGTGGGAAATAGGGTGCTCCCCTGGCGTGGTAGATACAATACCAATGCAGGCAAAGTTGCTCTCATTAATGCGTGTCTCTCCTCCCTCTCAATGTTTCTGATGGGTTTCTATCTCCTTTCGGTTGGCACCCATGCTGGATTTGACAAACACAGGGGTGCTTTTATTGGAATGCTGTTGATAATAAATGGAAGTACAGGCTGGTTAAATGGAAGCTCATGTGCAGGCCAAAAAACCTTGGAGGGTTAGGCATTATTAATACACAGGTCATGAACAAGTGCCTGTTAATTAAATGGTGGTGGAAAATAATGACCAGTGGGGCCGGCTCTCTTTGGTATTCTATTCTTAAGGCTAAATACTTTCCCCTTTCGAGCCCTATGTTTGCTAGATCCCGGCGTGGTTCTTAGTTCTAGAAGGACCTTATTAAAGTCAGGCCTCTCTTCCTGGATCATGTTAAGTTTACTGTGGGTGATGGTAACTCGGTCCGTTTTTGGCGCGACTGGTGGTGTGGTGATGCTCCTTTGGCTAGTAGGTTCCCTATTTTGTTTTCTTTCTGTCCTAACCCTGACATCTCCATCGCGGAGGTGGCAGCTAATAACTGGGATTTGGCCTTTCGCCGCTCCCTGACTCCTGAAGAGTTCGAAGGTTGACAAAGTCTTACTGCCTTCTTCCCCACGCTCTCGGAGTCGCCGGACTCTGTTGTCTGGCCTCATTCTGCCTCTGGTCGTTTTTCGGTTAAGTCTTTGTACGCGAGGCTCATCGGTGGTGTCCCTTCCAACAGGTTCTCTTGCATTAGGAGGACCAAAGTTCCTCCCAAGGTTAAAATCTTTCTCTGGCAAGCCTTTAGGGGACGGCTTCCCGCTGCTGATCAAATCCGTAAGCGTAATGGTCCGGGCTCGGAATTTTGTGCTCTTTGCGGTGCTGTGGAAAACACGGAGCATATCTTTCACTGTGTTTTGGCTAAGTTTGTTTGGTGTTGTGTCCGGTCGTGGCTTCAGGTTACTTGGAATCCCTCTTCCTTTCATGAGATGAGAAACCTTGCCAGATCGTTGGTTGGGGTCACTAAGAGGGTTTTCTGGGTTGGCTTGGGTGCGATTTGCTGGTCTCTTTAGACGATCAGGAACAAATTTACTATTGAACATGTCTTTCCTTCGAAAGCGACTGACGTTCTTTTCAAATCATGTATATTCTTGCAGCAGTGGAGATCATTGACTAAAGAGGACGATCGGGGAGCTCTGGACCTTCTAATCTCTAAAATTCGGGCCTCGGCATCCTCCATCTCCGGGCAGGCTCCTGACGTCTAACCTTCCTTGGTGCAACATCATCCTTCTTACTATCTGTTGGTGGTTCTGTTATCTTTCCGGCCTGCGTGTCGTGTTTGGTAGGTTGCCATGTACCCCTAATACTTTCATGTTTCTTGGTTCTCTTCTGATGCTGCGAATGTTGGGTGTATCGCCCTGGTTATTGTTGGTTGGGCTGATGACGCTGCCTTGTGGCTTTTTTATAAAGTCAGGCTTAGGCCTTTTCTCTAAAAAAATTGCCATAAAAACATCAGGTTTGCAATTCCTAAAAATCTAACATAAGATTTTAGCATTTTCATAATCTTATTGTTTGATTAATATTATCTACAATTATTGTCGTTGGCTCAAAACAATTGTAGCTTACAAAGTAAATATCTCGAGTTTGAGTCAAAAATATAATTTTATCCAGCTATACATACATTAGCTAAAAGCGTATACAACCATGATTGCCAAATGTGGCACCCGCTGACAAGTGACCATTCACCCCCTATCCATGCAACTGCACAATCAACATACATATATAGCATAGTCCGGACCCAAAAGAGCAAGTCTTCAATCGGACCCAAAAGAGCAATACAATCAGACCCAAATGAGCAACTTCATCACCGGGCAGATAAATTAGATACATTAAATAAACTAGATAGCTAGATAGAACCGAGAGGGGCGCTAGATATCACCATTTCCACGCCGGTCCCTTCCCCTTGCGATTACCAGAGCGCCGATAGTAGTCCTCGCGTAGGCATCCGCTAAGGGGGTTATCGTCATCATTTCGTCGACAGGCCGGCACGCTCGGCTCCATTGCGTCGCCGGGTCACCGAAGGCGGCGGGGAGTTTGACGGGCCGACACGCTCGACCGCATTGCGTAGCCGGGCCATCGGAGTGGAGCGGACCTGAGCTCCCATCCCGGTCCACCCGTGACCGTTGAAGGGCAATGTTGAGCACCAGCCGCTTGTCGCTGCCGGAGCCCTCCTCGTTCAAGAGTCCATCACAGTCGCTGCCGGAGCCCTCCTCGTTCAAGAGTCCATCACAGTCGATGGTATCAGACGTGTTGATGGAGGTTTTCCCGGATTGATTGTCGGAGACGGCCATGGTGGATTCGTGGGGAGTGGAGGAGATGGGCTATGAAAGCGAAACGTCAAGAGTGTGGTTTGACTAGGGTTTCCTCTGGGGTTGGGTATTTGTGTCAGCGTGGGCCCGCGTGGGCTGGATCTGATATGGCGGATGCCTTTATGCCTCCCCCTATCCGTCCCGCGTAGGGCTAGGTATGGGGCACTACTAGGAAAAGGGCTATAGATGGAATTGACACTAATGGCGCACCAGACATGTCGTGCGCCATTACTATATACTAATGGCGCACCATGTGTTGGTACGCCATTAGTTTCCAAATACTAATGGCGCACCACATCCACGGTGCGCCATTAGTAAAAATATTTTTTTTTTAAAATTCAAAAATACTAATGGCGCACCGTGGGAGTGGTGCGCCATTACTAGTTGACCACCACTTCCACCGAATGCACCCCCCCCCGTGGATCGCCTTTTCAGTTTTTAAAAAAATAAAAGAAAATGATGAAAATGTGAAAAAAATAATAAAAGAAAATAAGTTTCCCATGTGATATGCGGTCTAGTTGTTGGGAAAATTTGCAAATATGAATTTTGACTTCATTTGCAAAATCTCGCGAGAATTTGTAAAAATAGGCATAACTTTTGCATACTAACTCGGATGAAAAAGTTTTCTATATGAAAAATCATCTACTCGAAAAGTTACATCCAAATTTAACGGGGGAACCCCGTTAATCATTTTCAAAATCCTCAAAAACCTAACAGAAAAAAAAGATACGGGGCTTTTAAGATCTGGAGAGGCAAAATAATTCAAAAAAATTCAAACTTACTAATGGCGCACCTACCCATGGTGCGCCATTACTATCTTCCCGCCTTCAAAATTCAAAATAAGTCAAAAAAATAATATATTGGTTACTAATGGCGCACCTGCCCATGGTGCGCCATTAGTATCTTCCCTCCTTCAAAATTCAAAATAAGTCAAAAAAATAAAAAAAATTACTAATGGCACACCTGCCCATGGTGCGCCATTAGTATCTTCCCACCTTCAAAATTCGAAATAAATCAAAAAATAAAAAAATTACTAATGGCGCTTTGCCATGCATGCGCCATTAGTATGCCGTATATATGGCTGGTCGTGGTCCTCTCCTCCTTATCTCTTCATTCCACCTCTCCTACACTCCATCTCCTCCTCTCCTCCACTCCATCTTCCCTTCTCTCCTCCATCATACTACCCTCCTCCTCTCCGGCGACCTCCTCCTCCTCTCCGGCGACCTCCTCCTCCCTCCTCTCCTCCCCTCCCCTCCCCTCCCCTCACGGTTTCTTCTCCCTCCTCTCCTGTGAGCTCCTCCTCCCTCCTCTCCGGTGAGCTCCTCCTCCCTCCTCTCCGGTGAGCTCCTCCTCCCACCTCTCCTCCCATCCCCTCATGGTTTCTCCTTCCTCCTCTCCGATGCTCCGGTGAACTCCTCTCCAGCGGCCTCCTCCTCTCCGGCGATGTAGGCGAGCGCCTCTCCGGTGACCTCCTCCTCCTCCTCTCCGGCGAACTCCTCCGGCGAACTCCTCTCCAGCGAACTCCTCTCCGACAAAAGAACACAGCAAAAGAACGACAAGATCCAAAAACAGGAACAAAATTTGAAATAATGTCGTGCCAAAAAACAAGCAAAAAAATGAGCAAAAAATGGGCAAAAAAACACGAGCCAGATCCAGATTCAAAATTCAAAAAATTCTAAACCATTTAACATTACTGAACTATCGCGTAGTTATCAAAACGTGTATGTTAGATGTTCGCAACATCCACAGACGACGTTCGAGGTCCAGCACATTGAGTGGTGCATTAAGGACATAAGCCTTCTTCAAAGCAACGAGGACAATCCTCAGTTTGCGGACCTAGTCTGCATAATCGCTACTATCAACTTTCAACTGAATTTTCTCTAGGAACATATCTAAACAGCAGAACTAAAGCGCGAGCTTACAACATAATTTGCAAAGATCTTTTGACTATGTTCAGGATAATTAAGTTCATCTTATGAGCTCCCACTCAGATAGACATCCCTCTAGTCATCTAAGGGATTACATGATCCAAGTCAACTAGGCCGTGTCCGATCATCACGTGAGACGGACTCATGCTCAACCTTTCGGTCTCTTGTGTTCCGAGGCCATGTCTGTACATGCTAGGCTCGTCAAGTCAACTTAAGTGTTTCGCGCGTGTAAATCTGGCTTACACCCGTTGTATGTGAACGTTAGAATCTATCACACCAGATCATCACGTGGTGCTTGAAACAACGAGCTTTACATAGCGTGCACGCTTAGGGGAACACTTTCTTGAAATTTTAATGAGGGATCATCTTATTTACTACCGTTGTTCTAAGCAAATAAGATGCATAAACATGATAAACATCACATGCAATCAAAAAATGACATGATATGGCCAATATCATTTTGCTCCTTTTGATCTCCATCTTCACGGCTCCATGATCATCATCGTCACCGGCATGACACCATGATGTCCATCATCGTGTCTCCATGAAGTTGTCTCGCCAACTATTACTTCTACTACTATGGCTAACAGTTTAGCAATGAAGTAAAGTAATTACATGGCGTTGTTCATTGACACGCAGGTCATACAATAAATTAAGACAACTCCTATGGCTCCTGTCGGTTGTCATACTCATCGACATGCAAGTCGTGATTCCTATTACAAGAACATTATCAATCTCATACATCACATATCATTCATCATATTCTTTTGGCCATATCACATCACATAGCATACCCTGGAAAACCAAGTTAGACGTCCTCTAATTGTTGTTTGCATGTTTTACGTGGCTGCTATGGGTTTCTAGCAAGAACGTTTCTTACCTACGCAAAAACCACAACGTGATATGTCAATTGCTATTTACCCTTCATAAGGACCCTTTTCATCAAACCGATCCGACTAAAGTGGGAGAGACTGGCACCCGCTAGCCACCTTATGCAACTAGTGCATGTCAGTCCGTGGAACCTGTCTCACGTAAGTGTGCGTGTAAGGTCGGTCCGGGCCGCTTCATCCCACGATGCCACCGAATCAAGATAAGACTAGTAACAGCAAGGAAATTGACAATATCAACGCCCACAACTGCTTTGTGTTCTACTCGTGCATAGAAACTACGCATAGACCTAGCTTTGATACCACTGTTGGGGAACGTAGCAGAAATTCAAAATTTTATACGCAACACCAAGATCAATCTATGGAGATACTAGCAACGAGAGAGAGGGTAGTACATCTTCATACCCTTAAAGATCGCGATGCGGAAGCGTTACAACAACGCAGATGAAGGAGTCGTCCTCGTAGCGATTCAGATCGCAGTTGATTCCGATCTAAGCGCCGGACAACGGCGCCTCCGCGTTCAACACACGTGCTGCCCGATGACGTCTCCCGTGCCTTGATCCAGCTAGGGGAGAGGGAGAGGTTGGGGAAGACTCCGTCCAGCAGCAGCACAACGGCGTGGTGGTGGTGGAGGAGCGCGGTACTCTAGGAGGGCTTCGCCAAGCACTACGAGAGATGAGGAGGGAGATAGGTAGGGCTGTACCTTGGGAGAGAGAGACTCGTGTGTTGCGCAGCCCCAAAACCTCCACTATATATAGGGGGAAGGGGAAGGGAAGGCTCCCTAGGGTTTCCCCTAGGGGGGCCGGCGGCCAGGGCAGATGAGATCTCCCCTTTGGGTGACTTGGCCCCGAAGCCAGGAGGTGGGAACCCTGGATGGGGCGCCCCAAACCCCCTGGTCACGTGGGAATAGGTGAGGGGGCGCACAGCCCCTTAGTGGGCTGGTTTGCCCCCTTCCCTTGGCCCATGAAGCCCCCCCCAATACTTTTCGGGGCTATCGAAACACCTTTCCGTCATGCTGGTCATCACCCGGTACCTCCGGAACACTTCCGGACTCCAAAACCCTTCGTCCAATATATCAATCTTCACCTCCGGACCATTCCGGAACTCCTCGTGACGTCCGGGATCTCATCCGGGACTCCGAACAACATTCGGTAACAGCGTACATCTATTCCCTATAACCCTAGCGTCATCGAACCTTAAGTGTGTAGACCCTATGGGTTCGGGAGACACGTAGACATGACTGAGACAACTCTCCGGCTAATAACCAACAGCGGGATCTAGATACCCATGTTGGCTCCCACATGTTCCACGATGATCTCATCGGATGAACCACGATGTCAAGGATTCAATCAATCCCGTGTTCAATTCCCTTTGTCTACCGGTATAGTACTTGCCCGAGATTCGATCGTCGGTATCCCGATACCTTGTTCAATCTCGTTACCGCAAGTCTCTTTACTCGTTCGTAACACATCATCCGTGATCAACCCCTTGGTCACATTGTGCACATTATGATGATGTCCTACCGAGTGGGCCCAGAGATACCTCTCCGTCACACGGAGTGACAAATCCCAGTCTTGATTCGTGCCAACCCAACAGACACTTTCGGAGATACCCGTAGTGTACCTTTATAGCCACCAAGTTACGTTGTGACGTTTGGTACACCCAAAGCATTCCTACGGTATCCGGGAGTTGCACAATCTCATGGTCTAAGGAAATGATACTTGACATTAGAAAAGCTTTAGCATACGAACTACACGATCTTTGTGCTAGGCTTAGGATTGGGTCTTGTCCATCACATCATTCTCCTAATGATGTGATCCCGTTATCAACGACATCCAATGTCCATGGTCAGGAAATCGTAACCATCTATTGATCAACGAGCTAGTCAACTAGAGGCTTACTAGGGACAAGGTGTTGTCTATGTACCCACACATGTATCTGAGTTTCCTATCAATACAATTATAGCATGGATAATAAACGATTATCATGAACAAGGAAATATAATAATAATAACTAATTTATTATTGCCTCTAGGGCATATTTCCAACAGTCTCCCACTTGCACTAGATTCAATAATCTAGTTCACATCGCCATGTGATTAACACTCACAGCCACATCGCCATGTGACCAACATCCAAAGAGTTTACTAGTGTCACTAAACTAGTTCACATCATCATGTGATTAAGACTCAATGAGTTATGGGGTTTGATCATGTTTTGCTTGTGAGAGAGGTTTTAGTCAACGATGCGCAACATTCAGATCCGTATGTACTTCGCAAATCTCTAGGTCATATTGTAAATGCTGCTTCCACGCTCCACTTGGAGCTATTCCAAATGGTTGCTCCACTATACGTATCCGGTTTGCTACTCAGAGTCATTCGGATAGGTGTTAAAGCTTGCATCGGCGTAACCCTTTACGCCGAACTCTTTATCACCTCCATAATCGAGAAACATGTCCTTATTACTCCAAGGACAATTTTGACCGCTGTCCAATGATCCATTCCTGGATCACTCTTGTACCCCCTTGCCAGACACGTGGCAAGGCACACATCAAGTGCGTTACTCAGCATAGCATATGTATAGAGCCTATGGCTAAGGCATAGGGGACGACATTCGTCCTTTCTCTTTCTTCTGCCGTGGTCGAGCTTTAAGTCTTAACTTCATACCTTACAACTCAGGCAAGAACTCCTTCTTTGACTGATCCATCTTGAACACCTTCAAGATCATGTCTAGTTATGTGCTAATTTGAAAGTACCATTAAGCGTTTTTGATCTATCCTCATAGATCTTGATGCTCAATGTTCAAGCAGCTTAATCCAGGTTTTCTATTGAAAAAACACTTTTCAAACAACCCTATATGCTTTCCAAAAATTTTACATCATTTCGAATCAACAATATGTCATTCACATATACTTATTAGAAATGTTGTAGTGCTCCCACTCACTTTATTGTAAATACAAGTTTCTAACAAACTTTGTATAAACCCAAAGAATTTGATTATCTCATCAAAGCGTATATTCCAACTCCGAGATGCTTACTCCAGTCCTTAGAAGGATTGCTGGAGCTTTGCATACTTGTTAGCATCTTTTAGGATTGACAAAAACCTTCTGGTTGTATCACATGCAACCTTTCCTCAAGAAAATTTTCGAGGAAACAATGTTTTGACATCCTATCCACAAGATTTCATAAATAATGCAGTAACTGCTAATAAGATTCCAACAGACTCTTAGCATCACTACGAGTGAGAAAGTCTCATCGTAGTCCACTCCTTGAACTTGTCGGAAACATCTTAGCGACAAGCTGAGCATTCTTAATGGTGACACATACCATCATTGTCTGTCTTCCCTCTTAGAATCCATCTGTACACAACAGCCTTACGACCATCAGGTAGTTCTTCCAAAGTCTACACTTTGTTTTATACATGGATCCTCTCTCGGATTTTATGGCCACTAGCCATTTGACGGAATCTGGGCCCACCATCGCTTTTCCCTAGCTTGTAGGTTCATTGTTGTCTAGCAAAATGACCATCAAGACAGGATTACTGTACCACTCTGAAGTAGTACGCATCCTTGTCACCCTACGAGGTACGGTAGTGACTTGATCCGAAGCTTCATGATCACTATCATAAGCTTCTACTTCAATTGGTGCAGGCGCCACAGGAACAACTTCCTGTGCACTGCTACACACTAGTTGAAGAGACGGTTCAATAACCTCATCAAGTCTCCACCATCCTCCCACTCAATTCTTTCGAGAGAAACTTTTCCTTGAGAAAGGACCTGATTCTAGAAACAATCCCTTTTGCTTCCGGAACTGAGACTGGAGGTATACCCAACTGTTTTGGCTGTCCTATGAAGATGCATTTTATCCGCTTTGGGTTCGAGCTTATCAACCTGAAACTTTTTCACATAAGCGTCGCAGCCCCAAACTTTTAAGAAATGACAACTTAGGTTTCTCAAAACCATAGTTCAAACGGTGTCGTCTCAACGAAATTACGTGGTGCCCTATTAAAGTGAGTGCGGTTGTCTCTAATGCCTAACCCATGAACGATAGTGGTAATTTGATAAGAGACATCATGGTACGTACCATATCCAATAGGGTGCAACTATGATGTTCGGACACACCATCACACTATGGTGTTCCAGGCAGTATTAATTGTGAAACAATTTCCACAATGTCTTAATTGCGTGCCAAAGCTCGTAACTCAGATACTCATCCCTATGATCATATCATAGACATTTTATCCTCTTGTCACGATGATCTTTAGCTTCAGTATGAAATTACTTGAACCATTCAATAATTCAGACTTGTGTTTCATCAAGTAAATATACTCAGTATCTACTCAAATCATCCGTGAAGTAACGATATCCACTGTGTGCCTCGGCACTCATTGGACTGCACACATCAAAATGTATTACTTCCAACAAGTCGCCTTCTTGTTCCAATTTACTGAAAATGAGGCTTTCAGTCATCTTGCCCGTGTGGTATGATTTGCATGTCTCAAGTGATTCAAAATCAAGTGAGTCCAAACGGTCCATTTGCATGGAGTTTCTTCATGCATATACACCAATAGACATGGTTCACATGTCTCAAACTTTTCAAAAACGAGTGAGTCCAAAGATCCATCAACATGGAGCTTCTTCATGCGTTTATACCAATATGACTTACATGGCGAAGCCACAAGTAGGTGGTACTATCATTACTATCTTATATCTTTTGGCATGAACATGTGTATCACTACGATCGAGATTCAATAAACCATTCATTTTAGGTGCAAGACCATTGAAGGTATTATTCAAATAAATAGAGTAACCATTATTCTCCTTAAATGAATAACCATGTTGCGATAGTCATAATCCAATCATGTCTATGCTCAACGCAAACACCAAATAACAATTAATTAGGTTTAACACCAATCTCGATGGTAGAGGGAGCATGCGATGCTTGATCACATCAATCTTGGAAACACTTCCAACACATATCGTCAGCTCACCTTTAGCTAGTCTCCGTTTATTCCGTAGCTTTTATTTCGAGTTACTAACAGCTTAGCAACCGAACGGTATCTAATACCACAGGTGCTACTAGGAGTACTAGTAAAGTACACATAATGTATATCCAATATACTTCTATCGACCTTGCCACCTTCTCATCTACCAAGTATCTAGGGTAATTCTGCTCCAAAGGATCTGTTCCCTTATTACGAAGCACTTAGTCTCGGGTTTGGGTTCAACCTTGGGTTTCTTCACTAGAGCAGCAGCTGACTTGCCGTTTCATGAAGTATCCCTTCTTGCCTTTGCCCTTCTTGAAACTAGTGGTTTCACTAACCATCAACAATTGATGCTCCTTCTTGATTTCTACTTTCGCGGTGTCAAACATCGCGAATATTTCAAGGATCATCATATCTATCCCTGATATGTTATAGTTCATCACGAAACTCTAGTAGCTTGGTGGCAATGACTTTGGAGAAACATCACTATCTCATCTAGAAGATGAACTCCCACTCGATTCAAGTGATTGTGGTACTCAAACAATCTGAGCACAAGCTCAACGATTGAGCTTTTCTCCCTTAGTTTGCAGGCTAAGAAACTCGTCGGAGGTCTTATACCTCTTGACGTGGGCACGAGCCTGAAACCCCAATTTCAGCCCTCGAAACATCTCATACGTTTCGCGATGTTTTGACATCGTCTTTGCTGCCTCAATTCTAAACCGTTTAACATTACTGAACTATCGTGTAGTTATCAAAACGTGTATGTCAGATGTTCGCAACATCCACAGACGACGTTCGAGGTCCAGCACATTGAGTGGTGCATTAAGGACATAAGCCTTCTTCAAAGCAACGAGGACAATCCTCAGTTTACGGACCTAGTCCGCATAATCGCTACTATCAACTTTCAACTGAATTTTCTCTAGGAACATATCTAAACAGTAGAACTAAAGCGCGAGCTTACAACATAATTTGCAAAGATCTTTTGACTATGTTCAGGATAATTAAGTTCATCTTATGAACTCCCACTCAGATAGACATCCCTCTAGTCATCTAAGGGATTACATGATCCGAGTCAACTAGGCCGTGTCCGATCATCACGTGAGACGGACTAGTCATCATCGGTGAACATCTTCATGTTGATCGTATCTACCATACGACTCATGCTCGACCTTTCGATCTCTTGTGTTCCAAGGCCATGTCTGTACATGCTAGGCTCGTCAAGTCAACTTAAGTGTTTCGCGCGTGTAAATCTGGCTTACACCCGTTGTATGTGAACGTTAGAATCTATCACACCAGATCATCACTTGGTGCTTCGAAACAACGAACTTTCGCAACGGTGCACAGTTAGGGGGAACACTTTCTTGAAATTTTAATGAGGGATCATCTTATTTACTACCGTTGTTCTAAGCAAATAAGATCAATAAACATGATAAACATCACATGCAATCAAAAAATGACATGATATGGCCAATATCATTTTTCTCCTTTTGATCTCCATCTTCACGGCTCCATGATCACCATCGTCACCGGCATGACAGCATGATGTCCGTCATCGTGTCTCCATGAAGTTGTCTCGCCAACTATTACTTCTACTACTATGGCTAACGGTTTAGCAATGAAGTAAAGTAATTACATGGCGTTGTTCATTGACACGCAGGTCGTACAATAAATTAAGAGAACTCCTATGGATCCTGTCGGTTGTCATACTCATCGACATGCAAGTCGTCATTCCTATTACAAGAACAT
The DNA here is from genome assembly GCA_021437245.1 of Aegilops speltoides. Lineage (NCBI taxonomy): Eukaryota > Viridiplantae > Streptophyta > Magnoliopsida > Poales > Poaceae > Aegilops > Aegilops speltoides. The sequence goes on from CM038144.1 coordinate 483,962,969, forward strand.
GATCAATCTCATACATCACATATCATTCATCACATTCTTTTGGCCATATAACATCACATAGCATACCCTGCAAAAACAAGTTAGATGTCCTCTAATTGTTGTCTGCATGTTTTACGTGGTTGCTATGGGTTTCTAACAAGAACGTTTCTTACCTACGCAAAAACCACAACGTGATATGTCGATTGCTATTTACGCTTCATAAGGAACCTTTTCATCGAATCCGATCCGACTAAAGTGGGAGAGACTGGCACCCGCTAGCCACCTTATGCAACTAGTGCATGTCAGTCTGTGGAACCTGTCTCACGTAAGTGTACATGTAAGGTTGGTCCGGGCTGCTTCATCCCACGATGCCGCCGAATCAAGATAAGACTAGTAACGGCAAGGAAATTGACAATATCGACGCCCACAACTGCTTTGTGTTCTACTCGTGCATAGAAACTACGCATAGACCTGGCTCTGATACCACTGTTGGGGAACGTAGCAGAAATTCAAAATTTTATACGCAACACCAAGATCAATCTATGGAAATACTAGCAACGAGAGAGAGGGTAGTGCATCTTCATACCCTTAAAGATCGCGATGCGGAAGCGTTACAACAACGCGGATGAAGGAGTCGTCCTCGTAGCGATTCAGATCGCGGTTGATTCCGATCTAAGCGCCGAACAACGGCGCCTCCGCGTTCAACACACGTGCAGCCCGATGACATCTCCCGTGCCTTGATCCAGCTAGGGGAGAGGGAGAGGTTGGGAAAGACTCCGTCCAGAAGCAGCACGATGGCGTGGTGGTGGTGGAGGAGCGCGGTACTCTAGCAGGGCTTCGCCAAGCACTACGAGAGACGAGGAGGGAGATAGGTAGGGCTGCAACTTGGGAGAGAGAGACTCGTGTGTTGCGCAGCCCCAAAACCTCCACTATATATAGGGGCAAGGGGAAGGGAAGGCTCCCTAGTGTTTCCCCTAGGGGGCGGGGCGGCCAGATGAGATCTCCCTTTGGGTGACTTGGCCCCAAAGCCGGAGGTGGGAACCCTGGATGGGGCGCCCAAACCCCCAGTCACGTGGGAATAGGTGAGGCGCGACAGCCCTTAGTGGGCTGGTTTGCCCCCTTCCTTGGCCCATGAAGCCCCCCAATACTTTTCGGCTATCAAACACCTTTCGGTCATGCTGGTCATCACCCGGTACCTCCGGAACACTTCCGGACTCCAAAACCCTTCGTCCAATATATCAATCTTCACCTCCGGACCATTCCGGAACTCGTCGTGACGTCCGGGATCTCATCCGGGACTCCGAACAACATTCGGTAACAGCGTACATCTATTCCCTATAACCCTAGCGTCATCGAACCTTAAGTGTGTAGACCCTACGGGTTCGGGAGACACGTAGACATGACGGAGACGACTCTCCGGCCAATAACCAACAGCGGGATCTAGATACCCATGTTGGCTCCCACATGTTCCATGATGATCTCATCGGATGAACCACGATGTCAAGGATTCAATCAATCCCGTGTTCAATTCCCTTTGTCTACCGGTATAGTACTTGCCCGAGATTCGATCGTCGGTATCCCGATACCTTGTTCAATCTCGTTACCGGCAAGTCTCTTTACTCGTGCCGTAACACATCATCCCGTGATAAACCCCTTGGTCACATTGTGCACATTATGATGATGTCCTACCGAGTGGGCCCAGAGATACCTCTCCGTCACACGGAGGGACAAATCCCAGTCTTGATTCGTGCCAACCCAACAGACACTTTCGGAGATACCCGTAGTGTACCTTTATAGCCACCCAGTTACGTTGTGACATTTGGTACACCCAAAGAATTCCTACGGTATCCGGGAGTTGCACAATCTCATGGTCTAAGAAAATGATACTTGACATTGGAAAAGCTTTAGCATACGAACTACACGATCTTTGTGCTAGGCTTAGGATTGGGTCTTGTCCATCACATCATTCTCCTAATGATGTGATCCCGTTATCAACGACATCCAATGTCCATGGTCAGGAAACCATAACCATCTATTGATCAACGAGCTAGTCAAGTAGAGGCTTACTAGGGACAAGGTGTTGTCTATGTACCGACACATGTATCTGAGTTTCCTATCAATACAATTATAGCATGGATAATAAACGATTATCACGAACAAGGAAATATAATAATAATAACTAATTTATTATTGCCTCTAGGGCATATTTCCAACAGTCTCCCACTTGCACTAGATTCAATAATCTAGTTCACATCGCCATGTGATTAACACTCACAGGCCACATCGCCATGTGACCAACATCCAAAGAGTTTACTAGTGTCACTAAACTAGTTCACATCATCATGTGATTAAGACTCAATGAGTTATGGGGTTTGATCATGTTTTGCTTGTGAGAGAGGTTTTAGTCAACCGGTCTGCAACATTCAGATCCGTATGTACTTCGCAAATCTCTAGGTCATATTGTAAATGCTGCTTCCACGCTCCACTTGGAGCTATTCCAAATAGTTGCTCCAAATCGTATCCGGTTTGCTACTCGAGTCATTCAGATAGGTGTTAAAGCTTGCATCGACGTAACCCTTTACGCCGAACTCTTTATCACCTCCATAATCGAGAAACATGTCCTTATTATTCCAAGGACAATTTTGACCGCTGTCCAATGATCCATTCCTGGATCACTCTTGTACCCCCTTGCCAGACACGTGGCAAGGCACACATCATGTGCGGTACTCAGCATAGCATATGTATAGAGCCTATGGCTAAGGCATAGGGGACGACATTCGTCCTTTCTCTTTCTTCTGCCGTGGTCGAGCTTTAAGTCTTAACTTCATACCTTACATCTCAGGCAAGAACTCCTTCTTTGACTGATCCATCTTGAACACCTTCAAGATCATGTCAAGTTATGTGCTAATTTGAAAGTACCATTAAGCGTTTTTGATCTATCCTCATAGATCTTGATGCTCAATGTTCAAGCAGCTTAATCCAGGTTTTCTATTGAAAAAACACTTTTCAAACAACCCTATATTCTTTCTAGAAATTTTACATCATTTCGAATCAACAATATGTCATTCACATATACTTATTAGAAATGTTGTAGTGCTCCCACTTACTTTATTGTAAATACAAGTTTCTAACAAACTTTGTATAAACCCAAAAAATTTGATTATCTCATCAAAGCGTATATTCCAACTCCGAGATGCTTACTCCAGTCCTTAGAAGGATTGCTGGAGCTTTGCATACTTGTTAGCATCTTTTAGGATTGACAAAAACCTTCTGCTTGTATCACATGCAACCTTTCCTCAAGAACATTTTCGACGAAACAATGTTTTGACATCCTATCCGCAAGATTTCATAAATAATGCAGTAACTGCTAATAAGATTCCAACAGACTCTTAGCATCACTACGAGTGAGAAAGTCTCATCGTAGTCCACTCCTTGAACTTGTCGGAAACATCTTAGCGACAAGCTGAGCATTCTTAATGGTGACACATACCATCATTGTCTGTCTTCCCTCTTAGAATCCATTTGTACCCAACAGCCTTACGACCATCAGGTAGTTCTTCCGAAGTCTACACTTTGTTTTATACATGGATCCTCTCTCGGATTTTATGGCCTCTAGCCATTTGTCGGAATCCGGGCCCACCATTGCTTTTCCATAGCTCGTAGGTTCATTGTTGTCTAGCAACATGACCTTCAAGACAGGATTACTGTACCACTCTGAAGTAGTACGCATCCTTGTCACCCTACGAGGTACGTTAGTGACTTGATCCGAAGTTTCATGATCACTATCATAAGCTTCTACTTCAATTGGTGCAGGCGCCACAGGAACAACTTCCTGTGCACTGCTACACACTAGTTGAAGAGACGGTTCAATAACCTCATCATGTCTCCACCATCCTCCCACTCAATTCTTTCGAGAGAAACTTTTCCTCGAGAAAGGACCTGATTCTAGAAACAATCCCTTTTGCTTCCGGAACTGAGACTAGAGGTATACCCAACTGTTTTGGCTGTCCTATGAAGATGCATTTTATCCGCTTTGGGTTTGAGCTTATCAACCTAAAACTTTTTCACATAAGCGTCGCAGCCCCAAACTTTTAAGAAATGACAACTTAGGTTTCAAAAAACCATAGTTCAAACGGTGTCGTCTCAACGGAATTACGTGGTGCCCTATTAAAGTGAGTGCGGTTGTCTCTAATGCCTAACCCATGAACGATAGTGGTAATTTGATAAGAGACATCATGGTACGCACCATATCCAATAGGGTGCAACTATGATATTCGGACACACCATCACACTATGGTATTCCAGGCAGTATTAATTGTGAAACAATTTCCACAATGTCTTAATTGCGTGCCAAAGCTCGTAACTCAGATACTCATCCCTATGATCATATCATAGACATTTTATCCTCTTGTCACGATGATCTTCAGCTTCAGTCTGAAATTACTTGAACCATTCAATAAGTCAGACTTGTGTTTCATCAGGTAAATATACTCAGTATCTACTCAAATCATCCGTGAAGTAAGAACATAACGATATCCATCGTGCCTCGGCACTCATTGGACTGCACACATCAAAATGTATTACTTCCAACAAGTCGCCTTCTTGTTCCATTTTATCTGAAAGCGAGGCTTTCACTCATCTTGCCCATGTGGTATGATTTGCGTGTCTCAAGTGATTCAAAATCAAGTGAGTCCAAACGGTCCATTTGCATGGAGTTTCTTCATGCATATACACCAATAGACATGGTTCGCATGTCTCAAACTTTTCAAAAACGAGTGAGTCCAAAGATCCATCAACATGGAGCTTCTTCATGCGTTTTATACCAATATGACTTACATGGCAGTGCCACAAGTAGGTGGTACTATCATTACTATCTTATATCTTTTGGCATGAACATGTGTATCACTACGATCGAGATTCAATAAACCATTCATTTTAGGTGCAAGAGCATTGAAGGTATTATTCAAATACAAAGAGTAACCATTATTCTCCTTAAATGAATAACCGTGTTGCGATAGTCATAATCCAATCATGTCTATGATCAACGCAAACACCAAATAACAATTATTTAGGTTTAACACCAATCTCGATGGTAGAGGGAGCATGCGATGCTTGATCACATCAATCTTGGAAACACTTCCAATACATATCGTCAGCTCACCTTTAGCTAGTCTCCGTTTATTCCGTAGCTTTTATTTCGAGTTACTAACACTTAGCAACCGAACCGGTATCTAATACCCTGGTGCTACTAGGAGTACTAGTAAAGTACACATAATGTATATCAATATACTTCTATCGACCTTGCCACCTTCTCATCTACCAAGTATCTAGGGTAATTCTGCTCGTTAGGATCTCCCCTTATTACGAAGCACTTAGTCTCGGGTTTGGGTTCAACCTTGGGTTTCTTCACTAGAGCAGCAGTGACTTGCCGTTTCATGAAGTATCCTTCTTGCCTTTGCCCTTCTTGAAACTAGTGGTTTCACTAACCATCAACAATTGATGCTCCTTCTTGATTTCTACTTTCATGTGTCAAACATCGCGAATATTTCAAGGATCATCATATCTATCCCTGATATGTTATAGTTCATCACGAAACTCTAGTAGCTTGGTGGCAATGACTTTGGAGAAACATCACTATCTCATCTAGAAGATTAACTCCCACTCGATTCAAGTGATTGTGGTACTCAGACAATCTGAGCACAAGCTCAACGATTGAGCTTTTCTCCCTTAGTTTGCAGGCTAAGAAACTCGTCGGAGGTCTTATACCTCTTGACGTGGGCACGAGCCTGAAACCCCTATTTCAGCCCTCGAAACATCTCATATGTTTCGCGACGTTTTGAAGTCGTCTTTGGTGCCTCAATTCTAAACCGTTTAACATTACTGAACTATCGCGTAGTTATCAAAACGTGTATGTCAGATGTTCGCAACATCCACAGACGACGTTCGAGGTCCAGCACATTGAGTGGTGCATTAAGGACATAAGCCTTCGTCAAAGCAACGAGGACAATCCTCAGTTTACGGACCTAGTCCGCATAATCGCTACTATCAACTTCACCTGAATTTTCTCTAGGAACATATCTAAATAGTAGAACTAAAGCGCTAGCTTACAACATAATTTGCAAAGATCTTTTGACTATGTTTAGGATAATTAAGTTCATCTTATGAACTCCCACTCAGATAGACATCCCTCTAGTCATCTAAGGGATTACATGATCCGAGTCAACTAGGCCGTGTCCGATCATCACGTGAGACGGACTAGTCATCATCGGTGAACATCTTCATGTTGATCGTATCTACCATACGACTCATGCTCGACCTTTCGGTCTCTTGTGTTCCGAGGCCATGTCTGTACATGCTAGGCTCGTCAAGTCAACTTAAGTGTTTCGCGCGTGTAAATCTGGCTTACACCCGTTGTATGTGAACGTTAGAATCTATCACACCAGATCATCATGTGGTGCTTCGAAACAACGAACTTTCGCAACGGTGCACAATTAGGGGGAACACTTTCTTGAAATTTTAATGAGGGATCATCTTATTTACTACCATTGTTCTAAGCAAATAAGATCAATAAACATGATAAACATCACATGCAATCAAAAAATGACATGATATGGCCAATATCATTTTGCTCCTTTTGATCTCCATCTTCACGGCTCCATGATCATCATCGTCACCGGCATGACACCATGATATACATCATCGTGTCTCCATGAAGTTGTCTCGCCAACTATTACTTCTACTACTATGGCTAACGGTTTAGCAATGAAGTAAAGTAATTACATGGCGTTGTTCATTGACACGCAGGTCATACACTAAATTAAGACAACTCCTATGGCTCCTGTCGGTTGTCATACTCATCGACATGCAAGTCGTGATTCCTATTACAAGAACATGATCAATCTCATACATCACATATCATTCATCACATTCTTTTGGCCATATCACATCACATAGCATACCCTGCAAAAACAAGTTAGACGTCCTCTAATTGTTGTTTGCATGTTTTACGTGGCTGCTATGGGTTTCTAGCAAGAACGTTTCTTACCTACGCAAAAACCACAACGTGATATGTCAATTGCTATTTACCCTTCATAAGGACCCTTTTCATCGAATCCGATCTGACTAAAGTGCGAGTGAGGGAGTCCTGGACTAGGGGGTGTCCGGACAGCCGGACTATCATTATCCGCCGGACTCCAAGACTATGAAGATACAAGATTGAAGACTCCGGCTCGTGTCCGGATGGTACTTTCCTTGGCGTGGAAGGCAAGCTTGGCAATACGGATATGTAGATCTCCTACCATTGTAACCGACTCTATGTAACCCTAGCCTCCTCCGGTGTCTATATAAACCGGAGGGCTTTAGTCCGTAGGACAACATACATTACAACAATCATACCATAGGCTAGCTTCTAGGGTTTAGCCTCCTTGATCTCGTGGTAGATCTACTCTTGTACTACCCATATCATCAATATTAATCAAGCAGGACGTAGGGTTTTACCTCCATCGAGAGGGCCCGAACCTGGGTAAAACATTGTGTCCCTTGTCTCCTATTACCATCCGCCTAGACGCACAGTTTGGGACCCCCTACCCGAGATCCGCCGGTTTTGACACCGACATTGGTGCTTTCATTGAGAGTTCCTCTGTGTCGTCACCGATAGGTGATGGCATCTTCAACCAACAACGCTGTCCAGGGTGAGACTTTTCTCCCCGGACAAATCTTCGTGTTCGGCGGCTTCGCACTGCGGGCCAATTCACTTGGCCATCTGGAGCAGATCGAAAGCTACGCCCCTGGCCGTCAGGTCAGATTCGGAAGCTTAAACTTCACGGCCGATGTCCGCGTAGACTTGATCTTCGACGGACTCGAGCCACAGCAAGCGCCACCAGACTTTGGACGACGGGCATGATCTAGCTCGCCACCGAGCGGTGCCGGTGGCGCACCGGATCCGCTCCGACCATTAGCTCGGAGCCGATCGCCTATATCGAGGCGGTGGATAGACGCCACCGGGGCTTCAACATCCACGGCGATGGAGCGAACACCGATCTTGTCCCTGCGAAACTCGTGATTCGAGACGCGGACTCCTTGCGGACTCGAACCTCCCGCGCCTCTACCAATCGATCCGGATTGGGCGCGGTTATGGAATTCACCACGCGGACATCTTTCAAGATTTCGCCTTTTGGTGATATCCTGAATTCACTAAGGCATCTCGTTATCGGAGAGTCTGGCGGACTATGGCGGGAGGGCTGGGGTACGAGACGGCGAAGAAATTCTAAGCCCACCCACCACCCACTTTGTAGCCACTGTCGATGATCTAACCGACATGCTAGACTACGACTCCGACGACATCGACGCTATGGACGACGATGCCGGAGACGAACAAGAACCAGCGCCTATAGGGCACTGGAAAACCACCTCGTCATACGACATATATATGGTGGACACCCCAAAAGACGGGGATGGCGAAGAAGCAGCGGAGGCAGACTCTCTAAAGAAACAGCCCAAGCGCCGACGTCAGCGGCGCCGCTCTAAATCCCGCCACAGCAAGAATGGAGATTCCGGCACAGGGGATAATAATACTCGGGAGAGCGCCGAAGACAATCCCCCACGAGAGGGCGACAGACGAAGGGGTTGAGGATGATAACTATATGCCTCCCTCCAAAGACGAAGCAAGCCTCAACGATGATGAGTTCGTCGTACCTGATGATCCCGTCGAACAAAAGCGCTTCAAGCGCAGGCTTATCGCCACAGCAAACAGCCTAAAGAAAAAGCAGCAACAGCTCCAAGCTGATCAAGACCTGCTGGCCGATCGATGGACCGAGGTCCTCGCGGCCGAAGAGCATAAACTCGAACGCCCCTCCAAAAGTTACCCAAGACGCAAGCTGCTCCCCCGATTAGAGGAGGAAGCATACATACCTTCATCACCAACAAGACGATATGGCTGACCGACCACCTCGTGGTCGTGACAGAGAGGCATCTAGGCCCCCAGCCAAGACCGTACCCCGGCATCGCTCCAAAAGTACGAAGCCAAGAGGGAATGCACCGGACTTGCGAGACATATTGGAGGACAAGGCAAGGCAATCAAGATCCATCTACGGATAACGTGGGCGCCCTACGACCCACGACAAATATCGTCGCGCCGGACACAATAACCCTGGCCGGGCCGAACACAGCAGACAGCGCTCTCTTGAGCTGCGTCGCGATATCGCCCAATACAGAGGCGCCGCACACCCTCTATGCTTCACTGATGAAGTAATGGATCATCAGATCCCCGAAGGGTTTAAACCAGTAAACATCGAATCTTACGATGGCACAACAGACCCAGCGGTTTGGATCAAGACTATCTTCTCCACATTCATATGGCCCGCGGTGATGATCTCCATGCCATCAAGTACCTCCCACTCAAGCTTAAAGGACCAGCTCGGTATTGGCTAAACAGCTTGCCCGCAGAGTCAATTGGGTCTTTGGGAGGACACGAAGCCGCATTCCTCGACAACTTCCGAGGCACGTATATGCGACCACCGACGCCGATGACCTAAGCCACATTATTCAGCAGCCGACGAATCGGCGGACAATTACGACACGGTTCTTGACAAAGAAAACCAAATCGCCGACCGTCCGGATGCAGAGGCCCTTGCAGCCTTCAAGCATAACATCCGGGACGAATGGCTAGCCCGGCACCTGGGGCAGGAAAAGCCGAAATCCATGGCAGCCCTCACATCGTTAATGACCCGCTTTTGCGCGGGAGAGGACAGCTGGCTAGCCCGTAGAACCAACCTCCGTAAAAATTCTGGCAGTCTGGATACCAAGGACAACAACGGCAGGTCACGTCGAAACAAAAACAAGCACCGCATTAACAGCGATGATAAGGAGGATACGGCAGTCAATGCCGGATTCCGAGGCTCTAAACCTGGTCAGCGGAAGAAGCCATTCAAAAGAACCACTCCGGGTCCGTCCAATCTGGACCGAATACTCGACCGCTTATGCCAGATACATGGCACCTCTGAAAAGCCAGCTAACCACACCAATAGAGATTGCTGGGTGTTCAAGCAGGCCGGCAAGTTAATTGCCGAAAACAATGACAAGGGGCTAAACAGCGACGACGAGGAAGAGACCCGACCGCCCGAACAACAGAGGATGTAGGGTTTCCCCGAAGTGCGGACGGTGAATATGATATACGCGACCCACATACCCAAGAGGGAGAGGAAACGCGCACTAAGGGACGTCTATGCGATGGAGCCAGTCGCCCCAAAGTTCAATCCATGGTCCTCTTGTCCGATCACTTTCGATCGAAGAGACCATCCGACCAACATACGCCATGGCGGATTCGCGCATTGGTTTTAGACCCAATCGTCGATGGATTTCACCTCACGAGAGTCGATGGACGGCGGCAGAGCTCTGAACCTGCTTTATCGGGACACGGTCGGCGCAAAATGGGCATAGACCCATCAAGGATTAAACCTACAAAGACAACCTTTAAAGGTGTCATCCCAGAGTGGAGGCCAATGCGAGGCTCGCTCACCACACCGAAGTGGTCTTGGATCCCCGGATAATTTCCGGAGCGAAGAGTTAATCTTCGAAATAGTACCGTTTCGCAGTGGCTATCACGCTCTGCTCGGACGAACCGCGTTTGCAAAATTCAACCCTCGTGGCGTCAAGATGGTCAATGGGAATACGGAACGCTCCCTCCGAACGGAGGAACATACAGCGGCTCTCGCGGCAGAAGTACAGAGCAGCCTCCTAAGGCAATTCTCAAGGCCGGACACAGCAAAGCGCGTCCGGAGCAATGCCAACCAAGACCACCTGGAGCGATCAGAGCACGCGTAGCAATGCGGCCCCAACCCTCGCCCGCGCATGATCGCAAGAATAACACTCCGCGTACATCATTACGCTTTGGAGATACCATGGGCGCAGGGAAAGGGGCACGATCACAATGGACCCAGAGTGCGGCTCGACCACACCAGGGGCTCGCAAGTGTTCCCCCCTTCTTTTCTTTTTCACTTTACTACTTTGTGTACACAGGACTCGTAAATGTAAGCCTGTCCGTGGCGAACCTGCCGAACTCATGATGCAATAGTCAGGGACTAAAAAAGGCCGCGACGAACATTCAGGTGGTCTCAATTACGAGCATTAAATTCGATTATATACACCAAGTATGCAGCTCATCCCTGGAGGGGGACATGTTTATTTAGTCCAAATCCCTTGCTTACCGCACTATTTGTATCGGTCCGCTCTACTAGCAGACTTTCTTTCATAAAATAATGCAGCACCTTTTTATTTGCACTTGCATTATCTTTTATATATATGTTCATTACATGACATCTTGCACCCGTATATTTTGGTGCGGCCGAATCGCCAGGGCTTCATTCCCCAAATTATGGTGTGATAAAGTCCTAACACTTTCACAAGTGCGGCACCCGAACTTATAGCATTATATGAATCGGCTCCAATCATGTCTTGGGTCAATAGTTGGGTTTGCCCGGCTCCACGTTTTGGTGCCTTACGTTCCGTTCGTCGGCTAAGGTGGCACGGGAGAACCACTGCGATTGCGCCCGGTTGAGCCGGGCTAACGCCTCGATGGAAAAGCTAAAACCGACGGCATGATAAGGCGAGAGACTGGTCGCTGTTCGAGAGGTTTTTTCGGGTCCTTAAAGACTCACGCCGCTTCGAGCGAAGTTCCGGATAATGTCCGACGAAGGCGTGGATAGTGCCCCGGATTCGGTCTTCCGAATACCAGGGGCTTCGCCGAAATTTAAAATTATAGAATTCTATGGCTAAGTGAGAGTGTTCAAGCATTATAAGTCCGGTTGCCTTGTTCGTCGTGTTGAGCACCTCCCTAGATGGACCCAAAAATGGGAACAAGAGTGCTCAAGTTTATCCCGAACACCCCAGCACTTGCGGCTTGGGGGCTGAAGCCAACGACTTCCCATCTCTCAGATTTTACAAACGGCCGCACAGAAGGTAATATTTTAAATTAAACAAGCGTTGCTCATGGCGCATATGAACGAAGTTTTCAGCGCCTGTGATAAATACACAGAAGTTCACTCAAAGATTACATTTCGGGAGCACTCATCTGCAATATCGCAGGCTCCCTTCAGGACAATTTTATAATACTTCTCCGGCGTGCGATTCTCCTTGCCCGGCGGTGGTGGGTCCGTGAGAAGCTTCTCCGCATCCAATTTGCCCCATTGCACTTTTATGCGGGCAAGGGCCCGACGAGCGCCTTCAATGCAGGCGGAGCGCTTGACTACATCCAGCCTGGGGCATGCAACCACCAGCCGCCGCACAAGGCCAAAGTAGCTCCCAGGCATGGCCTGTCCAGGCCATAGCCGGACTATGAGACCCTTCATGGCCTCATCAGCTACCTTGTGGAGTTCGACCAGCTGCTTCACTGGTCGCTTGGGGCACCGGATGGCCGGCCTCAACAGATCTTGAGACCGAAGACCATCTCCGTTGATCTCCTCCTCGCCACGATAGAATGCGGCGGCATCGGGCGCACTCGCGGCAGATCTGCAAACGCCCCTGGAGAGCTCCGAATTCGGGTAAGTATTCGGTAATTCACATTAACATGCCTGCTTTGCATGAAAAATGCCTTACCTGCCGCTATCTTCTTTATGTCCTCAACTTCCTGAAGGGCCTTATGGGCCTCGGCCTTGGCGGACTTGGCACTTTCGAGAGCCGAGGCAAGCTCGGACTCTCGAGTCTTGGAGTCATGCTCCAAACTCTCATGCCTTTCCATGAGAGCTTGGAGCTCTTGCCGAACTTCCGCCACTCGTGCCTCTTGCTTTTCTCGCTCAGCCCGTTCCGCGGCCGCACTGCGTTCGGCCGCGGACACAACATCCTTCGGGGCTTCCTCCTCATTAGTGGCCCCTGCAATACACATATTATCCTTGTTAATTTTATTTGCAACCAAAATCCTTTTCTGTAAGGTACTTATTCAAAGAGGTGTTACTCACCTTCTTTTCCTCGAGCTGCTTCTTTGCATGGCGAGCTCTTGCTCGGACCGCCGAGATCCTTCTTCAAGATGTCAACCTCTGCTGTTAGTGCGGCAGAGGTCAAGCAAGCAGCCTGCAAACCCATATTGACATATTTTAGGCAACCTGCGTCTATCTTGTTAGATCCTCAGTCCGGCTTTTCTTTCCGAACACCGAACTAAGCATCAGGGGCTACTGTCTATGCGGTACATTACATAATTTTAACTTCTTACCTCAAAGCCTGTTAGAAGGCTGCTGCAGGCTTCGGTCAGCCCGCTCTTAGCGAGCTGAACCTTCTTAATCACCGCACTCATGATAGTGTCATGTTCTTCCTCGATGGAAGCGCCTTTAAGCGCCTCCAACAGGTTATCCGGCGCCTCCAGTTGGACGAAGGCCGCCGGCGTCACGGTCCTGCCCTTCTTTCGAAGGGGCCGCTTGCCGGACTCTGGAACCACTGCGGGTTCCGATGTAGAGTCCGGCACGAAGTCCGGGAGGCTGCCTGACGGCGCCTCCGGAGCCTCCTCCTGATGGGTCCCTCTCTAGGATCCCACGTCGGCGTCCTTGTCGGCGCGTGGGGTAGAGGCAGTCGGGATGGAATTCACATCTGACGAGGCCAATGACCCGCTCGATGAGTCGGGGAGATCATCATTGGCCGGACTACGGGCAGAATGCGGCGTTAGAAGGATACTACGCAACATAAAAGAAATTACACATCAAGTATCCGGATACTTACGATCTTGCCGGACGCCTGGCCCTTGAGGCCACTCATCCTCGCCAACGCTGATGTTGGCAAACTGTCCGGGGATAGTTCTCCCCTCTTGACCCTTCGCCTCCCGATTGGGGAAGCCTTCCTCTTCTTCTCTCCTCCTCCGGAGAGAATACTCCTCCTCCTCGTCTTGGGGAGGAGTCCTCGTCGTCATCGACGCCTTTGATTATAGGAACTCTTCGAGTCCCGGCCACCTTCTTGGCCTTCTTCTCCGCACCACGTGCGGTGCCGAACCAGCAGCCCTGATGGCGGGCGCCCACTGGTCTTCGGCATGGGAGCCGGGCTGATAAGCAGCTTGGCCTTCTCCATCCATTCTGTCAAAGGAAGAGGCAGAATGAAACCCCACTAAAAGTTAATTTGATTATCACAAGTGTCCCGTAATGGGGTTGAATCACTTACCTCGTCAGTTGGACACTGTGAGCTGAATCCGCGATCTTCCGTCGCGGATGCGGGGGCTTCGGCGCCCTTGAACAGCACCCTCCAGGCACCTTCGTATGTTGTATCGAAGAGCCCACTCAGCGCCTGGTGCTGTTCCGGATTGAACTCCCACAAATTGAATGCCCGTTCTTGGCATGGGAGAATCCGCCGGAGGAGCATGACTTGGATCACGTCGACAAGCCGGAGCCTATTGCTCACTGAGGGAGTCCTGGACTAGGGGGTGTCCGGACAGCCGGACTATCAATATCCGCCGGACTCCCAGACTACGAAGATAGAAGATTGAAGACTCCGGCTCGTGTCCGGAAGGTACTTTCCTTGGCGTGGAAGGCAAGCTTGGCAATACGGATATGTAGATCTCCTACCATTGTAACCGACTCTGTAACCCTAGCCTCTCCGGTGTCTATATAAACCGGAGGGCTTTAGTCCGTGAGGACACAACATTACATCCCAACAATCATACCATAGGCTAGCTTCTAGGGTTTAGCCTCCTTGATCTCGTGGTAGATCTACTCTTGTACTACCCATATCATCAATATTAATCAAGCGGGGCGTAGGGTATTACCTCCATCGAGAGGGCCCGAACACAGGTAAAAACATTGTGTCCCTCGTCTCCTGTTACCATCCGCCTAGACGCACAGCTCGGGACCCCCTACCGAGATCCGCGGTTTTGACACCGACATTGGTGCTTTCATTGAGAGTTCCTCCGTAGTCGTCACCGATAGGCTCAATGGAATCTTCGACCATCAACGCTGTCCGGGTGAGACTTTTCTCCCGGACAGATCTTCATATTCGGCGGCTTTGCATCGCTGGGTCAATTCTCTTGGCCATCCGGAGCAGATCGAAGCTACGCCCGGGCGTCGAGTCGATTCGAAGTTTAAACTTCACGGCCGATGACCGCGGAGACTTGATCTTGACGGACTCGAGCCACAGCCAAGCGCGCCACGCTACAACGATGGGCATGATCTAGCTCAGCCACGGACAAGCTTTGGTGGCAGACTTTTCGAATCCGCCCCGGCTACTTTCCCGGAACTTATTGCCCACGACGAGGGCCGGTGGATAGACGCCGCCCCGGGGGCTTCAACATCTACGGCGATGGAGCCGAATACCGATCTCGCCGGACTCCGAGCCTCCCGCCCCCCCGCCAGTTAAGCCAGATTGGGCGCCGGTTATGGAATTCACCGCCGCGGACATCTTTCAACACTCGACTTTTGGCGATATCCTGAATTCTCTGAAGCATCTCTCGCTATCGGAGAATCTGGCGGACTATGGCCAGGCGGTTGGAGTTCGGACGATGAAGAAATTCGAGCCCACCCACCACCCACTTTATAGCCACTGTCGAGGATCTAACCGACATGCTAGACTACGACTCCGAGGACATCGACGTTATGGACGATGATGCCGGAGACGATCAGGACCCAGCGCCCACGGGACACTAGAAGGCCACCTCGTCATACGACGTCTACATGGTGGATACCCCAAAAGAAGGGGATGGCAAAAAAGCAGCGGAGGAAGATTCTTTGAATAAGCAGCCTAAACGCCGGCGTCAGCGGCGCCGCTCTAAATCCCGCCACAACAAGAATGGAGAATCCGGCACGGGAGACAATAACACTCCGGAGAGTGCCGAAGACGATCCCCTCCTGCAAGACTCAGCGCAGGAGGACGCAGAAGCAAGCCCTCACGAAAGGGCGGCAGACGAGGGGGTTGAGGACGATAACTATATGCCTCCCTCCGAAGATGAAGCGAGCCTCAACAATGATGAATTCATCATACCCGAGGATCCCGTCGAACAAGAACGCTTCAAGCGCAGGCTCATAGCCACGGCAAATAGCCTAAAGAAAAAGCAGCAACAGCTTCAAGCTGATCAAGATCTGCTAGCCGATTGATGGACCGAGGTCCTCGCGGCCGAAGAGTATAAACTCGAACTCCCCTCCAAAAGTTACCCAAGACGCAAGCTGCTCCCCCGATTAGAGGAGGAAGCATACATACCTTTATCACCAGCGCACGACATGGCTGACCGACCGACCCGCGGTCGCGACAGAGAGGCATTCAAGGCCCCAGCCAAGACCGTACCCCGACATCGATCCAGGAGTACGAAGCCAAAAGGGAATGCGCCGGACCTGCGAGACATCTTGGAGGACAAAGCAAGGCAATCTAGAACCATCTATGGATCACGTGGGCGCCCTACGACCCACGACGAATACCGTCGCGCCGGACATAACACCGGCCGGGCCGAACACAGCAGACAGCGCTCCCTCGAGCTGCGTCGCGATATCGCTCAATACAGGGGTGCCGCACACCCGTTATGCTTCACTGATGAAGTAATGGATCATCAGATCCCCGAAGGGTTCAAACCCGTGAATATCAAATCTTACGATGGCAGAATAGACCCCGCGGTGTGGATCGAAGATTATCTTCTCCACATCCATATGGCCCGCGGCGACGATCTCCACGCCATCAAATATCTCCCACTCAAGCTCAAAGGACCAGCTCGGCATTGGCTTAACAGCCTGCCTGCAGAGTCGATTGGATGTTGGGAAGACCTGGAGGCCGCGTTCCTTGATAACTTTCAAGGTACATACGTGCGACCACCAGACGCCGATGACCTAAGCCACATTATTCAGCAGCCAGACGAATCGGCCAGACAATTCTAGACACGGTTCTTGACAAAGAAAAATCAAATCGTCGACTGTCCGGATGCGGAGGCCCTTGCAGCCTTCAAACATAACATCCGGGACGAATGGCTAGCCCAGCACACAGGCGGGAGAAGCCAAATCCATGGCAGCCCTCACATCATTAATGACCCGCTTTTGCGCGGGAGAGGATAGCTGGCTAGCCCGCAGCAATAATCTCCGCAAAAATTCTGGCAGTCCGGACATCAAGGACAACCACGGCAGGTCACGTCGAATCAAAAACAAACACCGTACTAACGGCGATGACAAAGAGGATACGGCAGTCAATGCCGGATTCCGAGGCTCCAAACCCGGTCAACGGAAGAAGCCATTTAAAAGAACAACTCCGGGCCCGTCCAATCTGGACAGAATACTCGACCGCTCATCCTAGATACATGGCACCCCCGAAAAGCCAGCTAATCACACCAATAGAGATTGTTGGGTGTTCAGCAGGCAGGCAAGTTAATTGCGAACACAATGACAAGGGGCTAAATAGCGGCGACGAGGAAGAGACCCGCCGCCCGAACAACAAAGGACGAAGGGTTTCCCCATAAAGTGCGGGCGGTGAATATGATTTACGACCCATATACCCAAGAGGGAGAGGAAGCGCGCACTACGGGGCGTCTATGCGATGGAGCGATCGCCCAAGTTCAATCCATGGTCCTCTGTCCGATCACTTTTGATCGACGAGACCATCCGACTAGCATACGCCATGGCGGATTCGCCGCGTGGTCCTAGACCCAATCGTCGATGGATTTCACCTCACAAGAGTTCGATGGACGGCGGCAGCAATTTGAACCTGCTTTACCGGAGACACGGTCGCAAAATGGGCATAGACCCATCCAGATCAAGCCTACTAAGACAACCTTTAAAGGTGTCATCCGAGTGGAAGCCAAGCTATGCAGCCCGTCACACCGAAGTGGTCTTCGGATCCCGGATAATTTCGAAGCGAAGAGTTAATCTTCGATATAGTCCCGTTCCGTAGCGGCTATCATGCCCTGCTCGGACGAACCATGTTTGCAAAGTTCAACGCAGTGCCGCATTATGCATACCTAAAGCTCAAGATGCCAGGCCCTCGCGGAGTTATCACGGTCAATGGGAATACGGAACGCTCCCTCCGAACGGAGGAGCATACAGCGGCTCTCGCGGCAGAAGTTAAGAGCAGCCTTCTACGGCAATTCTCTAGTCCGGCAATTAAAAAGCCGGATGCATCAAAGCGCGCCCGGAGCAACACTAACCAAGGCCACCGGCGCGATCGAGCATCGCAGTAGTAATGCGGCCCCCACCCTCGCCAAGATGATCACAAGAATAACACTCCGCGTACATCATTACGCTTTGGAGATACCATGGGCGCAGGGGAGGGGCTTAACCTCAAGGATTAAAGAGTGCGGCTCGACCACACCAGGGGCTCGTGCTAGCGCCCCCCTTGGTTTTATTTTTTATCTTTTCTTTTTATATTTACAGGACTCTACCGAACAGAAGCCCTGTCCGACGGCAAACTTGCCGAACTCACGAGGCAATAGTCAGGGATCAAAGAAGGCTGCGACGAACACTCAGGTGGTCTCCATTACGAGCACTAAATTTGATTACATACACCAAGTCTACAGCTTATCCCTAGAGGGGGACATGTCAAATTAGTCCAAATCCCTAGCTTACCGCACTATTTGTATCAGTCCGCTTTATTAGCAGACCTCCTCTCATAAAAAACGCAGCATTTCCTTTTTGCAATTTCATTATCTTTTCATTGCAATTGCGTTATCTTTTACATATGTTCATTATATGACATCTTGCACCCGTATACTTTGGTACGGCCGAATACACCAGGGGCTTCTGTTTCCCATACTATGGTGTGATTAAGTCCGAACACTTTCACAAGTGCGGCACCCCGAACTTATAGCATTATATGAATCAGCTCCGAATCATGTCTTGGGTCAATAGTTGGGTTTGCCCGGCTCCTATGTTTTGGTACCTTACGTTCCGTTCCGTCGGCTAAGGTAGCACTGGGTGAACCACTGCGATTGCGCCCCGGTTGAGCCGGGTTAACGCCTCGATGAGAAAGCTAAAACCGACGGCATGATAAGGCGAGAGACTGGTCGCTGTTCGAGAGGTCTTTTCGGGTCCCTAAAGACTCATGCCGCTTCGAGCGAAGTTCCGGATGATGTCCGATGAAGGCGTGGATGGCGCCCCGGATTCGGTCTTCCGAATACCAGGGGCTTCGCCGAAATTTAAAATTATAGAATTCTATGGCTAAGTGAGAGTGTTCAAGCATTATAAGTCCGGTCGCCTTGTTCGTCGTGTTGAGCGCCTCCCTAGATGGACCCAAAGATGGGAACAAGAGTGCTCAAGTATATCACCAAACACCCCAGCACTCGTGGCTTGGGGGCTGAAGCCAACGACTTGCCATCTCTCAGATTTAACAAACGGCCGCACAGAAGGTAATATTTTAAATTCAACAAAGCGTTGCTCATGGCGCATATAAACAAAGTTTTCAGCGCACAGGATAAAAACACAGCGAGTTCACTCAAGGATTACATTAAGGGGGCACTCATCCGCAATATCGCGGGCTCCCTTCAGGACAACTTTATAATATCGCTCTGGCGTATGGTGCTCCTTGCCCGGCGGCGGCGGATCCGTGAGAAGCTTCTCCGCATCCAGCTTGCCCCATTGCACCTTTATGCGGGCAAGGGCTCGATGAGCGCCCTCAATGCAGGCGGAGCGCTTGATCACATCCAGCCTGGCGTATGCATCCACCAGCCGCCGCACTAGGCCAAAGTAGCTGCCAGGCATGGCCTGCCCAGGCCACAGCCGGACTGTGAGGCCCTTCATGGCCTCCTCAGCTACCTTGTGGAGTTCGACCAGCTGCTTCACTGGTCGCTTGGGGCACGGATGGCGGCCTCAGCGTCTCGAGACCGAAGACCTTCTCCGTTGAGCTCCCTCCTCGCCACGATAGAAAGCAGCGGCATCGACGCACTCGCGCAGATCTGCAAATGCCCCCGAGAGCTCGAATTCGGGTAAGTATCCGAAATTTACATTAACATGCTTGCTCGCATGAAAACGCCTTACCCGCCGCTATCTTCTTCATGTCCTCTACTTCCATATGGGCCTTACGGGCCTCGGCCTTGGCGGACTCGGCCCTATCGAGAGCGAGGCAAGCTCGGACTCTCGAGTCTTGAGTCATGCTCCAAACTCTCATGTTTTTTCATGAGAGCACGGAGCTCTTGCCGAACTTCCGCCACCAGCGCCGCTTGCTTTTCTCGCTCATCCGTTCGTGGCGCATTGCGTTCAGCCACGGACACGGCATCCTTCGAGGCTGCCACCTCGTTAGTGGCCCTCCATTACATATATTATCCTGGTTAATCTTGTTTGCAACCAAACCCTTTTACAGAAGGTACCTATTTAAAGGGGTGTTATTCACCTTCTTTTTCCTTGAGCTGCCTCTTGGCATGGCGAGCTCTTGCTCGACCGCTCAAGATTTTTCAGCGCCTCGACCTCCGCCGTCAATGCGGCAGAGGTCAACAATGCAGCCTGCAAACCCATATCGACATAATTTTTAACAACCCTGCAGATATCTTGTTAGATCCTTAGTCCGGCTTTTCTTTCCAACACCGGACTAAGCATCGAAACTCTTGTCTATGTGGTATTATATTACTTAATTTTAACCTTCTTACCTCAAAGCACATTAGAAGGCTGTTGCGGGCTTCGGTCAGCCCGCCCTTCGCGAGCTGGACCTTCTCAATCACCGCACTCATGAGAGTGCGGTGTTCTTCCTCGATGGAGGCGCCTTTGAGCGCCTCCGGCAGTTGTCCGTGCCTCGGTTGGGCCGGAGGCGCTGGCGTCACGGTCCTGCCCTCTTCGAGGGCTGCTTGCCGGACTCTGGAACCGCCACGGTTCCGGAGTAGAGTCCGGCACAAAGTCCGGGGCTGCCTGACGGCGCCTCCGGAGCCTCCTCCTGGCGCGTCCCCCTGTGGGATTCCGCCTCGTCGTCCTCGGCGCGTGGGGTAGAGGAAGTCGGGATGGAATTTACATCCGACGGCGCCAACGACCCGCTCATCGAGTCGGGAAAGTCGTCACCGGCCGGACTAAAGGAACAATGCGGCATTAGAAGGACATTACGTGACATACAATATACGACATATGAATGAACTGGATACTTACGATCTTGCCGGACGCCGGGCCCTTGGAGGCCACTCTTCCTCGCCAACATTGATGTTGGCAAAACTGTCCGGGGGGATAGTTCTCCCCCTCTTGGACCCTTCGGCCGCCCCGATTGGGGAGGCCTTCCTCTTCTTCTCTCCCTCCTCCGGAGAGTAGTACTCCTCCTCCTCCTCGTCTTCGGGGGAGGAGTCCTCGTCGTCATCATCAGACGCCTGATTGCGGGAACTCTTTCGAGTCCCCGCGGCCACCTTCTTGGCCTTCTTCTCCGGCACCACGTATGGTGCCGGAACCAGCAGCCTTGCTAAATGGGCATTCACTGGTTCTTCTGGCATGGGAGCTGGGCTGATGAGCAGCTCGGCCTTCTCCATCCATTCCTGTCAAAGGAAGAGGCAGATTAAAAAGCTCGCTAGAGTCAATCTAATTACTACAAGTGTCCCGTAATGGAGTCGAATCACTTACCCCGTCATACGGAGACTGCAAGCTGAATCCGCGGTCTTCGGTCGCGGATGCGGGCGCATCAGTGCTCTTGAACAGCACCCTCCAGGCACCTTCGTATGTTGTATCGAAGAGCCCGCTCAGCGTCTGGTGCTGTTCCGGATTAAACTCCCACAGATTGAATGCCCTTTCTTGGCATGGGAGAATCCGCCGGAGGAGCATGACCTGGACCACGTCGACGAGCCGGAGCCCATTGCTCACTAGCTTCTTGATGCAGGCTCGAAGTCCCGTCACCTCCACCGGATCACCCCACTACAAGCCCTTCTCTTTCCAGGAGGTGAGCTGCGTAGGGATTCCAGATCTAAATTCGGGGGCCGCCGCCCATGCGGGCTTGCGCGGCTCGGTGATATAGAACCACCCCGATTGCCACCCCTTGACGGATCCACGAAGGTCCCTTCTAGCCAAGGGACGTTGGGCAACTTGCCCAACATGGCGCCTCTGCATTCCGCTTGCGTCCCCTTCACAATCTTCGGCTTGACGTTGAAGGTCTTGAGCCAGAGGCCGAAGTGGGGCCGGATGCAGAGAAAGGCCTCGCACACGACGATAAACGCCGAGATGTTGAGGACGAAGTTCGGCGCCAGATCGTGGAAATCCAGGTCGTAGTAAAACATGAGCCCCCGGACGAATGGATGGAGCGGAAAGCCCAGTCCGCGAAGGAAGTGGGGAAGGAAGACGACCCTCTCATGAGGCCCTGGGGTGGGGATGAGCTGCCCCGCGTCGGGCAGCCGGTACGCGATGTCGCTGGAAAGGTATCCGGCGTCGCGCAGCTTGGTGATGTCCTCCTCCTTCGCGGTGGAGGCCATCCATTTGCCTCCCCCTCCGGACATAATCGGAGAAGGGTCGAGGCGGAATGCGCGAGCTTGGGTGTTGGAGCTTGGGTTCGCAGGGATGGATGAGCAAAGGAGGAAGAAGGCGTAGGTGAGAAGGTAAATCCTTATCCCTTATATATAGGCGGACAAAACTATGCGTCCCTCACCGGCCTGGTAAAACTCGCTTATCTCCCAAGCGCCACCGTCAATGGCGCGGTTGGGTTACCCACGCACGTATTGATGAGAATCCCGGAATAAGGGGAACACGATATCTGCTTCGACAGGACGTGCCAAGGAAACCACTTCGCTAAACGTGCTGAGGCAGAATAATAAAAACGAGGGCTTGGCTGCGGTGTGATATCACACTGCGTGATACACCAGCAGATTGGACTAAGTGTGTATTTTATTCTCTCTACGTTGGAATGTGGAATTTATTTTGCAGAGCCGGACACTATCCTAGTGTTCATTGTTCTCCCCGGATTATACAAGGGAGGAACCCGCCTTGCAATGCCGAACATTGTGCACGCCGGATTTATCGTCAATGAAGACTGGTTCAGGGGCTACTGAGGGAGTCCTGGACTAGGGGGTGTCCGGACGGCCGGACTATCAATATCCGCCGGACTCCCAGACTACGAAGATAGAAGATTGAAGACTCCGGCTCGTGTCCAGAAGGTACTTTCCTTGGCGTGGAAGGCAAGCTTGGCAATACGGATATGTAGATCTCCTACCATTGTAACCGACTCTGTGTAACCCTAGGCTCTCCGGTGTCTATATAAACCAGAGGGCTTTAGTCCGTAGGACACAACATTACATCCCAACAATCATACCATAGGCTAGCTTCCAGGGTTTAGCCTCCTTGATCTCGTGGTAGATCTACTCTTGTACTACCCATATCATCAATATTAATCAAGCAGGACATAGGGTATTACCTCCATCGAGAGGGCCTGAACCTGGGTAAAAACATTGTGTCCCTCGTCTCCTGTTACCATCCGCCTAGACGCACAGTTCGGGACCCCCTACCCGAGATCTGCCGGTTTTGACACCGACACTCACCATCTTTTTGATGCAGGCTCGGAGTCCCGTCACCTCCACCGGATTGCCCCACTGCAAGCCCTTCTCTTTCCAGGAGGTTAGCTGCGTGGGGATTCCAGATCTAAACTCGAGGGCCGCCGCCCATGTGGGCTTGCGCGGCTCGGTGATGTAGAACCACCCCGATTGCCACCCCTTGACGGAATCCACAAAGGTCCCTTCCAGCCATGGGACATTGGGCAATTTGCCCAACATGGCGCCTCCGCATTCCGCTTGCGTGCCCTTCACAACCTTCGGCTTGACGTTGAAGGTCTTGAGCCACAGGCCGAAGTGGGGCTGGATGCAGAGGAAGGCCTCACACACGACGATGAACGCCGAGATGTTGAGGATGAAGTTCGGCGCCAGATCATGGAAATCCAGGCCGTAGTAAAACATGAGCCCCCGGACAAATGTATGGAGAGGAAAGCCCAGTCCACGGAGGAAGTGGGGGAGGAACACGACCCTCTCATTAGGCCCAGGGGTGGGGATGAGCTGTCCCTCGTCGGGCAGCCGATGCACGATATCGCTGGAAAGGTATCCGGCGTCGCGCAGCTTGGTGATACCCTCCTCCTTAGCGGTGGAGGCTAACCATTTACCTCCCGCTCCGGACATATTCGGAGGAGGTCGAGGCGAGATGCGCAAGCTTGAGCGTTGGAGCTTGAGTGCGCAGAGATGGATAAGCAAAGGAGGAAGAAGGCGTAGGTGAGAAGGTGAATCCTTATCCCTTATATATAGGCGGACGAAAATTATGCGTCCCCCACCAGCCTGGTAAAACTCGCTTATCTCCCAAGCGCCACCATCAATGGCGCGGTTGGGTTACCCACGTCCGTATTGATGAGGATCCTGGAATAAGGGGAACACGATCTCTGCTTCGACAAGACGTGCCAAGGAAACCGCTTCGCTAAACGTGCTGAGGTGGTATAGTAAAAAACGATTCAAACAAAGGCTTGGTTGTGGTGTGATGTCACGCCGCATAATACGTCAGCAGATTGAGCTAAGTGTACATTTTATTCTCTCTACGGTGGAACGTGGAAATTATTTTTGCAGAGCCGTACACTATCCTGGTGTTCATGATCTTCTCTGGATTATTCAAGGGAGGAACCCGCCTTGCAATGCCAAACATTATGCGCGCCGGACTTATCGTCATTGAAGACTGGTTCATGGGCTACTGAGGGAGTCCTGGACTAGGGGGTGTCCGGACAGCCGGACTATCATTATCCGCCGGACTCCAACACTACGAAGATACAAGATTGAAGACTCCGGCTCATGTCCGGATGGTACTTCCCTTGGCGTGGAAGGCAAGCTTGGCAATACGGATATGTAGATCTCCTACCATTGTAACCGACTGTAACCCTAGCCTCCTCCGTGTCTATATAAACCGGAGGGCTTTAGTCCGTAGGACAACATACATTACAACAATCATACCATAGGCTAGCTTCTAGGGTTTAGCCTCCTTGATCTCGTGGTAGATCTACTCTTGTACTACCCATATCATCAATATTAATCAAGCAGGGCGAGGGTTTTACCTCCATCGAGAGGGCCCGAACCTGGTAAAACATTGTGTCCCTTGTCTCCTGTTACCATCCGCCTAGACGCACGATTCGGGACCCCCTACCGAGATCCGCGGTTTTGACACCGACATTGGTGCTTTCATTGAGAGTTCCTCTGTCGCCACCGATAGGCTTGATGGCATCTTCAACCAACAACGCTGTCGTGGTGAGACTTTTCTCCCGGACAGTTCTTCGTGTTCGGCGGCCGCATCAAGGGCAATTCACTTGGCCATCTGGAGCAGATCGAAAGCTATGCCCCTGGCTGTCAGGTCTGATTCGTAAGCTTAAACTTCACGGGCGATGTCCGCGGAGACTTGATCTTTGACGGACTCGAGCCACAGCCAAGCGCGCCGCACTGTGACGACGGGCATGATCTAGCTCTGCCACCGAACAGTGCCCCGGTGGCCGCATCCGGATCCGCTCCGGTCATTAGCTCGGAGCCGATCGCCCATATCGAGGGCCGGTGGATAGGCGCCGCCCTGGGGGCTTCAACATCCACAGCGATGGAGCCGAACACTGATCTTGTCCCCACGCTTCGTGATTCCGAGACGCGGACTCTCGCCGGACTCTGAACCTCCCGCGCCCTACCAATCGATCCGGATTGGGCGCCGTTATGGAATTCACCGCCATGGACATCTTTCAAGACTCGCCTTTTGGTGATATCCTGAATTCACTAAGGCATCTCTCGTTATCGGAGAGTCTGGCGGACTATGGCGGGAGGGCTGGGGTACGCAGACGACGAAGAAATTCAAAGCCCACCCACCACCCACTTTGTAGCCACCGTCGATGATCTAACCGACATGCTAGACTACGACTCCGGCGACATCGACGCTATGGACGACGATGCCGAGATTTAACAAGAACCAGCGCCTACAGGCACTTTGAAAACCACCTCGCCATACGACATATATATGGTGGACACCCCAAAAGACGAGGATGGCGAAGCAGCGGAGGCGAGACTCTCTAAAGAAACAGCCCAGCGCCGACGTCGGGCGCCCGCTCTAAATCCCGCCACAGCAAGAATGGAGATTCGGAGAGCGCCAAGACAATCCCTCCAAAGAAGACTCAAGCAGGAGGACGCAGAGCAAGCCCCACGAGAGGCGGCGAGCGAAGGGTTGAGGATGATAACTATATGCCTCCCTCCAAGACGAAGCAAGCCTCAACGATGATGAGTTCGCTGCACTGAGGATCCTGTCGAACAAGAGCGCTTCAAGCGCAGGCTTATCGCCACAGCAAACAGCCTAAAGAAAAAGCAGCAACAGCTCCAAGCTGATCAAGACCAGCTGGCCGATCGATGGACCGAGGTCCTCGCGGCCGAAGAGCATAAACTCGAACGCCCCTCCAAAAGTTACCCAAGACGCAAGCTGCTCCCCTGATTAGAGGAGGAAGCATACATACCTTCATTACCAGCGCACGATATGGCTGACCGACCACCTCGTGGTCTCGACAGAGAGGCATCTAGGCCCCCAGCCAAGACCGTACCCCGGCATCGCTCCAAAAGTACGGCCAAGAGGGAACGCTACCGGACTTGCGAGACATATTGAGGACAAGGCAAGGCAATCCAGATCCATCTACGGATCACGTGGGCGCCCTCGACCCACGCATTTAATATCGTCGCTGACACAATAACCCGCCGGGCGAACACAGCAGACAGCGCTCTCTCGAGCTGCGTCGCGATATCGCCCAATACAGAGGCGCCGCACACCCTCTATGCTTCACTGACGAAGTAATGGATCATCGGATCCTCGAAGGGTTTAAACCCGTAAACATCGAATCTTACGATGGCACAACAGACCCCGCGGTTTGGATCGAAGACTATCTTCTCCACATTCATATGGCCCACGGTGATGATATCCATGCCATCAAGTACCTCCCACTCAAGCTTAAAGGACCAGCTCGGCATTGGCTAAACAGCTTGCCCGCAGAGTCAATTGGGTGCTTTGGGAGGACACGGAAGCCGCATTCCTCGACAACTTCCGAGGCACGTATAAAGCGACCACCGATACACCGATGACCTAAGCCACATTATTCAGCAGCCGCATTTAATCGGCCACACAATTCGGACACAGTTCTTGACAAAGAAAAAACCAAATCGTCGATCGTCCGGATGCAGAGGCCCTTGCAGCCTTCAAGCATAACATCCGGACGAATGGCTAGCCCGCACAGGGCAGGAAAAGCCAAATCCATGGCAGCCCTCACATCATTAATGACCCGCTTTTGCGGGAGAGGACAGCTGGCTAGCCCGTAGCAACAACCTCCGTAAAATTCTCGCAGTCCGGATACCAAGGACAACAATGGCAGGTCACGTCGAAACAAAACAAGCGCCGCGTTAACGGCGATTTATAAGGAGGATACAACGATCAATGCCGGATTCGAGGCTCTAAACCCGGTCGTGGAAGAAGCCATTCAAAAGAACCACTCTGGGTCCGTCCAATCTGGACCGAATAATCGACCGCTTATGCGAGATACATGGCACCTCTGAAAAGCCAGCTAACCACACCAATAGAGATTGCTGGTTGTTCAAGCAGGCCGGCAAGTTAATTGCGAAAACAATGACAAGGGGCTAAACAGCGACGACGAGGAAGAGACTCGACCGCCCGAACAACGAGAGACGAAGGTTTCCCCCACAAGTGCGGACGGTGAATATGATATACGCGACCCACATACCCAAGAGGGAGAGGAAACGCGCACTAAGGGACGCCTATGCGATGGAGCTATCGCCCCAAAGTTCAATCCATGGTCCTCTTGTCCGATCACTTTCGATCGAAGAGACCATCCGACCAGCATACGCCATGGCGGATTCGCCGCATTGGTTTTAGACCCAATCGCCGATGGATTTCACCTCACGAGAGTCCCGATGGACGGCAGCGAGCTCTAACCTGCTTTATCGGATACAAGGCGCAAAATGGGCATGGACCCATCAAGGATTAAACCTACAAAGACAACCTTTAAAGGTGTCATCCTGTGAGTGGAGGCAAACCATGCAGCTCGACCACACCGAAGTGGTCATCGATCCCGGATAATTTCCGGAGCGAAGAGTTAATCTTCGACATAGTCCCGTTTCGCAGTGGCTATCACGCTTTGCTCAGACGAACCGCGTTTGCAAAATTCAACGCGGTGCCGCATTATGCATACCTAAAGCTCAGGATGCTAGGCCCTCGTGGAGTCATCACGGTCAATGGGAATACGGAACGCTCCCTCCGAACGGAGGAACATACAGCGGCTCTCGCGGCAGAAGTACAGAGCAGCCTTCTAAGGCAATTCTCAAGTCCGGCAGTTAAAAGGCCGGACGCAGCAAAGCGCGCCCGGAGCAATGCCAACCAAGACCACCTGGCGCGATCAGAGCACACATAGCAATGCGGCCCCAACCCTCGCCCGCGCATGATCGCAAGAATAACACTCCGCGTACATCATTACGCTTTGGAGATACCATGGGCGCAGGGAAAGGGGCACGATCACAATGGACCCAGAGTGCGGCTCGACCACACCAGGGGCTCGCAAGTGTGCCCCCTTCTTTTCTTTTTCACTTTACTACTTTGTGTACACAGGACTCCGTTAATGTAAGCCTGTCCGTGGCAAACCTGCCAACTCATGACACAATAGTCGGGGACTAAAAAGGCATGACGAACATTCAGGTGGTCTCAATTATGAGCATTAAATTCGATTATATACACCAAGTATGCAGCTCATCCCTGGAGGGGGACATGTTTATTTAGTCAAAATCCCTTGCTTACCGCACTATTTGTATCGGTCCGCTCTACTAGCAGACTTTCTTTCATAAAATAATGCAGCACCTTTTTATTTGCACTTGCATTATCTTTTATATATATGTTCATTACATGACATCTTGCACCCGTATATTTTGGTACGGCCGAATACGCCAGGGGCTTCTGTTCCCCAAATTATGGTGTGATAAAGTCCGAACACTTTCACAAGTGTGGCACCCCGAACTTATAGCATTATATGAATCGGCTCCGAAACATCTCTTGGGTCAATAGTTGGGTTTGCCCGGCTCCCACGTTTTGGTGCCTTACGTTCCGTTCTGTCGGCTAAGGTGGCACTGGGAGAACCACTGCGATTGCGCCCCGGTTGAGCCGGGCTAACGCCTCAGTGGAGAAAGCTAAAACTGACTGGCATGATAAGGCGAGAGACTGGTCGCTGTTCGAGAGGTTTTTTCGGGTCCTTAAAGACTCACGCCGCTTCGAGCGAAGTTCCGGATAATGTCCGACGAAGGCGTGGATAGCGCCTCGGATTCGGTCTTCCGAATACCAGGGGCTTCGCCGAAATTTAAAATTATAGAATTCTATGGTTAAGTGAGAGTGTTCAAGCATTATAAGTCCGGTTGCCTTGTTCGTCATGTTGACCACCTCCCTAGATGGATCCAAAAATGGGAACAAGAGTGCTCAAGCTTATCCCGAACACCCCAGCACTTGCGGCTTGGGGGCTGAAGCCAACGACTTGCCATCTCTCAGATTTTACAAACGGCCGCACAGAAGGTAATATTTTAAATTAAACAAGCGTTGCTCATGGCGCATATGAACGAAGTTTTCAGCGCACAGGATAAATACACAGCGAGTTCACTCAAAGATTACATTTCGGGAGCACTCATCTGCAATATCGCAGGCTCCCTTCAGGACAATTTTATAATACTTCTCCAGCGTGCGATACTCCTTGCCCGGCGGTGGTGGGTCCGTGAGAAGCTTCTCCGCATCCAATTTGCCCCATTGCACTTTTATGCGGGCAAGGGCACGACGAGCGCCTTCAATGCAGGCGGAGCGCTTGACTACATCCAGCCTGGGGCATGCATCCACCAGCCGCCACACGAGGCCAAAGTAGCTCCTGTGCATGGCTCTGTCCAGCCACACCGGACTATGAGGCCCTTCATGGCCTCCTCGGCTACCTTAGGAGTTCGACCAGCTGCTTCACCTGGTCGCTTGGGGGCACCAGATGACCGGCCTCAGCGTACTGAGACCAGAAGACCATCTCCGTCGATCTCCCCTTCTCGCCACGATAGAATGCGGAGGCATCAGACGCACTACGCGGCAGATCTGCAAACGCCCCTGGAGAGCTCCGAATTCGGGTAAGTATCCGGTAATTCACATTAACATGCCTGCTTTGCATGAAAAATGCCTTACTTGCCGCTATCTTCTTTGTGTCCTCAACTTCCTGAAGGGCTTTATGGGCCTCGGCCTTGGCGGACTTGGCACTTTCGAGAGCTGAGGCAAGCTCGGACTCTCGAGTCTTGGAGTCACGCTCCAAACTCTCATGCTTTTCCATGAGAGCTTGGATCTCTTGCCGAACTTCCGCCACCCGTGCCTCTTGCTTTTCTCGCTCAGCCCGTTCATGCAAGCCTTGCGTTCGCCACGGACACAAAGATCCTTCGTGGCTGCCACCTCGTTAGTGGCCCCTGCAATACACATATTATCCTTGTTAATTTTATTTGCAACCAAAATCCTTTTACAGAAGGTACTTATTCAAAGAGGTGTTACTCACCTTCTTTTTCCTCAAGCTGCTTCTTTGCATGGACGAGCTCTTGCTCGGACCGCCGAGATCCTTCTTGACCGTCGACCTCCGCCGTTAGTGCGGCAGAGGTCAGCAAAGCACAGCCGCAAACCCATATTGACATATTTTAGGCAACCTGCGTCTATCTTGTTAGATTCTCATCCGCTTTTCTTTCCGAACACGAACTAAGCATCGAGGCTCTGTCTATGCGGTATTACATTACATAATTTTAAATTCTTACCTCAAAGCCTGTTAGAAGGCTGCTGCAGGCTTCGGTCAGCCCGCTCTTAGCGAGCTGAACCTTCTTAATCACCGGACTCATGATAGTGCGGTGTTCTTCCTCGATGGAAGCGCCTTTTAAGCGCCTCCAACAGGTTATCCGGCGCCTCCGGTTGGATGAAGGCCGTCGGCGTCACGGTCCTGCCCTTCTTTCGAAGGGGCCGCTTGCCGGACTCTGGAACCACTGCGGGTTCCGATGTAGAGTCCGGCACGAAGTCCGGGAGGCTGCCTGACGGCGCCTCCGGAGCCTCCTCCTGATGGGTCCCTCTCTGGGAGTACAAGTTAGACGTCCTCTAATTGTTGTTTGCATGTTTTACGTGGCTGCTATGGGTTTCTAGCAAGAACGTTTCTTACCTACGCAAAAACCACAAGGTGATATGTCAATTGCTATTTACCCTTCATAAGGACCCTTTTCATCGAATCCGATCCGACTAAAGTGGGAGAGACTGGCACCCGCTAGCCACCTTATGCAACTAGTGCATGTCGATCATGGAACTGTCTCACGTAAGTGTACGTGTAAGGTCGGTCCGGGCCGCTTCATCCCACGATGCCGCCGAATCAAGATAAGACTAGTAACGGCAAGGAAATTGACAATATCGACGCCCACAACTGCTTTGTGTTCTACTCGTGCATAGAAACTACGCATAGACCTAGCTCTGATACCACTGTTGGGGAACGTAGCAGAAATTCAAAATTTTATACGCAACACCAAGATCAATCTATGGAGATACTAGCAACGAGAGAGAGGGGAGTGCATCTTCATACCCTTGAAGATCGCGATGCGGAAGCGTTACAACAACGCGGATGAAGGAGTCGTCCTCGTAGCGATTCAGATCGCTGTTGATTCCTATCTAAGCGCCGAACAACGACGCCTCCGCATTCAACACACGTGCAGCCCGATGGCGTCTCCCGTGCCTTGATCCAGCAAGGGGAGAGGGAGAGGTTGGGGAAAACTCCGTCCAGTAGTAGCACGACGGCGTGGTGGTGGTGGAGGAGCGCGGTACTCTAGCAAGGCTTCGCCAAGCACTACGAGAGACGAGGAGGGAGAGAGGTAGGGCTGCACCTTGGGAGAGAGAGACTCGTGTGTTGGGTAGCCCCAAAACCTGCACTATATATAGGGGCAAGGGAAGGGAAGGCGCCCTAGGGTTTCCCCTAGGGGGGCCGGCGGCCAGGGCAGATGAGATCTCCCCTTTGGGTGACTTGGCCCCAAAGCCAGGAGGTGGGAACCCTGGATGGGGCGCCCTAAACCCCCTGGTCACGTGGGAATAGGTGAGGGGGGCGCACAGCCCCTTAGTGGGCTGGTTTGCCCCCTTCCCTTGGCCCATGAAGCCCTCCCAACACTTGCCGGGGCTCCCGAAACACCTTTCGGTCATGCTGGTCATCACCCGGTACCTCCGGAACACTTCCGGACTCCTAAACCCTTCATTCAATATATCAATCTTCACCTCCGGACCATTCCGGAACTCCTCGTGACGTCCGGGATCTCATCCGGGACTCCGAACAACATTCGCTAACCGCGTACATCTATTCCCTATAACCCTAGCGTCATCGAACCTTAAGTGTGAAGACCCTACGGGTTCGGGAGACACGTAGACATGACCGAGACAACTCTCCGGCCAATAACCAACAGCGGGATCTGGATACCCATGTTGGCTCCCACATGTTCCACGATGATCTCATTGGATGAACCCCGATGTCAAGGATTCAATCAATCCCGTATTCAATTCCCTTTGTCTACCGGTATAGTACTTGCCCGAGATTCGATCGTCGGTATCCCGATACCTTGTTCAATCTCGTTACCCAAGTCTCTTTACTCGTTCCGTAACACATCATCCCGTGATCAACCCCTTGGTCACATTGTGCACATTATGATGATGTCCTACCGAGCGGGCCCAAGGATGCCTCTCCGTCACACGGAGTGACAAATCCCAGTCTTGATTCGTGCCAACCCAACAGACACTTTCGGAGAAACCCGTAGTGTACCTTTATAGCCACCCGCGTTGCCAGGACGCTTTGGTACACCCAAAGCATTCCTACGGTATCCGGGAGTTGCACAATCTCATGGTCTAAGGAAATGATACTTGACATTAGAAAAGCTTTAGCATACGAACTACACGATCTTTGTGCTAGGCTTAGGATTGGGTCTTGTCCATCACATCATTCTCCTAATGATGTGATCCCGTTATCAACGACATCCAATGTTCATGGTCAAGAAACCATAACCATCTATTGATCAACGAGCTAGTCAACTAGAGGCTTACTAGGGACAAGGTATTGTCTATGTACCCACACATGTATCTGAGTTTCCTATCAATACAATTATAGCATGGATAATAAACGATTATCGTGAACAAGGAAATATAATAATAATAACTAATTTATTATTGCCTCTAGGGCATATTTCCAACATGGGGGTGCCGGACAGTCCACGCATTTGGACTAACTATGCGTGTTCCAGTTAGGTGACAATTTATTGTTCAGAAAGTACTACTCCCTCTGTCTAGGTGAGTAAGTCATCTTAGGTTGTGCACCGTGACCAAGGTAGAGGGGAAAACAAGAGAAGTTAATGTTCATTTGCTAATTAATAGCCCTGCATGCAATAAACTGACCACTGCATGTCGTGTTTGGTAGTCTCAAGTCATTAAAAGTAGACATACCCAACATCTCTTATTGGTTGATTCCTTTATTTATGTCAAGAAACAAAAAACAAGATGAGAGTTAATGCACCGCGCCTAAGTGTTTTGGGATTATTTGGTTTTCGTAAGATGACTTACTCACCTAGACGGAGGGAGTACTATCCGCCAAGCTTGCTAGCGCCCGCGTTGATCAATTTGCATTAGCACGGAAATTGAAGCAGTAGTGATTACCTTAGTTTCGGGTTTGCGGACGGCCGTGGACATTGCGGGCGCGTCCGCTTGCATGCCTAATTTAATCTGAAAATGGATCCTGATTCGACCGTATTTCGAGTTAGGATTCAGAGTCCAGGTGAGCTGGTGCGATAAAGCTCTCCGCCGGTGTAGGAAACCGGCTGAAATCTTTGTTAAACAAATGTAGAACAACCTTATTTTTAGGTGATGAAAGTAGAACTTGCCCTAAAAAAGGTCAAAGCAGAACAATTTTTTTTCGAAAAGGGGTTCTCCCCAGCCTCTGCATCAGAGTGATGCATACGGCCATCTTATTAACCAAATAAAAAGGTTCCAAACAAGGTGCCAAAGTCTCCAACAGTAAAAAACTGAAAAAGAAAGCTCACACAGAGCCAAAATGGGCTGGAAACACAAACTAGCCGATCAAAGACGCCACAACCGGCTGGCTAAAGATAGATAGGTAAACTAATTGCCTATCCTATTACATGACCGCCATCCAAACCGGTTGAAGATATCCCGAGCTACCATCTCCCAGCGGATGGATCCAGTAACCAAATGCTCCCTGGCCTCCATCGGAGTGAGTAGCAACCACGAACGGATCAATGCCGTGGCTCAAAAAATAACCTGCAAAAAGTGAATACGTGATGTTCTGTTAAAAACCAAATCATTTCTGCAATTCCAAATAGTCCACAACAAAGCGCAAACTCCAACACGAATATGTCTCGCTAAGTCAGGCTCAATCCCATTAAGCCATGTGCCAAACAACGTTAAAAATGGGAGAGATTTTCACTTCCCGGCCTCTGCACCAACTAAGGATGCATACAGCCATTTTAGTATGAGTACCAAGATAAACATGGTCATCAGAATTTTTTTGAATGAGTATCAATATATTTCTTGAAGAGTGGTTCCACCACACACCAAGCTTGATCCTCAATAAACGGGGGAAACCCCCTGTGCATCACCTGTCAATTCTGGGAATTGAACTCGGGTCGTTGGGCTGCACAACCGCATACCCAACCACTGAGCAAGGCTCTCTCTGCAGAAAGCAGAACAACTTCGTCTGAGAAAAACGTAAACAGATGATGAACTTCAAATAAACACGGTGATGTGTGTGTGTGTGTGTGTGTGTGTGTGTGTGTGTGTGTGTGTGCCACGACACTTGTCTCTCCAGTTGGCAGCTCCGATCGAGCGAGTCCAGCGAGAAACGAACAAGATGAACCACGTTTTATCTCCGTCAGTTCCTTCGCCCCCCAAAACCCCATCCATCATTCCATTCGACCAATCCAAGAAGACGCCATAGTACTTGCCGCAGCCGGCGCGCGCGGGCGGTCATCACGATAAGGAGCTGGTCCGACCTGATGGACGACATCATGGCGGCGATTGCCGACACGCTGTGCCCGCCCTGGCGCTCGGCCTCGGAGGATCCCGCCGCCCGCCGTCGCGCCCGCACCCCAATGCTTCTCCTGCCTCCCCGGGACGCGGACGAGAGGCCCCGCCCCGTCCACCGCGCCCTCTGGTCCCTCGTCGACGACAGCATCACCATGATCCGCGTGCCCACCGCGCGCGGCCACCCTTTCCTCTTCGCGTCGCCGCGAGGCTGGACGCTCGCCATCGGCAACGACCTGTCCACCACGCTGCTGCACCCCTTCACCGGCGCCTCAGTCGCCTTGCCGGACCTGCCGTCCCCGTTCAGAAGCTACAACGTCCGCGACACGGTGTGGGATCGGTCGCCACACGCGGTCGTCATCGCGCTCACCTACGACCGGTTCGGGGACTTCCAGGCCTTCTTCTGCCGGCTGGGCGATGAATCGTGGCGCTCCGTCGAGTATACTGACGACCCCCTCTTCGAAGTCAGCACCGTCACCTACTGCGACGGCGCGTTCTACCTCTTCCACGGCGACGCCCGCAAGACGGTCGTCGTGGACGGCGAAACC